>JAQMCX010000048.1:3824564-4014564 GCA_029814765.1 Acanthurus leucopareius
AACAGTTTTAAAATAGGCCATTCATTGAAGGTGCGCCTTATAATCCGATGCGCCTTATAGTGCGGAAAATACGGTATCTTAATATGCATTTTGGACATTTTCTCTCCACCAACTTGAAAGAAGACATGTAACAAAAACTCAAAATTGATTGGTGCATGAAAAAAAATTATATTTTCATTTTAAGATTGTAAGTGAACCACTGCTGAGTCCATCTGCTAAATATGTAGCTGGTTAGCTTAGCTTAGCGTAAAGACTGCAGACAAACAGACACAGTAGACCTTGTTTTGTCTGAGAGGGTAACAAAATCTGACCCCCAGCACCTCTGAAGCTCACGTGAAGTCTTTGTTTAATTGTTTAATCAGTTAAATATAAATTACACATTATGAAGCTAAGCTAAGCTAAGCTAACTGGCTGTAGCTTTACATTGAATGGACAGATATCAGAGTTGGATCGATCGTGTTTACTTGGGGATAAACATATTTAAAAGGATAAACTGTTCTTTTAACTGTCCAAATTAATAAAACGGCAGGCTTATCTTTCCCTTTTATCAACATGTTTGTAAAAGTCGAGTTTGCTTTTAAGTCTGTTATATTGATTAGTACAACCAATCTCTTGCCAAGCACATTTGAAAGACAGTCAGCCTACTTTTGATCACACCACCTTCACCTAAGGGAACCTCTCCCCAAGCTGTATCTGTTCCCAGCTTAATGTTTAACAGAGCGGCTGCTGAACAGTCTATTACCAAAGAGGGTCAGTGTGGGAAAAATATGTAAAAGTTAAAAAGTAAACACACCTTGTTTACTGTTCTCAGATGATTTCCCCCTGACCTTGTTATTTACAGAAAAACCACCAGCATTCCTGTGCTGCTCGGATAAGCTGTGACACACTTTTGAAATAGTGAGAATAGTTTTGGTGGAGTTTTTTTGGGGGGAATTTTAACCAAAAAAGTAAAAAATTAAACAATACAGCTAGATTAGCTTCACAGAAGTTCCAAAATAGTTGAACACAGGAATGACCCAAGAGCACTTTACAAATATTTGACCACAAAATTGTATCTTTTTAAGCCAAGGTAAAAGCCAGTAGATGAATTCCAGCAAGTCACTCGCCGTACAAGCCTTTTATTTACTCTTGTATTTGGTTTGATTGTGCCACATCTAACTGCTGGAAACTCACTGGCATCAAGTGATAACCAAAGTCATGGGACTGGCTGGAGATTCGAACAGTGTGTCCTGCACACTTGTCCCACTGCTGTCCTTGTTTGCCTGCCCTGCACTTGTCACAGATGAAGCCTTGATGCATTGCCAGCATGTGATTTTTCTTTTGTTTTAAATCGTTTCTTCAGCCTTGCATCACGGCTCTGCCAGTCCACACTGTGGAGCAGATTCTGAAGGGATCACATTTTAATGTTCATCACAAAGCATAAAAGATATTCTCTTAAGAATCCTTTGATGAACCAAATCTTCAGAAGGACATCAGGGGCCTTGAAAAAAAAAGCAAATATTAATTTCTAAAACCAGAAAAGGTATAAAAATACCACTGGTTTCTGGTTTCTGGTTATGAATGGGCCTTTTGTATGGACAGAAAGGGTTGAATGAGTAAATAGTTTGAATATCTCACTCTCTACTTCATAGATATGCCCAAAGATGATAGTGAATGAGAAATATCATCATTCATATATAAAAGAATCATATCTGAAAAGAATCACACACTTTTTCCCTCCATAAAATACAACAGTGAATAAAAAAATGAATAAGGGCTTCAGTGTTTTCTCAGACAGCTTCTACTGAAACATAAGCACACCATATTATTAACACAAAGGCATGCTGGATACTTTTATTACATCTTTATTATGCAATAAAAACTGCTATTGTAGTTAAATGATGTAAAATACGCATGCTATCATTACATCAGTTATTATGAAGGCGCCTGGGGACTTGCTTCAGCTGCAGCCATAATTCTTAAAAGTTAAATCATTATTTAACATTATAATTAGGGCATTAGGAGTCTTTTATCAGTGTTAGGTTGATACTCATTGCTTAACCCATTAAAAACAACCTTAAATTAGTTTCCACTGCAGTTTAGGAAGCTTTTATTACAGCCCGTGGTGTTATCGCTCTTTGCAGTGTTCCCATCCATATGTACATGTTGCTGTTGTACTTTCCATCAGTGATAAACAGCAGCAGTTCTTGCAGGGTTTCTAACAGAAGGAAAGAAGGCGGCCTGACTAATCTGTTATCACAGTTAAGTCAGACTAGTGATAATGCTGGAACACTTTGGGTTTTACCTGTAAAGATAAAAGAAACAACACAAAAGACTTTATCTGGAAATAAGAGTTACAAACACTGCAGGAGAAAGCATTTTATGGCAGTTTTTAATCAGGTAATGGTTTTAATGGCTGTGATTCTGTTTGAGGCTCCTTCACCTGCTGTTTGAGTGTCCTCCTAGTGGTAGAAACGAGTACAGCACAGTTATTTTTTTTTGCACAATAATAACCAGCAGATGGCACCCACATAACAGTCAACAAAGGACAGTTTGGAGCTGGATATTTTCTCTTTTTATTCTTATGTGCTTTCAATATTCTTTCAGCCACATGATCCAGTTTTAGGCTTTAAGAACACGTGTTCACACCTGTTTCAGACGGTGTCGGTGCATCAGTTTCTCAGTTTCTTTCTACTGGTCCCTTTGGAGAATAAAGTCAAGTGATGTATGTCCTTCTCATCGTTACCACAAAGGAAGCAAGACTGTGTTGCTATGACACCAGAACAAAAACACACGTCCTTCAGCTTTAGTTTCTCTAAGACATCCACAAAAAAAAAGAAAACTTTTAATCTCTGACTGTAATTTGAATCTGACACCCAACTGCAAACTCACAGACTTCTAATACACAAGCTAATTAAACATTTGTGTGATCGCTGCTGTAGCATAAATTAGAAATCAGAGAGGCAAAGAATGTCACTTAGGGACATTCATTGTCCAAAAGTTTTTTTTTTTTTCAGTGTAAGTAGGAACAGACATTTTCAATTTTGAGCCGAGGAGATCTCCCTCAGCTCATTTTAAAGATTCCAGCAGGGTCCACCGAGGCGACAGACGCATTTGTCGATAACAGCCCGTCTGCTGGCCTGAGGGGTCAGAGAAAAGTGACTCTCCATTCCAGTGCTGCCTCCAGAGTGCATATTACCTGTGGATGAATTTCACTCGATGGGGATAACATGTTTTAAAGACACACTCATATGTGTGAGAGCCTCATCTTCTCCAGCAAAACAGTATCAACACATTCTGTGAAATACTGACAACTTTCAGTCTACAAGGTTTGTCTACATGGACGCAGTGTTTGATGTTTTCTTTTGTCAGCACTACATTCTTATGACTGAAAACACAACACACTTCAAAGACTATCACATTAAATAGGGTTCATTTATAAGGCTCATGTATTAGGACAGAAATGTCTTTGTTTCTTGTGACATCTGGGATGACTGTGCTTCATGCCTGCACAATGTTTTAGGATTAAATGATGCTCTACATTTATTAGCTGCACTGGGTGGGAGGGTGGGAGGTTGAGTGATGGTCCTGCAGGTCTCTCCAGGGTCTGAGTTGCACCTGTGGTTATGTTTTTGGCAACTTAAGCACTTTGCTTAATCCTCAAAGACCTAAAGGCTGTAAATTGCTTAGGGTTACTGTTTGGGTTAAGTTGATCCATTCTTAAATAAAATAAATGTAAAATTTGGACTTTAATGGTCCAGGCTGAAACTTAAGGTTCTTCTAAGGTTTTTCTGAATCTGATATACAGTGTTGAAAAAAAAGTTTCCAGACACCCTTAACATTTTACATCTCAATCATCTCAAATATTATCATGAAATATTCATGGAAAAATCTTTTTTGTGTTTCAAAAGGTGTGGCTGCATTAGACAGACACAAACAAATACAAATGATATTTTTTGTGTGTATTGTTTACAAGAAAAACCAACAAAACTAAGTTCTTGACAGTTTTAATATGTCAGTTCTCAACACTGTCGGTATCAAAGCTAGCAAATAACAGAGAATGTGTTCAAAACTGAACAAAAAATAAATAAACCATCACATCATCAAATTAATATTTAGTAGTCCTGCCATTAGCACACAGTGGAGCTCTAATCCTGGCTGGCATGTTCCCCATGAGCCTTTCACACTGTTGAGGGGTAATCTTGTCCCATTTATCTTGAATTACTGCTTTTAATTCTTATAAATTCTTTGGTTTACGCTTTGAAACAGACCTTTTGATAATCCACCACAGATTTCCAATAGGGGTTAATGTCCGGGGATTGAGCCGGCCTCCCTAAGACCTGGATACTGTGCTCCTTCAGCCAAGTTCTACTGGCCCTGGATGTGTGGCGAGGGGCATTATCTTGTTGAAACATCCGGTGTTGACCTCGACGGAACAGTGCACGTGGAGAAGGGAACATGTGGGTTTCGAGAATGGCACAATACTTGGCAGAACTCAATGTGCCATCACAGACAGTGAGATGACCAACACCAGCTGCACTCATGCATCCTCAAACCATGATATTGCCTCCACTATGCTTGATGGTAGATACTGTACATGCTGGAGATAATGCTTCGCCTGGCCTTCTGCATACCCTCAGATCAGCAGGAGGAAGATAAAGCTGGAAACTGGACTCATCTGACCACAGAATCTTCCTCCACTTCCTGGCTCTCCACTTCTTGTGTGCTTGGGCTAACCTCTGTCTCTCATTGATCAGGGGCTTCTTGACAGCCTTGTAGGACCTTAAGCTATGATCTAAAAGTCGGCCATGTACAGTGTGGATGGAAAACTGGACACCAGTTTGGTTTGACCACTGCTGCTGAAGCTCCTGTGATGTCATTCGGCAGTTTTCCCAGCACATGTAGATCAGGATGCAGTCATTTCTTGCTGAAGAAACCTTTGGATGCCCAGATCTTGGTTTCTCTTCCAAGCTGTTGGTTCGTCTGTATTTCTGCAGAGTGTATCCAACTGCTGAAGGACTGCATCTGCACTTCCTGGCTATCTGGCGGCAGCTGTACCCTTCCTGGCTGGGAATCTGTATCTTCAGGCGTGTTTCCTGCATTAAGTTCCTTGTTTTAGCGATTTTTGTCTCTGAAGAACTTTCAAATGCGCTGGATTTATATAGACATGAAGCATGGCAACAAAAATTGTGTCTTTTAATAAAAAGCACGATCTTCATTAGTGGATCACTGGTACCAAAATGACTCAATTCTCAAAATTTCTTATGTATATTTATGGAACCAATCAATTTTAAGTTTTTAATGGCTTTTTTAGGATTTGTTTAGTATTTTGGCTGTGACTGTACTAAAAGAAATTGCACTTGAAGACCTAAGAGTGATTCTTAATGCAATATTTCAAAAATGCATGGAGTATCCGAACACTTTTTTCCACCACTGTATGTGATACCTGGGTTTGTGCTCTTACAGTCGTTTGTATATAATGTGGACAGAACTGGTGAAATTACAGAGGCTTGAGGAACTCCTGTGGAGACTGTTCTGGATGAGCTGAGGTGGCCCTTGACCTGGACCCTCTGGGGTCTGTCAGTCAGGAATGAGAGGATCCAGAGAATCAGATGTGGATTGACAGCCACCTGGGGCTGTTTTTGTCTCATCAGTTGAGGTTTGCATGGTATTGAGAGCGCTGGAGAAGTCCACAAAGACCATTCTGATGAGTGACTTGGGCTTCTCAAGATGGGTGTAGGCGCTATGCAGCAGCATTAGTACGGCACCCCTGTGCTGCTTGTGTGCAAACTGAAGGGGGTCAGTATGTATACTTACCTCTTCCTGAAGCTGGGAAAGAATGAGCCTGTCACAGGTGGGTTTTCTCTTTTTGGCTGTGGGACAGGTGATCGAGGACTTCCAGAGTGAGGGGATTGAGTGTTCAGATAAGGAGCGGTTGAAGAGATGGCAGAAGACACCAGCGAGCTGGCTACAGCAGGCCTTCAGCAGCCTGCCACAGATCTGGTCAGGTCCTGGTGCTCTGTTTGGTTTCATTCTCTTCAGCATAAGTTCCACCTCCCCCTGCTGCAGCTCTAGGTTTGTCTGGGTAGGTAGCATTGCATATAAGCTCCTCCCTCTCTCAAGAATGGTCGGACTGGTCAAATCTGCACTAAAACTGGTTGAGGTTCTCTGCCATGTTGGCCGACTCTCTTGTCATGAAGGGTGATGATGCAGAGTTGTTGTTGTTGGGGAGGCCGGCCAGTGTTTGAACGCTTTGCCAGGCGCCCCTGGCTTTACCCTCCCAAAAGAGTTTCTCGACTCTCTCCTTGTATCCTCTCTTAGCCGCCTTTATTTCTTTGTTCAATCTATTTTTAATGAGTTTAGACTCAATTTTGATTCCTGAGTTTAATGCTATTTTCTTTTCGTTCAGAGTTGATTTCAGGGCTTTTGTAATCAGAGTAAAGAGTGGTTCTTTACTCTGAAAAATCAAAGCAGATTCAAAACAAACTTAGAAGTGCAGTTTTGTTAAGTTGGGCCAAAACAAGCTAAATGATCACAGGAAAGAAAATCTGTGTAAATATTTCAAACAAAATACGGAACATGCTTCGGGTTTTACAGATCATAAAGAGTGGTTCAGAAACTTTTTTAAAGATAACAAAGAAACGTTGCCTCCGAGCAATATCAAGGTAACAAAAATAAATGAAATTAGCAAACAGTTTAATGATACAAATGTAATTTCAAGAGGAAAGAGTTGAAGAACCTTTATGCTCTGGTCTGGACTTGCATGGGTATTTTTTTAGACAGAGGTTTTTCCCTCCTCTACCTTCATGCAAGCAATGTTTTTTTAAAAAAACCCAGTCCAAATGAAAACCCAATAATGCAGTTATTGTGCAATTACAGTTTTGCAGAAATATTGTGCACAGAAATTCTGCACACTGTGAATACAAGAAGCTGCATACTGTTTCTTGTCAAACCCTGCTTGTGTCTGGGGCTCTGTGCCGCCTCCACTAGTATGTGAACCTGGGGGCTTTTTACAAAAGGGATGTGAAATCTCGCTGAGTAAGAAAGCCCTATCGTGACTTTTAAAAAAGAAATGGAAACTTTATTTGCTTTCAGTTCTTTATTTCTTGTAGTTTTCCAAAGAAGCTTTGTGCTCTCATGTCTTTCTAACTATTTGTTTCCACTAAAACACTCTCAGCATGTGATACCCTTTTTTTCTTGACTACCGACACTTGACACCTGTGACAGCTCGTAGTGTGTCTGCTCTCAGTTTCCAGATCTCATCTGACCACATGGTTAAGGTCCTGAAATATACATCACTTAGTTTTTAAGGGGTTAGTATGTGGTTTTATTAATATGGGCAATTTAATGTCTCACTTAAAAGAAACTGAAAGTCATTTTTGTCCAATTTCTGAGAGCAATTTGTCTTTATGGTTTCACTCAAGCCACATTTTTGGAAACACGTTTGATCACATCTGACAGCAGAATTAACACCTGACAAGCATGTACTCCTCAGGGAACCATGATGCTATTCATGGAGTCATACAGTAGATCATTTTACATCTACTGTAGCCTTTAGCCTTTAGCTGACACACATCTCGAGCAACTTAAATGAGTGGGCAAAGGAGTGTGTCACACATGTGCACTTAAGCAGTAACTATGGCCCAGTGACTCAGGTAATTATTATTAGACACCAGCTATCATATATGTTTGTATTTAATTACATTTGATGTATGTTGTGATTCTTTGGCAGACCTGCATTTAGGGTGTAATATACATGTATGTATGTAGTGTCCCACCCTGCCAAGGGTCACTTGCATGTGCAAAGATAAAATAACAAAGCTCTGATCTGTAGCCATGCTAACAGCTCCATGAGGCTGTGATGCTCATTACACACCATTTAGTGTAAGTCTTCTCATCTAGTAAAGCTATTTCAGGTTAAGCTTTTATCTGCCTTAGCGAGTGGTTTCATAACTGAGGGTTGTGAGATGTTAAACAGCAGGAGGAGGACAGGAAACTTTTTTTTCACAAAAAGTTGGTTATTTTTCTGTCTTTCCTCTAGTTTTTTGCCCTTTTCTCGTAAGTCAATATAGAATTTTGCCTCTTTAGAACTATCAGATCCATTAAATTAAGCAAAAAATGTATATAATTTGTTCCAACCCTCACATATGGTCATGAGTTTTGGATACAGACCGAGGGATCAAGATCACAGATAACAGCCTAAATGATTTTCCTGTGTAGTTTGGCCTGTTACTTGGAGACAGAGTGAGAGGCAAAGGTATTCAGATATTCAAAGATATTCAAGTCAACCCGAAACCCTGGACAACCATCCATCCTCAGAAAGAGATTGACAAACCTCATCATTTTTCAAACCAGACACAGAAATAAACATACAAGAACTAAGCCTGAGAAAATGAAAATGTTTCCAGCTAATTTTGAATGTGGATAAAGTTAAATGAGATCAGTTGGACTCTTTCCTTGGTCTTTTGTTCAGACGCGTTGAGATACCCTAATGACCTTTCTTTATTTCTGATGGATAGATACTGTATTATTGTAACAGAGAGAAAACCCATAACTAAAGGGGAAGTCATACAATTCAATAAAAAACAATGATGACATGCTCACTGAGGCAATGGGAAAATGTATTCTTAGGAACTTCAGATATCATTTCAGTTCAGTGTTTAATTTTACAGAAACTAATGGGAAGAAAATAGATTGAGTTCTGTAATTGTGACTCATACTGTCTGTTTCTGTCCAGCAGCTGAGTTTCATCTTATCTCCTCATATCTCCTTTCATTCACATATAAAAAAAAAAGATGATCAGTACACTCTGACATTTTCAGCACAGGACCTTCTGTGGAGCTGATATACTCTGCTCTCTTGTGGTTTGCAATGAACATAGAACAACACAAACTGATTTCTAGTGACACAGACAGTCATCATGTAATGCAGAGCCAGCTCACTTGTTAAGGGCTCAGTGTGCAAGACTTATAGAGACCTACTGGCCGAGAAGCATGATTTTATTAGTGTGTAACTACTTGAAAACAAGAATCATGATGTTTTCATTACCTTGAACGGGCGCTTCATGTCTACGTAACAGCTTTAAAGAGTCAGCATGCAAAAGGCTGTCAAATATTTGAAGCACTCGAGGAGGAACACTGTGTACAGTGTTCGGTGTGACGTGGCTAAAGATTATGAAAAATGCACAAAGATACTCAATGTTTGGCCTTATGTGAATGTGATCCCTTCCTTGGATAATATTCCAAAGCTGTGAGAAACCTCTAGAAAAATGTGCTGCAATGAGTTTACTTGCAGGATTAAACAGTTACCTGTGCTTTAAAGGTTTTGCAATGTTCTTATGCAGGATTGGGTTGGGTGTTAATCTCCATCCCCAAATGAAAATCCAGTGTTTCTCTTTAAACAAACAAAAAAAAAAACACGTATGTTTTGCAAAACACTGAGGCTTTGTGATTGAGTCAGCCCACATTTGTTGCACACATTGTTGGAGGCGGCACGGTTTCCTACTGGGAAAATTTTTCAAAGCTTTGTCTCAGTATCTTGCCATCTCACTCTTGAATAACTTCATGCCTATAGATTAGTGTCATAAGAGAGCATTGCTTGTTTAACTTTGCCTCACCCATTCTCCTAACGTCTACCAGAGTCAATTGAACTTTGAAGCAAGTTCAACATACCCTGGACATCTTTCTGCTATCTGGCTCCACTAATCCCAACAGCAGCAATCACACTAAGCCCTCACATGATGGCGGTTTTCAACTCAGTAAATTAACCAAGATTTTCACAATAACATTAGCGCATTCACTAAAAGGGGTGGTGTTTGAGGCATATGACCAGATGCAAATATAGACGAATACTAAGGAGCTAAAGACATAATCCAGGACAAAAGCAACAAAGATGGAGCTGCCAAACGCAGAGAGGACGGCTGGCAAAAGATCGCCAACTGTGTGAATATGCAAGTTAATAGGTTTATAAAATCACGGCTCCGTCATTAGGGCGTGAGTAGTTCGTAGTATAATTAAATCTGTGTATTTCAATAAAATAAAGTGTTGTTTAGATGTAATCTTACACCCTGTATGACAACTTAAGGCTCAGCACTTTAGCTGTGACCCCAGCAGTGTCAAACAAGCCGCAGAGCAAATACGAATAAATATAAACACATAATTCAAAGCATTAAGTAGGCTTCCTTACGTAAACTATGAGTTTAATGAGTACAACAACTTTGTTGTAGCATGATATCGATGTACAAAAGCACGATGAATCAGCTTTGACATCACTCGCAGTCAGCCGTGAAAAAAGGTTTGAGTCAGTGAGTGGATGGTAAACAACATGGTTGCTTATAAAACACTGGTGTTGCTGCCACCTTCTTTCTACACACTGTCCTCTGCAGATGGAACAGTGAAAGCAGTTTCTCATTTACACCGGCATGTCCTCTGTGGTTCTGATCACGGACTAAACAGATTGTTTACACGTCTTATTTTCTTAGGTTGAGGCGTCAAATTATGAGACATGTTGTCTGTTCCCTCAGAGAGAGCTTTGGTTGAAAGCTTTTGGCATTTGTTACCAATTTTAACCAGATTTCAATTTACCCATCTTAACACAGATGGAGAGAGTGCAGACACTGCATTTGATTCATCTTTGATTGTGTCCTGACAGTGGTGGTCTGCATGCAACTGCTTCAAGTACACGCTATTCAAAAAACAGCTAATTGCTTCCATTGCTATGATGTTAGTCTAACAGGAAGAGGGAAACAAGAGTTAGGAAAAGAAACTGAATTCAGTAACTTTTTTTATTTCTTCACAGGGACCGAATAACGAAAGATAACAAGAAATAGGACTTGCAAATGAACAGGTGTATATGTCATTTATATGTAAAAATAAGGAGAATAAAGAAAAATAGAATAGAAATTCTGACTTAAGGCAAGACATTATTGTGAATGAGCAAATTGAATGGAAAATGTGTATTTGCATTGCAAATTACTGGGATCACTTGCCACTCACTTCATCTACTTCATTCTCACTCAGGCCTGCAGAAATAAGCAGGTGGGAGGAGCTCATGGCACCAATCTCTCCTGTGAACCCTGTGAAAGGAATCAGCCTATGTAACGTCATATGCCCTACATTTTTTATAGATCTGGTAGTCACATATAGGTTATGTCTATATGCTGTGTCATAAAAGCCTTTTTTTAAGGATTATGTGGGCAAGTGTCCAGGAAACACTCTGTTAGAGCACGTGCCACCCTGTGATTTACATTGGTGACTGTTTTTACTGAACACTTGCGTCACCCACAGCAGACTGATGCAGGTCAGTGCATACAGTCAGACTGTGGGAATATGAGTGCATGATTCTGCTGTGTCACACGAGGAAAATACAGCTTAAGAAGCTCACGTACCTGACAAACCTGCCATGCTGAGAGATACACTGACACTGACATACCTCCAACCAGCATCTTTGTCTCTCATGCGAACAGTTATGAGAGGAAGTCAAAGGGCTTTCTCGGTCTGTGAACGCTTTTGCCCTCTGTAGGGACCTTCTCAGTGTAAGTTACCATGGTAACGTGAACCTCATTTGACACCCTGGGCACCAAGAGCTGAACCTGTGGTTACGTCTTAAGGCAGGTCCTCACTCCACACCCACTTGTACACCTGCTCCTCATTCCCACAATAAGGCCAGAGCTGTCTCTCATCAGCCTCACTCAGTTTATGCAGCTACCCTCAAACACTAATCCTGGGCCTGATTGGCTGTTGAGCAACTGTATTGTACCAATTCTCTTTGTTTACTTTGTTTATTGCTGTTAATGATCTGCCTAATTTTGGATTTTGCCTGTTCAACAAGTAAATCTTGTTTGAACCTGCTTTGCCTCTGAGTTCTGCTCTTAAGCCAACATCACATTCACCAGCAAAGTCACAAAACAAACCAGCATTTTATAATATTCATAGCTACACTATCAGTGTCATCAGTATGTGAAATACTTGCGTTCTTAAACATCTCAACTGCTATTTGATGAACTGCAATGACATTTTAGTTAGACACTACTGCATGCATGAAAGATTTAGTTAAACACAAAAATGACACAAGTGCCAAACATCAGTAAATTACTGAAGCCCTTGCTAGTGTTCTGACATGGAGCAGCCATCATTGATCTTGAGGGTCATGGTTGGTGGTTGGTTCTCCTGAATTTTTCAAGCTGGAAATCTGACTCATGTCTGACAGACCCACTTGGAGCCTTTATGGTGCAAAAGCTGTGGGCCACAATGAACTTCTTAAACTGCATTTGGTTAAATACTGAAGTTAGCTGAGAGCATTTATTCAAATGTTTTTTTTTCCTGTTCTGGCTGGCAAATGATCCAATTTATGAAATATGCATGACATGGAAAGACAGTTAAAAGTAATCCCCTTTTCTTTGGTTGCATGGTTTTGGTTTTTATTAGGAGATAAATACTCTTTGATAAACATTTGCTTTCATTAGTGTAAAACATTTTCTAGTTGAATGTTGAAACACACTGAGGCTCGTCTCTTTGCGCTGGAGGAATTCAGTGCACCTAAATGTCAGCATGCCTGAGGTGGAGCTCAGTCTCTGACCTGTCGGTGCTGTCTCTCATTGTTAGCATTTACAGTTATCGCTCCATGACGATGTAGATCAAAGAGAACAGTGTTGGAGTAATTAACTCACTCCCCCTGTACACTTCACTGAGGTTTTTGTTCCCATGGGCTTTTGAAAGGAATCTGGTTGCTTGACGAACTGAGAGGCCAGTTTGAAATAAGGCAGTTTGGCATTTTGTGGGAAACTAACTCCAGTGTTTGTACTGGAATTCAACATTTTTGTGTAAAAAATCTATAAAATACATCAAGTTACCTCAATTTGAAAAGAATATTTATGTTTTCCAGCCCCAAAGTATTTTTTGATACTGGTTCAAGCTGTTAAGAGAATGTCTTACATTGTAACAGTGGACACTGCACGCACAGAGCTGGAGAGCAAACAATGGGTGCTGAATTAAAAACATACCAGGCTGCGGCTATCTCATATTACTGTTCAAACCAGTGGGTGCAAGTGCACGTGTGTAAGTGTATCTTTAAACAAAAACTTACCCTGAAAAACTGATGAGGTTTCTTGGATTTAAGGGTATACAATAAGAGGACTGGAGCCAATCTCAGCACACACTGAGGGAGGGGTCGCACCCACACTGGCCAGGTCACCAATAGAATCACAAAACACAGGCTTGCTCACGTTCACAATGAGCAAGTTAGATCCTCCAAAACTTTTCACGTCCTTTGTACCTGGGGGAAATGTCGACCTTGACCCAGAGCCTTCTTAATAAGACTGGAATAACCTGCTAGGATGGGCAAGAATTTGCTTTTGGCAGTGTACATTTCTAAAAAACCACAGATGTGTTCAAACTTTTGAAACATTACTTTATGCTTCAATTTTCAGTTTTATGTTATGATAACACTGTGGTTAAGGTCTGGTTAGGTTTCAACACAAAGAACACTTGGCTATAATAAAGAAAGGTCATGTTTTGACTTTACATACCCATTAGCTGCAAACAGCGCTGGAAAATGTCTCATTAAAAATTCCCAGTTTTGTTAGTTGGAATGGGTAACGGGCAGCCTTGAACAGGGGTTGGGGCTGTTGCAAGATTTACTTTGTTACAGGCTTTGACACTAAGTTTCTTTGTTGATGTGTGTTACCGTATTATTTTTTAAAAAAGGTCATACATTTAAGTCTCAGCCTGAAGGGGCTGAAACACCAGTCTCTTCATATACATAAGACTCAGTGGACACATGCTGGTCTGGAAATGTATTACAGATATCCACAATCCAGTTCTTCCTAGTCAAAATTAACATTTCAGATTTCCACAATAGCTTTCTCCCTAGGACAAACGGCGTCACTTCCCCCATTCATGTGTATGTAGTGTCTCATTATAGACATCTTTAATTCAATTGTAGATATCCACAATTTGAATTATGGATATCTGCAACTAAATTATGACTATCCATAACTACATTTTGAGATATCTACAATTTTATTATGTCTAGTCATAATTCCAGCTCAAGATATCTTCAAATTATTGAAGAAATCTATATTGTCCTTGTTGAATATCTTCAATTAAGTTTTATCTAGTCAAAGCAATATTAAAGATACCTTGAACTGGATTTGCGACTAACCAAAATAGTGTTGTAGACATCTTAAACTGAATTACAGATAGTCATAATTTACTTGTTAATATCTATTATTTAGTTATAGATATCTTCAAATTAATGGTGATTACAGATATCTGAAATTGGAGATAGTTAAAATTAGATTTGAGATGTCCTCAACTAACATCAGGGATGTGTTACAAGTCAGATGTCATTTTCAGTGTTGTCATTACGGATATCAGTACTTCAGTTTTGACTAGTTAAAACGGAATCACAGATATCTGTTACTGCTGTTTTACTGGTCAAAATATAATTAAAACTAGTCAAAACTGTGTGGTTGATATCTATAACGTTTTTCCTTGATAGTCATAGTCATGGCTGTTTGCCATTAAATGAGAAAACAGCTTGCCATACATGTTACGTGTTGCAGTTTGTCTCTGGTATCCTTGACATGAAACACACACGGCTGAAATGTTGAGAAGTCAGTCTATTTATAAGCAGCTACAGTGTGTTCACCTTTAAATCAGCAGTCTAAGCATTTTCTATGGAAGAGAATTCACAGCAACCAAAGTAAGAGAATGTGAGAGATGTTTAAAGGCGAGAGAAGTGAATCCTCACGTCACACACAGATGATGGTTAATGACAGGTGAATGTGCAGAGGTGTGATGTTTTCATGTAACCGTGACACGCAGCACTGCACACAGCTTAAGCTTAAGCGTGATGCATGGCTGTTAAGTAACATATCACCACATGCATGTGCTCTTTTTTTTTTAACTCATACTGCACTGTAATTTGATAGGTCCTGTTAGGTTTTGAATATTAAAGAGTTTTTGAGGGCTGCTCAGTGGAGGGAAGCTCCTACCTTCTGTTGACTCAGTCATTGCAAGGAGACATGACGCACCGTAACTTGACCCCTTGCTCTGCAAAAAGCTTGGACTATATAAGGACAAGACTGTTTCAAACCTCTGAACTCCTTCAACTGCTTTACACACACACACACACACACACGCCGCACACCTTCTTATGATTATTTGCATGGTCAGTTTCCCCATCAACTACATTATCTTGCAAATCTCTCTACTCTTTTTTTTTTTTTTTCAAAAGAATGCACTCTTGAGCATCCTCACAGGCTTCTTAGCATTCATCCGGTGCATCTGACAAGAATGGTTGCTCTGTTTCCCTCCGATCAATCAAAGGGCCCCCCTGAAAAACCGCATCCCCCTCTGAACGCCAACACCTCTGTCTTTGCTGCTCCTCTGGCGTCGGCAGGACTCGGGTGTGATTCCGGGCACAGGGATACCTAGAAACTGGGCTTGCGGTAAGAGCCAGTTTCCATGGTTCCCTCCTGTCAAAGCGAGGTTCTTTCTGGACATGGTGTGTTTGTGAAGTTCCCGTGAAAAGATGGCTCTGTTTCCCGAGGTCCCGAGCCCACCGAGAGCAGAATTCCTCTGTGACTCCGACTGAGTTGGGGTTGTGCAGCAAAGCGGATGGAAGGGAAAGTGGGGGTAGAAAACACAGAAGCAGCATGTTTGGGTCCTGGCTCGGCGCCACGCATCAGTTAGGGGCTCAGGGGACTGGGTCACAGTGGGGGAAGTAAACAGGCCAATGTGTGCACATTTACACCAGCAAACATGCATTCAGCTGCAAAGATACACACAGTCACAAGTGGATATCTGTACAAGTCCAAACACTTGAAAAAATACATACATTCTAGATGCTGTCCTGCTCGCAAATTACAGTTTCCATTTATAATCTGTGGAAGAGCAATTTTCACAAAGTTCAACATAAACCGCCCCTTTGCATGATCTGAAATGTCACCAAGTGCACACTTCAAAGTTCTTCATGTAAAGGTATGTTCATTTTTTAGGGCTCAGAGGTTTTACAAAGTTGTATATTTGCAGCATAGTTTACATATGACTCATCTTTTCAAAAGCCTATTGACTCTCCCTCAGTTTTTCGTCTTCACGTGCGCACACAAAGTGGAAAGCCTCTGTTTAACATGAAACACCCACAGTGACTCACCAGTAGTCACAGAAGATAAGCCACCTTCAGAAAGGGCATACCCGTATCGCAAAGATTCTCGGCCAGGAATTTGCAGAAGTGACTCAAAATACAAATAAATTAATTTAATGTTTAAGTTAAAACACCAGGAATTTACTTTTTTGCCAGTGTCTCTGCTACCAACAAGGAATGGGATGTGTGACTGAATTTTATTTTTAAGCTTTTAATTCCAAGTTTTAAATTGCAGCAGCTTATTAAAAGCACAGTTGTACTCAAGCTATTTCTGTAAAGGAGTCTGAACCTCTTGATTTCAAAGGGACAACCAGTAGCACCGGTCTTACCAGTTATATTTGTGCATAAACTCCTCTGGTCTTGAGCTGGTTTTCTCACCTGTCACAGTAATGAGCTGCTCACACCTATTTATTTTCACAAGGACAATTATTGTCTTGATATTTCAGTTCAAACTTTCTCAAAGGCCTCACCTTGAGGAAAGTGTTTAAATGTTATTTTAAAAAGGACTTCAGGTGTCCTGTTAAATACCCGGCTGAATAACACTGTGTTGTGGTTTTCTGAAAAGGGCACACGTCATCATGAAACCTTCGATGGCAGAACTGATAATGCACTCACACAAACCTGTTTGTTGGGGTTAGTCTGGTTAGTCTTGGGTAAGTCTGTTAGATCTGTTTGACATCATGATTTTGTTTTGATTTGTGTCTGAGTAACATAGAGTCAGAGTTTAAGTAAAGATTCATCCATAATGATAACATGATAAGAAATTGTTTGACCCGAACGAATAAAGAGTAGTGACTCAGAGTGCATCAGAGCAGCAGATGGTGATTCAACTTCCTGCTCCAGGGACAAGTCAGTAAGACAGTTGTTTGCTGCCGTGATGGCCTGACGCCAGGGTTTCCTGTTCAAGGACATGCAGTGGGATTGTTTGTGTTGCTTCTCTGCAGCATCCAAAAAAACACTGATCTCTGATTTGATCTGAAAGGCTCAAAGAGCAAAAAATATGATGACTGTGGCATCTTGTTACTCATTTCAAGCGGTTGCTCGCTCTCCCTTCATACTGGCCAAAAGAAAGATGCTGAACACAACTGTTTTACAACCTATATTTTTCTATTGTTTCCACTTTGCTGCCAAATAAAATTATATTTAAAACATTTTTCCACAAAGAACACCTAACACATCTCCAAGACTCCTGTACGTCTACACAGCATAAAGTCTTGTGCAAGTCAACTATTATTATATTAATACCACTATGCATAAAATAAGTCCCTCAAGGTTAATACTACCTTGAAGCAGGCACAGGAAAATGCTGTGTATTCTCACCACAGTGTTTAAAACAGGCTGACTTCACTTGTGCTTCTAGCTGAATGCCTGATTTTGCAGTCACTCAACGGCTCTGTTTCCACTGTGGCTTCTGAAAAAGCACCTGGGCCTCCCCACATCGTGGCAGATGGAGGAACAACCACACACCCACTCCGGGCTGCAGGCTCCGCTCTGTGGGGCCAAGCATAACAATAACCCCCGGGCTGGTCAGCGCTCGTACGAGGCTCTGCTTTCCATGAATCTGCAAGGCTGAGTCCAAGGTTTTCCATGGTCATGGCCAATGAAACCTCTGTCTTGAGCTGTGCTTCTCTCTGGGAATTTACAGAGAATGATTTAGTGTAGTGGGCATTAATAGACCACAGTGGTGTTAAAATTTGATATCTATGTGGTTACCACACATAGACAAAATAATGTCTCTATATAATTACATAATTACTTAATGGAACATGTGTTATTTATATATTTTTGCCATTTTCCTACACAACACAATTATTTATATTACTGAAAACCTTTTTAAAATGTATCCCATAAAATAGCAGCCACTTTTCATTATTTAAGCCATTATGAATATGACCCTGCAAAGATTTTTAACTTGAAGAAGGTATTAAACTAGCGATGTAACTGTGTCATATTGTTGTTAAGAGCTCAAACTTCTAACCATTCTTACAGCCCTTAAAGATAACTTAAGTCTGGCATGGTATTCAGCTTAAGGCAAACATTTACTGTAGTATGATCTTATCTGTTTCATTTTGTGTTTACTTTTCTTTGATGAGGTAGATAATCACTTTTCATGGTATGAGTGAGATATGTGTAATGTGAGATGTATGTTGTGTTTTTCTGTTGTGCTGTGTTTGATGTGCCTGTTCCTTGCACATGCAGCTAAAAGACAAATTTCTGCATTTTGTACGCAAAAAGTAGACAATAAAGTATTTTCAATGCTTCCTGGCTGAAATTTGCTACAGGCAAGACAGTCAAGGAACAGGTAATAGAATTCTTCCTCCCTCTGCTGGACGTATGCTGCCAGTGCTGCTTCCTACAGGTCTTTTGATTAACTGCAGTTATGCAGTTAGGTAATCCCTACACCAGGTATATTTAATTATTTAAGGTTTATATTTAGTTTGAAGGGTAATAAATTGTACTAATTTGCACATTATTAGATAAATTACAATATCACGCCTCTCTCCACACTCATCAACAACATCAAAAACAAATGTGTTTTTTTTTTTAATATTTGAGTCCTATAGATGTTAACTTTTATAACGCAAGACAGAGAAATCTGGATGTTTATCTACGTTTCAAAAGCATTTTTTATCTGACAATTTTGTAAACTTTGTTTTTCAGCAAGCTCAACCCACTTTCAAGAAAATTAAAAACAGGGTTTTTTATTATTTTTCTTAATTGGATGCAATTGAGAAGACAGTATTTTAAAAATGCAAAACAAATTCAATGAAAGTGATGACAAATTATTTGGACAAAATGTATTAAAAGATTATTATATGGCACAAACATTTTTTTTTAAAAAAAAAGGAAAATTTGTTTTATTAATTTAGTCTGTGCGTCTGTGTGTGTTTTTACGGATACACATTACATCTGTTTTTATCCCAGAGGGAATCATAATTGGTTTAATAGTTTGTCCATAAATAGATTTTTTTTCGTAATCCACAAAAGGTAAAAAGAAGCAGCTAGAACACAAAGTATGGCATAGTCTAACTTAATACAGCACTAGTAGAACACAGAGGTACACTGAGACCAACAGAACAACACAACCCACCTTTTAACTTATACCTAAAAATGCTTTTTATACATTGATGACTCATGTTATATTTATGTTCACATCAAAACAACCACATCACTACAGTTTGTTGTGGAGATGATCAAATTTTTAAAAATTAAATTGATATATTTGTTCAAATAGAAGTCAAGCAATGTTTGCACTCATAAATATTAAGTCAAGAGTCATTATGAAATGCTGTCTAGACTCCCATACACAAACACTGGCTGAATGGTGACTTGAAACAATGCATGGAAATGAGGATGCATAACTGGATCCAAAGACCATGAGACTCATAGACCTATGAACTCTGGAGTGAGTACTAATGGATAAACTGTGACCTGAACATAACGCAAAGGAATTTTCCTCAACTTTATGTGGAAATTCCCAGGATCATTTACTATTTCTGTCATTGCCACAACAAGTAGTTTGAGGAGTAAATAATTCACTACTACTGTGGATGGAAAAAAACAGAGATTAGACTTCAGTGTGGTTAACAGAGTAAACTATTAGATATTTTTAAGTAAATTTATGATAGCTACTTTTATTAGACCTTTCTTTTTATTGTTTTTCTGCAATTAACATGAAAAAGGCACATTTTGTGTTTGAGTATCAAAACAGAGACGTTTACTATCACAAAATATAGAAGCATCCCTTCACTTGAGTTGAACCAGGCTTGTGTCAGAACAGTCTCTGTACCTGAGAGTCCCTTCTCAGCCCCAGTCACTGAACAGCCTGTAAAGAACCAGAGAGCAGAGATTATTTTCAACGTAAAGAACCTAAGGAGAATTTCCAAAAGAAGAGAAGCTCGTAACAGGAGTGTACGTACACAAATATTAATATTAAATATTGTGGAGGCCACTGACAGAAGTAGAAACACCAAGAGTGATGACTAGGAGAGCAAATTTTTAAAGGTCCACTATTTTCCTACACAAGCACTGGTGTGAGAGAGGTTGATGAGGCGTTGCCTGAGGAGTACCTCCAGCCTGCTTTTTGCTGCAGACTATTGATACTTGACTTATTGTTGGATGACTGAAACAAGTGAAACGATGCAAAAGAAGGTGGAGAGTGTGTACAGCCAACCCTAAGTGGGTGCAGGTGAAAAACAAAAACAGCATACAAAGGAAAAATAGTGACAGTCAGCAAAATGAATATTGAAACTTTACACATTTTTATGAATAATGTTCTGTTCCCACCACAACACAGCAATGCTGGGAGGTGGGACCTGTCAAGCCTCAGGACTTTACACTGCAATCAGAGCCACTCAGAGACTTAACTGGCAGAAGAGGCTCAACAGCATGTGGAGGCAAAAAAGAACAATGCAGGCAGTGTTGTCATTCTATTGCTTTACTTTAAATTGTAAATATACTGATTCAAACAAGCATCAGTATTGTTCTTATGAGGTTTTGATATCCTGGTTTCCACTTTAAATATTTTAAAAAGTACATGTTAATGAATGTCTTTGTAACAATCTCTGGCTAATGTCACTTTGGATTATTATTTATGTATGAATATTTTTTATTAACATATAATTTACACACACACACGCACTCGCACACACACACACACACACACACCGATTACATAATTTATAATTTATTTATCTATTTATAATTTATTTATCTATTTATTTAGTTTTGTTTGGTAGTTTGTAAGCTTAACATAAAGTCATGAATCACAAACTCCGATACAGTAGGTGGCGGCATACACAATTAAGTTGGTTTGTAGCCCGCTATTAACGAAAGAAGAAGAAGAAGACGAAGGAAGAAGAAGAAGACGAAGAAGAAGAGGGGGGCGGGGCATGATCTAGACCCGGTCAGGACCAGGACATCGTCTGGAGACATTCCTCCGTGGCACAGCATCCGTTAGTTTGGCAGAACCGATTTGACAGCGAACCACAACAACGCAGATTCCGGACTTTTGTCACATACGAGCCTTTTATGAATATGTTTTGGTATGTCAACGTTGGCTTCGTGTTTTCCCGGCTTTCATGTTGTTTTCTGAAGCAAATCATTGGCAAGCTTCAAAACATGTAACGTCAGGAAACTTTATTGGTACTCATCTGCTATCCTCAGCGATTCTTCTTTTTGTGCCAAGGTTTATGCAGTGTGTCCAATTTCAGGGAGTGTGTACCTTAACACCGGAAATGTAAAAAGCAGGCGACCAAAATGTGTGTTCTTTGATAGACCTGTAGCCTAGCTAGTAGCTAGCTTATATCAGCCTATTTTGCAGTGTAATCAGAGTTTATCAGATGGTCATGGGGTTTTGTGTCATCGTTAAACTGAGAGAAAAAAAGCACTGATAAGCCGGTCAAAAATCATTCTGTTATTGAATGAAAGCCCACTAGATGGCGCCCTAGTACACGTTATGAAAACCTGGGAACATTTTTGTAAGTGAACGTGCTCAATTGTTCCTAATGTCTTCTTAAATGCTTTATAAACCATTTAGTAATGTCCTATAGGTTATTCAGAAAAACGATTGGGTTGACATGTTGTGAAAAATGTTCCTGGCAAGAGAGTCATTACTAATCAGATTATTAGCTTATTGAGGGTCAGCAAGAGTCTCTATCTAGCAATTAGTCAAGTAATAAAAAGGACCACATCTGACTGTCTTTAAGTAAAACAGCAAAAGTGCTGTAATTAAGTTTGTAAAGATAAAATGCCTTGCAGATTATTTTCAAATTTTTAAAGGCCATACGCTCTATTAGAGCTTTTACTTGATGAACTTAAGAGTTAAAGGCTGGAGGCGAATGAACTCAACAACTGATCTACCAAATGTTAATGAAGTAAGTATTTGAAACTGATAAACCCTGTAGGCATGTCTTTGTTAAAAGTTGTTTAGAAAACTGCAGCCACAGTAAATATCCTCCTCTACATGCATAATTATATGACCGTTCACCTGTTGCATGTCAGATAACATTACAAGACATGATGAGTTTCTTTATCTTTTCATCGTCGTAGGTAAAACAGATCAACAGAAGCACAACATGTAAGAGCCTCCCAAACACATTTGGAAAACAGTTCATGTCATTACTTTTTAGAGATCTCGATGTAACTATGTTTTTGTTTGTTTTTACATTTGTAGGTCTGTGTTAAAATATCACATGTCACTTCCTATGGCGGTGGGTGTCATGTTGGTTGGCTTTCCATACTCCATCTCTTTAGCCGCTCAGTGGCTTTATGGTTGGCCCAACAAGCCTGGATATAAGAAGTACATTGAAGCACTAAAACCAAGGTGTGTTGTGAAATTCCTCTGATCTAACTGGTCTACTTTTAATCATTTAGAAGAGTCTGTTATTAATCCTTTTTTTTGAATGCTTGCCTTCTCCATCAGGCGAATATACCGTCTGACCAGAGCTGTGCTGGAAAGTCTCAAATATCTGCAATATGGAAGACTTTACTTCCAGTGGAAGTCATGGTATCAGAACGATGAAAACCATAAGCATTATGAAAAGGTGTGTTGAGGAAAAGTTAAAAGAAGACATGGTTGTTTTCTCAACATGACTGTGTCTTTACAAGGAAGAAACAAGATATTTTAGTAAATATATAAAATGAAAAAATCACAGTTAAATAAAAATGTAACTGTATTTAATAATCACTTCTTTTTTTTTTCAACTCTTGATGTGATACCTAGAAAAATTTGCTATGCAGTACTAAATATTGTGGCAAGTTCTGACTTTTGCATGTCTGGACACTTCAAAGGGCATCTCATTTGGCCGCAGAGGCAACAAGTTGGATTTGTACCACCCTCCAAGCATGGGAAGGTCCAACAGTGTGGCTTCTCCGCTGGTAATTTTCATCTACGGAGGTGCATGGGGCTCTGGAGAGAGATCCATTTACTGTTTGCTGGCCAGGCATATGGCAGAGGAACTTAGTGCAACTGTAGTTTGTCCTGATTACTGCACCTATCCAAAGGTAAGAGCTGTTGGCTTTCTGATTAAAGATTTATAGCACATGTGCAGATCATTGGTGACCGGAATATGAAAAATTCTTCTCATAACTTTGAGAACTTGATGTTAAAATTATCCTGCAGTTACCCAAAAAACGGCAGATAAGAAATTTAATCGTAAATGTGAGTGTGGTATCTGAACCGACTGCTGGTTTGATCTGATTGCCAGGGGAACGTTTTAGGGATGGTCCAAGATATTGCTGACTGCTTGATTTGGGCCCAAGAGAGTGGACAGAAGTTCAACTTTGACAAAGTAAGAAATAACTTTAAGTATACTTAAAAATTTGAGGAAAACTGTCAAGATTATAATGGCAAGATTCACCATTTATTATAAAACACTAAAAGAAGGAAAACCTATGAAGGTTCCATGAAATTATAAAACCTGGCGGTAGCTTAAATATTTCTGACTCTTTTCCAATTTACTTAAATCCTTTTTTATGCAGTGATATTGTCCAAGCATGAAGAATATAAGAATTCATATTAAGTTCATTGGACTTTTAAGCTTGCAGTTAAAACTAATATTGAGAATAAATGTGGAGCTTGTTCTTTGAGTCAAAGCAGTGCTGATAACTATGTAATTTGTCTAATTTATTGGCATACTGAAATAATGATTTTTTTGTTGGAGAATACCTATTTAGTTTGGCTTTTAGACATTCATACTGATACGTATTTATATCATGTATCATTCTCTACTTGAATATCCAAATTCAGCTAGTGTTGTTATTGCCTTTTTTTCTGTCTTTTACAGGACAACATAGTTTTGATGGGGCATTCAGCAGGTGCACATTTGTGTGCACTAACCACCCTCTTTCTCATTGATGGAAGAGAAGAACTTTTCATAGAGGCCAGCAAGCAGAAGGACATTACATTGGCTGTGAAAGGAGTTATTGGTAAGGGTCGCTAAACAGTCTGCCATCAAGTTGCAATCATATTTTTAATTAAAGACAACAAAACTTAGATAAACGTATGTATCTCTGGGCTCCAAATTGTTTTTTGTGTCTTTATTGCTGTGATCTGATTTTTAAAAAGGTGATTATGGAGTTTGTGTGAATTAGTTCATTAAAGTGAGTGTGGATGTTTGTGCTTGTAATAATATAAATGAAATGAAGTAAAACATTCCATAGTAGTGTAATACTGACAGAAAGAGCCAAGTTCTCCTGCTGCAGAGTCTGTCCTTCTTCTGACACCACTAATGTCAGTGGTATTAAGGTAAAACTACACACTGCTTCACCTTAGTGCACTGGTGGGTGTGATTTCACTCAAAAGCTCTTGTTTTTCTCAGTGGCTGTAGGCACAAGAAGCTCAAATGCAATGAATCGTGGTACATGCAGGCTCTGCTGGCGCAACTAAGCAAGCAGGAAAACTCAGCTTTCTGGGTCCTTATGGAACACACAGGAATTATTGCTTTACTAGTCTTCAGTTACCATCAGCACTGGTTGGATATTCACACAATATGTTGTGAATTTTCCCTTTACTCTTTCATATTTGCTGGACAGGTCTGAGTGGTGTGTACAACATCATGGACCATTATGAGCATGAGCAGAAGCGAGCAATTGAATACGTCTCAACCATGCACAAGGCCATGAATGGAGTGGAGAACTTCTCCTATTATTCGCCAACACACTTACTGAAGATGCTCAGCCAGGACAAACTGAGCAGGTGAGACAAGAAGAGGAAAACAGAAAAATGTTGGATTTAAGAACAATGATGTCCATAATAGTAATTTTAACAAAAAATTTAACATTTTTAACCTCTAGTCTTCTTTTTTTTCCTTTCTATCAGAGTCCCTCCATTCACTTTGCTGCATGGGACCAGTGACATTATTGTTCCTGTTGAATCTTCCACAAAACTTTCTGAGCTCCTCACCTCACTGTCCATAAAGGTCTCGCTCTACCTGCTGCCCAGGGTTGACCACACTGAGATCGTTACTGACCTCATGGCATCAGACAGGCGCTTCTACCATCCCATCTACAGCTGCATCAAACAGGAGTACAGAAAACTTTTGGGAACCTGCTAAGATCCCATCAGATCAGAAACACATCCATTCACCATTAACATTTACCAATTGTGCAAAACACTCACTTTGTTTACAGTATCTGCTCTTATACCTCTGAATTAAAGTGGATCATTTTAAAGCCTTGAGTTTAACTTTTTGAAGTTGTAATTCCATAATGATGATTAATGTTTTGTACATTTCTGTGATTGGAAATGAGTGAAAAGACCATGAGATGCCTCTGATCGATGAAGCAATAACAGTATTAGAGACAATATATTGTATTTAAAAGTATTTTAGGTCTGGGATGTTGTTCTTAAGCCAACTTTGTTCCACTGACATAACAACATTTTGATTGACTTGAATTTTTTTTTTCAAATGAAACTTTTTCTTGATTTATTGTGATATCTTGAATAACAATTTATTAATCTCAATCACATTAAACCCACCTAAAACCCTTTGCCTTTTGTATTTATTAACTGATGACAGAACTCTCAAACACAGCTTTATGCACATTTTTGCAAGAAATTATGTGCATTGTTGATTGCACAATTTTTATAAATTAATTACACTGTTCTTAGCAGCTATTTAGTAAACCTGGATCAGTATGGTAATAACTCTGTAGAAAACAGTTATGCATGTTTGAAATGCATCTTATTGCAGCAGGCAGTATAATATATGAGAACGTGTAAAACGAGAACATTTTCACATGTATCAAGTGTAAACATATTAGCACTAAATTATTACAATTAATAACATGAATTAAACATGTAAATCAGCACATACCATTTCAAGATTATAATGTGTAAGTGGCACCTTGATCATACTAAGCAAAATATACAGTGTTTTTAAAGTTAACTTTGCCATAACAATTATACCTTTATTCCCTTTTTCCCCTTTTGTATACATCACACAACTTTTTAGGGATGGAAAATCACTTGAATGTGCAGGGGGGCAAAATCTTGTATTTTGTTTCCAAAACACCAAAACCTTTTTCTGTTTCTTTATATTTCCTCTTTACCACTTTTGAAAAAAAAATGCTTTACCCCTAATTGTCAAGACAATATCAACAATGAAGCAAAGTAATTGGTAAAATATAGCCACTCTAGTTTTTAATGAAAAAGCTGTCAAATAATGTTATCACATATATCCCATATTTGTGGACTGGAACCAAGCTGCAGATTTTAAGAGATAATTGCTGCAGATTAGGTTAAATGAAGCTTGGATAGTTGAGAGCCAGATATGTTACAACACAATGTGCATGTTCATCAGCATAGCCACCTTGAAAATGAGGCGATTAGGCTACAATTAATTGTACAATCCTCAGGACATTGAATTCTAGTTTTTCTAAGTTTTATAACTGTGGAAATGGTGAAGCCTACCTCCAAAAAGTATGTGATGATTTACGAACATATGTTTCACTGTTCAAGCTCATGGGGGAGGCCATTTTTGGGACCCGGTGCATCGTGCGACTTGTAATTACATAGTTTGGCCACTATGTAAAATTAACGCCATCGTTCATTTTACTCCTCTTTCTGTAGAGATTTTCTCTGCATTTGGCCAAACAGCGGATAGCCCATACAAAGTTTTTTGGAGAAAAAAAATCAGATTTCCTAATGTAGTCCTTTACAACACCTGTACGCAGATATCTTTGTAAGCAGGCTACTTAATCACTAAATAAATCAACTTGTGAATAACAACATTTAATATTTCACTTTGGGAACACACACTAGCTAATGTAAGTCAGGAGAATAATTACTTTCTTTATTTTTTACATGGTGTTATTTTAATTGCCGCAGCATTGCCCTTTCTTCCGTCTTTTTTTTTTTTGACCGATATTTACATGCACACCCATACACGTGCGCGCGCGCGAGGCGGAGTTAAGCGGGGACTTACCTCGGTGCCTTTCAGATCAGTTTAGGGTTTACAGCTCTGCCTCTCACACGCGCACTCACAACTCGCACCATTTGGATGATTATTAGCTGTAACTTGTATTGTTTTCATGCCGAAGTAGAAGTAGAAGTGAAAAACAGGTCTGTAAATATGTAACTGCACAGTCGGCCAACAGTCGTGTTTTCACCGGGAGAAGAAAGATGGACTCTGTTGTGAAAAACCCCCAGAAGAAGTTGTGGCTCTGCGGTCTGCTTTGGTGGTCTCTCTTGCTGGAGCTGGCAAACGGAGGTATGAAAGCAACTTTTTCGACCCTTTTCTCAAATAAAACTAACAAGAGATAAACGTATTTCATGCTGTCTTCAATGGCAGCGTGTTACTACTGTAACTGCGTCCCTTTATTGGTTAACTTTGGCGACTTTCTTTCATTCTGTGTGGTTAACGTTAACTGAAGAAACATTTTCACCCCGGAGGCTTAGAGCGACGTGCCGGGCTATAACTGCTATTTAAATGGTCATAAACATGATCATACCCTTTTTTTGGCTGGTGTTTCTTCACATGCAGACTACAGCCCTATTTCTGCAACACATTGAGTGTCCCCATTATCACTTCACAGAGGATTGTTATATGGTTTCTGTACGAGCTTTTTTGTTGCTTCAGTGGTTCATTTGTCTTAAAACGTTAATTTAAGTGTAACACCTTGCAATGCAATACATTAAGAATGACAGACTGGTTTAACAACAGCTGAAAGTCAGTTATATTTTTAAATCACATGCATGCATGATGTTTTCAAATTAATGAGGCTCATAACATCAGTATTTATTTATTTGAAATGACTGGCACTAGACTTGGGATAATATGTGCATGCATGGTGCACACACACACAGGATATGCAGTTTATCAGAGGCAGCAGCAGAGATGGCTCTGTGATGCCCACTGCACTGGAAGAACTATCTGACTGTGACAATAGCACGCTCAAATGAAATCACAGAAATGGACAGTCCTCTGTGCGATTTAAGGTCTAAGGTTGAAAATATTTTTCTTTCACTGAGTTGAAGCTTCAGATGGACATTATTTGCATCCATGTGTGCCTTCATTAGGCTCTCTGGCTGATTTGATCCTGTGTGTCATCTTATTTATTCAGGCTTTGCCTCTGGGGATAATCAGGGGATAACCAGAAATTATTTCACCATGACTCACACTTACCATATCCTACTTTGAAAATAAGAACAGTATAGACATTTGTTTTCCTTCAGTGCATTTCAGATTGTGTACATCCTCACTGTTCTCATAGCATTATGAAACAAGCCTTTTCTAAAACAACCATGTCCAAGGCTTTGACAGTGCATCAGCAACAGAGTGGCATGACAGTCGACAAAAAAGCAAAGGGGCACTTCAGTCAAGTTGCATCTTTGATTTCGTTGTATAAACTAAGCACACAGGCTGTGACAAGCACGGGTCTTACCCCTAAAATTAACTGTAAGCGGGTGTTCGCTGAAAGGTCACTAGCTTTGTTGTTGTGAAATCTCACAAAAAACGTCCCTGGTGCACAGAAAACTACCCCTGCAGGCATGTAGATTACAGAACAAACTCCAAACACCTCCTGTTTCGGCTTCTAAAGGCACACAGTCAGGTGTAAATGGGTATGTTTATGTTGTGCATGTTGTTTTTTGGCAATCTATTGTGCTCTTTCATTTGTAATCCCCCCAAAAAATGTCTAATAATTAGCATGTATGTCCAAGAGCAAGTTTAGACAACTTAAGTTTTCTTCTAAACACTTACTTGCCTTTTTGGCATTTTTTTTTTTTTTACATTTTCCAAGAATCTCGCACCCCTCAAGGAAATGAATTATGGGAAAGGCTCTCTTGTTTTTAACAGGAATGACATTCAGTAATATGTGACAATTCTGAAATACAGTGGAGCTCGCATGTCCATCCCGGTGGATTTAAGTGGGATCGTCGTTTCATTCTTCTTGACCAGCTTTCTAAAATGCTTCCACACCGTTCAATGCACAGAGTTAGCCGGGTGAGTGAATGTGATGTATAAAAAGAAGTTCAAATATAAACTCAAGTCGTTCTGATTTAGCAGCAGGATATGGACTAAGCATGTGACAGTTTTGTTTATTACTAGCTGTATGTAGCAGTTTTTAAAGGCACTTTGCTCATGGGTGGTTAGTCATTTATTTTAGTTTTGTTGTCTGATTCTAATAAGCTTCTGTGGACTGATGTCTGTATTGAAAGTAGCAGAGGGGTTAATTAACATGTTAACTTGCGTAAATTTACACTGCACAATCAATACAGATTGGATTTCTTCAGGCAAACTACCCATTAGTGCATTAACCCCTTTAAAGGGTAAAAAGCGTGAATTAACTCACAGTCACTTTATCTCTCTTTATCCCAGTGAGTCATTCAGGACCATTAGCAGCTGCCCATTTTTTGTCTCGGGTCATTAACTACAAATAAATCAAACATGAAACAGATATGTTTCTTCTCTGAGGTGAATATGTTTGTTAACCTTTGACTATGCATGGGATTTCTGGAGCTCATTAAAACTGAACTGGTGGTGCCCGGGCATGGAGGCTTAGATGAGAAAGCTTCAGATCGCATTAGCCTAGATTACAGGGTGATGTGAGATGACTGAGAGGTGAGGTAGAAGAAACAGCTGGGTCCATCCGCCATGCTCTTACTGGAACGTGGGGCCACAGAAAACATGGGGACGTCAGAGCCTTTCATGTTCAGGTTGAAGGTTCCTGTCAGGGCAGAACAGGCCGAAACATGTCTGACTACCTCCGAGCCACCTCCTCATCCACTGCCTCAGTTTGTATACAGCTGTTGTGGCATTAAAGTCAAATACCTTTAAAATTCAGTTATGTCATTCCTATGGTTTCGGACAGTAAACGAACAGCTTTCTCCTAAAGCTACAAACGAGCAGAGACATAAATCCGCCACTCAGGCGCAACGCTGTGTTTTGTTTCATCTTCAGGTTCATCCACAGGTAAAGCTTCGATGTATTGTGATTGCACTCTTGTCATACTTGGATACATGTAAAGGTAATGGTTGAGCACATGCTGTGCAAATACTACTGACCCACCAGGAAGGCTAAACTCAGCAGATCTAAAGAGTCATACCAACATACATTTGAAACAGGTAAAGTGTAATTTCCGCTTAGTCTTATAATGTTCTGTGTGTATGTGGTCTTTCCACGGACGCAGACTCTGCCCCACTTGTAAAAAACAGCCAGGATGATAATTAGCCTGGCTAAATGTCACATAGAGGCTATAATAAGACCACAATGCTTGACTTGACTTGCTTTCACGTTTGTTATATTCATTGCCACTGTACTTTCTCCTTCAGTTCTCCTGCATACTCAGATCACTTTGAATGAGTGCACTGATCGCCTGCAAAAGACTGTCCACATTTTAATATATGATTTCCCTCTTGTTCTCAATTTTCTTATGCTAGAAATAAATCTCTCGCTATCTAATGTCTCTTTCTCTAGCTTCTTTCTATGGCGATGGCTATGTACAGCTCAAGGCGTCAGAGTCGTCCGACCATAACACACTCCGTATTCGCTTCCGAACCTCCAGCGCCAATGGCCTGCTGTTCCTTGCTGCTAGCCAGACCAACTACTTCCTACTAGAGCTCAGTGCTGGTCGCCTGCAGGTGGGTACATCCATGGCCCCAGCACATGAGCATATGTGTTCAAGCATACATGAGCACACACATGCATATATGCACAGGCATACAATGCACAGATCTTCTCATCTGACCACATGCACGCATATCAAAAGACATGTCACACACAAACTGACCACCTTAAGCTATTACTCCATCTCAGTTGACAGTGTCAGTCTTTCAACACAGTAACACAAGCAGACAAGCCTGGGTGGTGTGAGCTGAGTGTTGACTCCATATCAGCCACTTGTCACTGTGGAAATGAGGAGTTTAAATTGTATTTGAGCAACTGAGTTGATTGTTGTGTGATTATACTGTATATATATATTCATCTGCTTCCTACCACCTCTGTCTAACAATTTCATGGTTTGCTCAGACTGTCAGAAACTATTAGATCAGTCAATCTACTGCTTGTATTGCATTCTGGTACTGTAATCAGTTTGGAGTATAATGTAATATTAATGTTTAATGTTTATTAATATTATTATGAAAAAATGTTTCCATTAGATGTCAAAACATTGTATAAAAACATGTTTATCACAATTTCCCTGAGGAAGAAGAGACATCTTTGAATATCTTGTTTATTTATGACCATCAGTCAAAAAAACCCATATGGATGTTTTGAAATAGAAATTGTATAGATACATATAAAACAGAGCAAGGAAGGGAATCATTATTTGAGAATGACAAATAACTAATATTTTTGCCAAAAAACAAAGAACTGAAGCACTGACCTTTGCTAAATTCACTCAGGAAAGGAGAACCAAAAAAAAAAATCAGCTCTCAAAGCTTAGTACCTTAAAAAGCAAAATTTAATTAATTTTATTACGCTTCGCGCAACTGTGTGTTGCTGGTAAAAGTGAGGTAACATTACCACAGTATTTTTACATCTTGAAATGCACCAAAAATAAACATGACATGCAGCAAAAATCTCTGGAGATTGAATTTTTTTAATAAAAAAAATATGTATACCATGGGGACTATGTAGAGATTTTGTATGTGAATGTATCCTCTGCCGGGAGTACTATTTTTAGCCCTCAACGCAAGTCTTGTTGGAAGGATTTAACGGTGAAATACATTTGTCCCTTCAAGACTGATTCTAAGCATCCAGTAAGCAGCTCTGCCAGGCTACATCAGCATACAGAAAGGACAGACACATTCATAAAAAACACAGGAGGTCCGGAGATATGCATTATAGCTATTGTGCAAAGTCAAGAAATTATTGTGACTACTCTTCTATTCGTGTTAGACTTGTGCAGCCAGGAATGAAGCACACTGACGACTGCGTTGCATTGTTGTACTTCAGTCAGCACGGGGAGCAGATCAAATGTCCCTGTTCCTTAAACTGGCACAGGTCACCAAATAATTTTTTTTTTGTGAACATGTTATCCTCAGGCTTGGGGTCCCATTCCATGTGAGTCAATCATGAGTATTTCCTCCCTGGAAACCTGTGCATGAATAGCAGGGATGCAGCAGCAAGCCTTGACAAGCATGTCATCTAAATGCAGCATTAGTTTGAGATGGTGACATGATGCTCTTAGGACGTAGCTGAAGGCGAAGAGATAATAGTTCTCTTCCTGCTTTAAATAACAGACAAAGCTCACTGTTATAACATCACGTGACATCAAAAAAGTATATATATAATTTAGACTGCAATATAAGCAGTCTTAATTCTGGGTTTCCCTCTCCAGGTGTCACAGTGATTTGAGTTTGTTCCTTAATCTAATACAGTTAAGATATGTTAAGAATCCTCATATCATTTTGCATTTATTTAGGTTATTAAAAATATTTTTGACAGCATTGTCACTATGATCTTACTTAACCTGCTGTTTTATATGAGGCAGGCCAACAATAAGACAGCAGTCATATTTAATGTGGGACATAAGAAAACAATCCATTCTAAACTGATAAACCTTGATTTAAATTAAATTGCTATCAAGGCTGCTTACATCAGAAATACATTTAGGCTACTTTCAATTTATGTTTTATTGCATATTTTGTAATCCAGTTGTTTTGTTTCTTCATTTAGCTGAAGCTTGACCTTGGATCTGGGGAACATGTGTTACAATCAGAGAGAGGCACCCAGCTCAATGACCTGGCCTGGCACTCTGTGGAGGTCCACCATGTGCAGCACAACATCACTCTGACAGTAAACAAGAACTCTCACACAAATCTAAATATGCCAGGCTCCCATTACAATCTCCACATTTTGGATGGTATCTATGTTGGAGGTTCAGGAGGCCTGGACAGACTTTACCTCCCAAGAGACTTGATTGGCTTCCGAGGGTGCATGGATGAGGTGGTCTTCAATGAACATGACTTGCTGTCATCACTTAGGCCATATACCGGATTCAAGAATGTCTATGAGGTGTCTTTAGGGTGTAGTCCCCAGTTCTTTGCCACAGAAGAGGACCCTGTTAGCTTCTTCAGCTCTCGGGCTTACATTTCTCTTCCTACCTGGAGTGCCCAGCAGGAAGGTGTATTTGAGTGTGATGTGCACACTTTGGCCAAAGAGGGAATTATCTTGTACAATTCAGCCAGAGAGGGGGACTTTGTGGCTCTGGAGATCCAGGAAGGTTTGCCAGTGGCCATTGTTGGGAAAGGTGGAACCAAAACCGAGCTCCGCTCCCTCACATTTGTCAATGATGGGAAATGGCATTCTATTAAATTGCTTTTCAGCTCCAGAAGCCTTGAGCTAACTGTTGATGGAGAGACTGTGAAAAGCAGCATTAGCTCTCGTTCAAAGGGGCCTCAGCTTAAAGGCTATCTTTTTGTTGGAGGTATTGATGACAGCACCAGAGCAGAGGTCAGAAAGGTGGGGCTTGCCTCTGTCTCAGGAAAGCGTGTCAGAGGGGGTTCTTTTAAAGGATGTTTGAAGAACATTGAAGTCAACAGAGCGAAGATGGGTCTCTATAATGCTTTGGTCACCAAGGATATCTCAGTTGGTTGTGAACCAGTAAAAGAACCAGAACCATTGACTACCGTGAGTCCAACAAGTGCTTCGAGATCCCTTTTTCACTTGGTGACACCGACACCATCACTTCACATGTCCACTCTTGCAAGGGGCTTAGACAAAAGGTATGGCTTGAATTTCATGCAAATAAGAAACCTTGTGGTTCAGGAAGGTGGGCGAGCATCTCTGGAGGCAAAACACATCAAGGTGCTTTTGGACTTCAAGAAGCTAGGCATTCGACAGTCTCAGATCATGTTCCGAATCCAAGAGCAACCAATTCATGGTCAGATAAGGCTTGATGTAGATCAAGATCAAGAAGAGAACACCTTCAGCATGTTGGACCTTTGGCATGGACGAGTAATGTACATCCATGGAGGCTCTGAGGTACCAGATGACTTCTTCATCTTTTCAGTTTACTCTAGCAGTAGAAAGCAAGTGCCTGATTATCTAAAGGACAACAAATTGTACCGCTACAATATTACTGTGACACCCACAAACGATGCACCTGAATTGAGTCTTCCTGAAGGAAACCTTTTTGTCCTGTTGGAGAACTCAAAGAAACGTCTTACCACAGATATTCTGAAGGCCACAGACATTGACAGCAGCTATACTGACCTTGTTTTCTATGTGCTTGGGAACCTTAATGCTGATGCAGGATATTTGGAATTAGAAAACAACCCTGGCAAGGCAGTGACCTCATTTTCATATTTAGACTTGGAGGAACTGAGGGTGTACTATGTTCACACAGGCGTTCGAAACTCAAGGATAGTTCTTAGAGTTAGCGATGGGGAAAAGGTCAGCAACACTGTAGTTCTAAGAGTCATGGCTGTTGCGCTGGAGTATAAGATTGCCAACAACACAGGTCTTGAGATCATTCAAGGGGAGTCAGCTTTAATTGGTTCAAAGCAGCTAGCTGTGCAAACCAATGCTATAAAACAAGTTGTAGATATTCGATACGACATCATTGAGGCCCCTCAGTATGGAGAACTCCAAAGACTCCACTCAAGTGGTGAATGGAGGCCCACTGATTCGTTTTCCCAAAGGCTTCTAGAAAAAGAGCGCCTGAGGTACGTGAGCACTTTTCAAGAAATCCAAACTTCTAGTGCCACTGATTACTTTAAGACCAAAGTTAATGTGGCTGGAAGGGCAACCACTGAAATACTGTTTTCTATCGCTGTAAAGTGGATTAAGTACCACCTGGTGAGGAATATCATGATAGACATGGATAAAGTTAGAAAGGTGACACTAGACTCACAGCATCTTTTTGCCACGGCTGAAGGTGTAGCCCTCCCAGAAGACGATCTTTACTTTCGTGTTCTCACCATACCAAAGAAAGGAAAACTTTTGCTTGACACAACAGTCTTGATTAAGAACTCAACCTTTAGCCAAAGAGATGTAACAAATCTAAAGGTACATTACAATCTGGTTGACAGGCCTTATGAAGATACAAGTGACAGGTTCAAATTTCAGCTGGTTTCCAAACATGCTCAGTCACAAAACTATGATTTCCAGTTTTCTATTAAAGCTGATGTCAACAGTGTGTTCATGAGAAATGATGGACTCTCACTTCTGGAAGGAGAGAGTAAACTTATCACAAAAGATGAGTTGTTTGCAGAGACTTTGAGCACAAAGGATATGTACTACACGGTCATTAGCAGCCCCAAACACGGAAAACTAGCCCGTATCAGTCAGTCAAATTCCAATGCTAGCTACAACAACATTTTAACCTTTAGTAATCAGGAATTATTAGAGGAACGTATAATGTACATCCATGATGACAGTGAAACAACCCAAGACGAGTTCACTTTCATAGCCTCCACTAGTCAAGGGTTCAAATCTTCCATCATAGAGGATGACATTGGGTCCAAAGAAGGAATATTCAACATATCTATTCAGCTTATCAATGACCAGAAGCCGGTTCGTGTTATTGATAAAGTTTTCAATGTAATAAGGGATGGACAAAAATTACTCACTATAGAGGATTTGTGTTATCATGATGCAGATTCTGATTTTGATGACAGCCAGTTGATTTATACCCGACGTGGAATCCCAATGGGGGACTTAGTGCTAGTCAATGACTCTACTCATCGGCTGTTCCAGTTTAGACAAAAGGATTTGGAAGAAAAGCGAGTGTTGTTCATTCACAAAGGTGTGAGCACTGGCCGGTTTGTGCTCTTTGTCTCGGATGGAAAACATTTTATATCAAGCCTTTTAGACATCAGTGCTCATGACCCTTTCTTGAAGGTTGGAAAGAACACTGGCCTCCTTGTTCAGAAGGGCCAGTCAGTAACCTTTTCCCCAAGTAATTTTAGTGTCATATCAAATTTAGACATTAGAGATGACAAGGAGGTCACTTTTAAGTTGAATGAAGCTCCCAAGTTTGGAGGACTTTACCGAAATGATACAAAGGTGGAATCATTCTCATATTCTGACTTAAAGGGTGGGCTGATCTCCTATCAGCACAATGACAGCAAACATTTGGCAGACTTTTTCAACCTAACAGTGAGAGCTAAAGGTCTTCAACTTGCAGTGAGTATTAATGTGAAGGTTTACCTGGAGAGTCATCAGAGACCACCCATTGTGCAGCACCACAACCCCTTACTGGTGGAAGAAGGAAAACCAGTAAAGATCGACCAAACTAAACTGGAGGTGAGTGATTCAAAAGGAAGTAATAATAGAACCAAAGTCATACTATTATTGCAGTGAGGAAACAGTTTTTATAGCTCTGATTTTTAAGGCTGCTGCAACAGTAGAAATTGAATGCTGACCAGTGTTTGCTTGCACATTTTACAATGAAAGCATGTTGCATTGAGAGCAAGATGAAAACTACCTTTAGTGACACATGGAACATTTCAAATTTAAACCTCTGAATATGTTTTCTGATCATTGCAGCTCACTCATGAAGACAACCTGCCAGATGAGATTGTATTCACAGTCAAGGTAGCCCCATCTCATGGCTTTCTCCGGCGTTTTGTCAAGGAGCGCTACATCGGAACCAAACAGTCCCCTGTCAAGACATTTACCCAAGAGGACATTAACAGTGGGAACATCCAGTACATGCAGGTGGAGCCCAGCAAACTCAATGACACTTTCATCCTCGAAGCCACCAACGGGGTCACTGATGTCAACAACATCAAGATGTCTGTTGACATCATCCCACGCCTCATCCCACTTCAGGTCTCCAATATCATGTTGAATGAGGGCTCCTCCAAGGCATTGACCCAGGATGTGCTCAAAGTCAACAACAGACACTTTTCTGGAATCAACTTCCTGTATAGCTTGACTGAGCCCCCGCAGCATGGTCACATTGAGCACTCTCGACACCCTGGAGTGGCCATAACCTCTTTCACCAGGAGACAGGTGATATATTCTTACAGACACTTTTATCATTGCCAGAAAAAAACAACAATAGCAACAAATAACATAGACAGGCAGTTGTGTTAATAGATAAATAATGCAATTTATGACTGAGTATGAGGATACAGAGTTCATGTCTGTCTGTTATGCCCTTTTAAAAGTAGGTACTAATTATGAGGAGAGAAATTTTCTCAAATTTAACTGAAGTGTTCAGGTATTTTAATGTCAGTAACCCAAAATGTTTTATTTGAATATTGAAAAAATCTGTAGCATTATAGCAAAATTCAGGATCATTTGCTTAGACTCATTAGTTGATGGATAGGAGGATAAATAATTTGATTGATTATTATGGCAGTATTATTTTCAAACCTGAAAAAAACATTTATGCAGTATGTTTTCAGTTTTTTTTTTTAATTTTCCCCTAATTTATTGGCATGTTTACAATTTCTATCTTAAATATTCATCCTTAATTAAATTACCAAATTAAAGGCAGCATAAAAATAGCAGTATCCTGGCTTGACCCCCTTTTAAATTCATCCTACTTCGGTTGGACGCACTTGACCTTGCTATTTAATTGCTTCACATTTGTGCTCATAATTAATTCGAAAATTTTTTCATAGCAATAATAATAAAAATATAAAAAATAATAAATAAAATAAAAAATAATAAATGTGCAATCCCTATATGCAAGCTGTCATGAAAGAAGAAATGATAATTTCACAGGTTTTTTTTCAACCTCTTTGTTTTAAATTAAAAAAAATAAATGCTTTCATTTCAAGTTCTTCTTAATAATATCCATGTTCTTAAATCAGGTGGAACACGAATTCATTTACTACGTCCACGACAGCAGTGAAACATTAGCTGACAACTTCACTGTGGTGGCCAATGACACGGGCCTGAGGAAGCAGAGTGCAGCCCAGACGGTGTACATCCAGGTTACAGCTGTCAACGATGAGCCTCCTGTTATTACAGCCAACAGGGTCCTCAGGGTGAGTGTGCAGTGCTGCTCTATATTTAAACTCTGGACTTTTTTTTTAACTAGCAGGTCTGGCACCATAGCTTACTGTCAGACAATTTTCATGGGGGCAGTGTTGCAAGCTGCCATGCTTGGCTCGATGAGGAAAACTATGTTTGCTATGTGGAGGAGGGTCCACAGGGGCACAGAGCAGACTATGACATACTATTGAGGTGCCTGGGACTTGTACAAAGATCTGGTATGGTATTAAGGTGTTAATTTTTCAGACAGATTCTCTTATGAAACAATGCACTGCTTATGGTGGGTCAGTTGCAAGCAAGGCAGCTTCAGTGGACTGAGGAGAGAGCAGCTATTTTGCATAGTCTGGGTTGATGCTGCTGAAAATATTTGGCTTGAATTTAGTCCCATTTCACAGCAACCTAGTGCTGAGTGACACGATGGCATGGCCTAGAAATAGCACAGAAGACAGTGATCACATGATTTAATGTCAGTCCATTTTCATCTACTTCACATCTCTCTACCTATCCAAAGCAGCTCAATTGGTTATATGCTACCTGTCTGTGAGAGCGCTTCTACTTACATACATTGCAAATAAGTGACTTGTCAATTAAACAGAAGTTGTCGTGTGTGTGTGTCCATGTGCTGAACAGTGCTGACTTGTGCTCTGTCAGCTTTAGTGGCGAGAGCTGAGTGAGGTCCAGCTGGAAAGAGAGACTGAAGTGTAGGTCTCTATTATCTGTGCAGCTTTGCCCCAAATGCCTCAAATTCCTCTGGGATCCTGCAGACTTGGACAAGAGTGACTTGTAACATTTACTACACTGAAGAACATCAGGAAGCCTGCTTATTTAGAGTGGATTAAATCAGTTTTAAGCAGAAACTTTGAGAATATTATAATAAAATGGAGGTGCTTGTGATTTTTTGAGATGTCTCAAACAAAGGTGTCTTTACATATTGATGATTTCTTTAAACTTAAATATGATCATTGGGCATTATTGCATGTTTTACAAGATATGTGGTGAAAGTGAGCTTGAGTCTCAGTGTCCACAAGGTGGCTCTCTGCCACTGCACTTCATTTTGGGTTTAACTTTTGTACTATGAAAGATTTTGGAAGATTTATGGCTTTCCTAAAGTCAACGAGTTATCTATTTGCTCATGTAATTTATTGTAAAGTTAGTTTTGAAACTAGTCTGATGTCTTTTTAATCAATATTTAGATCTGAATTTTTTATTTCTGAACTGTGTCACAGGGATTATTTTTACATGTTATATAAGCTTTGGAAATGCTGATAAATCCCACACTCAATATCAGTGCAAAATTAATCTCCCTCCTCAAACACCATTTATTTTTTTCCATAAACAAAACAAATCAGTAAGGAGAAAAGACTTAGAAGTTTGGATTTTTTCATTATGCCACCCAACAGCGTGAGTCATATGTCTATACTACAGAATCTGCCCACATAACATGTAAATAAATATTGTTTGACTCTTAGGATCTTAGTGTGGGATTAATATTGATCCAGTTGTAACAAAAAGCTGTGAGCAGTCTCCAGAATTATTTATTGTACATGATCTTCTGACAAAAGGAGGGAAGCATTAGACCAAGCAATGTGTGATTAAATAAAATTAATTAAAAATATGAGAGAAAAACAAAAAGTGTGTAAGAGCACCTCAAAAAACAAACACCAGAACACTCAAAGTTTGGGAGTCAAGGCTCATGGGAATTTGATAAAAATGGATCAAAAAAGTTAGGTGGGGGGAAGTTTATCTCCTTTTCTAAAGATAAGCGGTGGACACCCGACAAGTTTGACAGATCGATCTCGACACCAAGGCACAGCTTGTGGACATTTGATCTCATGCGTCTTTTCTTTGAACGTGGTGAGTCACACTGATGTTGTCAGTCTGAGCCTGCTGTGACTTCCTGTTGAACAGGGAATTTGTCGGGGAAGAGTCATTTCCCACTAGATGAGCACGCACTCACATTGTGTGGCACGTATGTGATGCGTCCTATGTGATGGACTTAGTGGTTTGCATGTGCTAATTGAAAAGACCCCCCATGCTTTTGTTCCAGTAGATAACACTTAAAGGCCCAGTGAGAGGCTGAATCACAGCCAGTTACACTTCAGACTTTAGTTTGGTCATTTAAGGGAAGACCTGTTCAGTCTTAGCCTTATTTAGTCATTTTAAAGGGTGAAATACAGCCTTTGATTCTCTCACATTCTGAAGTATCATACGATGTTTGTGACAGTCTTCACCAAACCTCTGTTTGCAGCTGTTTTGCCACAAAGTTGTCACACTTTGCTGTCTGCGATAGATGATATTTTTCTCACATTAACCAACTATTGAAATGAACATCAACGGAACATTTCTCATGAAAATTCTAGTGGGTGAACACTGAGATGTTATTTTGATCACACCCTTGCTGCAAAAAATGTGGTTACATTGCACACATGCACATAAAAGCTGTTATTAACAACACTCACTGTCCATCACTTATATGGTACATAAGAAAAACTTAACTAACATTTAATGTGACACCAAAGCTGCTATAGTCAGTATTTTTATTTCAGAAATTCTACTTACTACATGAAAGGTGTCTCTCTTAAAGACCTAACCATATGAACCTAAATTATTGCCATTGTGCCCTCAGTTCTACAGAGCATCTCTGTGTCTTTCAGCTCATAATTTGGGTTTAAGGTTCTCAACTTTACTGTTTTGGTTAAGTCCCATTATCAAAAATAAATAGAAAGAATGATGGCTATAGCCTTTCAGCTGCTGCAGTTTGAGGGTCTTTTACTGTGCATGCTGACTCACTCTGACACTGCCACTGCTAGGACATTGTTATTCTAAATGTCTGCTGTGGAATATGGCTGTCATTATACTAGACTTAAATACAAGATTATTGTGGCCTAAAGAATTTATGACATTATATTTGTGATTATGTATAGAAATAAATAAAGGCTGCAAGTAAAATTAAGTGAAGGGAGGCAGAGAGAATCCGCAACAATAATTATACAAAAGCATACAAAATTCATGGTCAAATCAATAAAATCACAGGTGGCAACCAGTGTTTAGGTGCATTAACAGCACTAACTACGACAAAGCAAGAACATGTTAAAAAGGGACATGATTTAAGAGGTTCTGTGTTATTAACATGACACTGTCATATGTTTAAGTTTAACATAATATTTCATTTCTTAAATATCATGGTCATCATCAACACCACGCTATTTAAAATTTCAGCCTGTGTGAAGGAAAGTGGCATGTTACGCAACAGTTGTTCTGTTCTGGACTCTAGAAGCACATCCTCTGTTGTAAAGTGTCTGCATGGTTCAGTTATTTTGTGTTTTATATGTCAAAGAGTTCCTCTATTCAGTCGTGTTAGCTTTGCCTCTAAATTTACATGGAAGCAGGACCTTCACAGGGCCTCACGAACACTCTGCAGTTCATCCAACTGTGTTTACAGTCTACATGGCTATATTTAGTCCTGAGATATCCTTCATTTGAATTATGTTGTTGAACATGACTTGAGTGATGCTCAGTGACATTCTTCCATAGGTTGTTATTGTCTTGTCGTCTTTAGGTGCTTCAGCTAGAGATTATTTTTAAAGCAGTCCTGCTCAGTGGAATGACAAACTATATGGAGGAAAATGACGGGAGAAAAGAGAGTGATAAAAACCTGAATAAGCCTTGGAGCTGGACTCACAGCCACGGCATTGTGGTTGTATTGTATGTGGTGATGAATGACAAGGACACATCAGCCTTTTCTTTTGATCTTTTTACGTGTCTCACTTCCTCTTGAGTTGTGTTACACCTGTGCAGAGAATAGATGTTGCATAAAAGAACTTGGGACATAATCCTGTTCTAGCACACGAACATGTTCATTTCATAGTTCATTTTTTTTCCAGAATACCTTAATTATGTGGATTTATTCACATACAGGCATCTAAAAATGGAGCTGCATGAGCTGTTGTCCTTTGTATGACAAAATATGACAGTATTTCATTCCCTCAATCAAATAAATGTCAAACTCGCATTTTGCTGTCAAATGCTGTTAGCCTCTACATCTTGAGCAATGTCAAACAAAGCGTTGCTGTTCCCATGTTCCTTGAGGTCTGTAGATCACAGATGGTACCTGCTGTGTCCTTCTTTCTCCTTTTGTCCAGGTTTGGGTGTCCTCAGTGACAGAGATCAGGCCGGAGGATCTGAGAGCACAGGACCTAGACTCACCCCCTGAAGAGTTAAACTTCATGGTGACACCACCCAGCAATGGACACCTGGCCCTAAAGAGCGCCCCCATGAAGGCCGTGCTCAACTTTACCCAGGCACATATTGACCAAGGACAGCTGCTATTTGTTCACAAAGGTAAATTCAGTTTTTATGAACACTGGAGAAGCCAGATGAAGACTATTTTATAACTAAAAGCATGAATTTGAATTTGAATAAATTTACATTTTGTTTTCATATGAACAACGTAAAAAACAGACAACAGAGGTGCAGCAGCACAAGAGAGGTTAAGAGATCAGACTTACAATGTGATAGTCCCTGCAAATTATATACTAATAAAGCTATACTGAACTAGTAGACCATAATATTTGATCACTAAATATAGAAATACAACATTGATATTGTGATATGAGGCTAGATTTTGTCTTGAATTTTTGTCATGATATTGTGATATGGCATAACTTTTGTGTTTTCCTTATTTTAAAGGCAGGCTGCATTACAGTAAATTGATGAAGTGATATGAATTTACCAGACTGTTCCAGCTGTTCTAAAATTTGCCCGTACACATCCAGTCATCAAAGCAGTATTACAGATTATTTCTTATCAAATATCATTGTGGTATTATTTTGTGAAAGCATCAACAATCATCACCACTATATTCACAATATCACAAGTCACAATATTGATATCGAGGTATTAGGTCAAAAGTATGTGTAATTGATTTAATCCAGTGCCTGGTCCTACAACAGTCACAAAGAAAGCTGCAAGACAATGATAATATCTGATATTCTGTTATTTTCTGCCTGAGAAAGAAATTGAAAAAGTAGAGATTATTTTCATATAGATATTTCTCGATAGGAACTTGGTACTTCAGATCAATTGTCAGCTTTCAGAAGCTTTGTCTGTGTACTAATGAAACAGTCACAATATGTTGTCTTTTTGTTGCCAAAATGATCAATCCTAAGCAAACTATGATTGCAAACTAAACAAGGGAAACACTCAATGTTGTATGTGTAATCTTTCGTCTGTAATACACTGTATATTGATGCTGACATCAGAATGCTTTTATTATCATGACACCGACTCTGATAATATAATTATTAGCTCCTAACATTCAATATAACTTGCTGTTGTTGTTGTTCCCTTTTCATCCACTAGATGATGCTGTTGACACTCCCTGGTGGTTTTATTTGTTTTACCTCTGTGAACTCTCAATGAATCACAATTGTGAGCAAGAACAATGTGCAATTTTAATATGCTGTTAAATTACTTGCAGCACTGATATAGACAAATAGGACTGAAAGCCTGGATGGAGGTGATATTACCTATAAAGTTTATGAATTCTGGTGTAAAACTTGGGAAAAGGTTTGTCAGCAGTTGATAGTATCAGTCTGAGATCAAGTTTCTGCTTACTTTTCTGATTTCGATCTACTTTTTAGTTTGCCTGTACTTGTCCCACAGAGAAAGGTTGTAATAATAGTGTTCAAGTGACCCGCCCCACCCTATATGCTGGAGAATGTCTCTGTTTTACACACATATGCACACATCTACACTAGCAGAATCAATTGTATTCTCTTATTCTCTTTATTAGAATGGTTAGCTTGCATTGCAATTCATCTTGAGGCCAGCATCAGGAATGCTGACTCAAGACTTTCTTTATTTTGCAGACACCAGATTCAGCTCATTTGCAATTTTTCTGGCCAAGAACAAAGTGAAAGCATGTACTCACAAAGCTATGCTGCTTTGTTGTTCTGTTACTGCAGCAGACAGAATCTAACAACTCTGCCTCAAAGGCTTCTTGACAGATGGGGCTTTTAATTTTTGTTTTTGTTTGTTTCACTGCATTTCCAGGTGCCATGTCTGGAGGATTCAACTTCCAAGTCAACGATGGTGTTAACTTCACTCCCAGGCAGATCTTCAGCATCACTGCCAGAGCTTTAGTTCTCAGTTTAGAGAAAAACCGCCCGCTCAAGGTGTTTCCAGGTAAATCTCCCTCTGAGATCAGTGTGAGGCTGGCTTTTCTTCCATACACAAATAAAACCCAACATTGTGCCAGTTTTTTCTCTTAACATCCTTCCTCTTTTCAACTCTGTAGCACTTTTCAAGAATTTAAGCTTTGAAAAAGGGTCACAGATTTTCTAAAATGTGTGTTACCACAGTTTTGGACAAAATAATGTTGCTTAAACTGGAGCCAACAGTGGATTTGGTGGGATGAAGATTAACACATTTGGTGCTCGTGTGTGGAAATAAACTGCAGTGCTTGTGTTAATGGCAATGAAGACAATGAAGTGCAACAGTGTGGCTTATTGATGTGTTTTTAAGCATTTTGTACAACAGTGGAGCTTGGTGGCACATAGGAATAACACGTGTCAGGCTTTGGTTATACGAGCATTACTTGTTGGTTAGATTAAATTATTGATTTAGTCTTTTAATGTGATTAGTTCTCACCAGACTTTTCCTTCACAATACCATGTCCTGCCAATCAGCATCTAGAATCTCACTGGTTACTGTTTTCATGTGCAAGCCCAACTTGATTTCAAACAACACCGTATACATGGGCTTATTCTCTTTTCAACTATTTCTCTACAGGCCTTTATGTGATGATGAAACTACACAGCTGCTCCTACAATGAACTGAAACAATATATTTTTGTCTTTGCCTCAGTCATCCACTCATAGCATAATTTTAGTTGTGCTATTAATACCCATAAGCAAAGAAATTAATTCCTCTTTTTTGTTTCGTCAATGGAAGGTTTTAAAGTGTGTGTTTGTATTTGTATATTTTTGACAATCCTGCCCTCTCATTTGCAGTCTCTGCCCACAGTCCCTTTGGATAAATAATTGAGCACCTTTTGATGTACAGTTTATTACTTTAATGCTCAATAGCTAAAAATAGGCTGCCACTTTGTCGTCTGTATCTGCAAACACATTTCAAGGTTTTGTGAGATTTCCAGTGGTCTGGTTTTTGAGTCAGATTGAAAGGATATTGTGGGGGCAGCAAACTGCCAACTGGCACGCTCTGCTGAGCTTCCCAGCCACAGGGTGAGTGGGTACTTGAAAAGCTGTGCCACTGTCTGTCTGAGGCAGCCCTGTTTGTGCTTTGTGCCAGGCGGGGCAGAAGGAGGGGGATGGGGCAGAAGGAGGGTGGGATGGGAGCTTTAACTGACAATGAAGGGTTTTGATGGGGTGAGGGGTGACATAAGACACTTTCACACTCAGGAGGTGAGATTGATGTTTTTCTCCTTCCTTGCAAAGTTCTCGACTTTGCAAAGACTTGCATATGCAACCACTGAATAGTTGCATATACCTTATCAAGAAAGAAGTGTTAACCTGAAAGTAGTCTGACTTTTAGTCAGTGGTGTTGCTTTCAGACACAACCAAAGGGTAAATTAAGTGATTTTTATTTAAAAAAAAATGTAATTATTATTCTGTCAGGGTATTCTTGAACATACAAAGGTAGTGATTTATTGCAATGCATTGTTACTTTTATGATCACAGTGGGTATATCTGAGCAGTGTTTTCCTCAAAAAGAAGTAGTTTGTAGGACGTACTGTCCGACTATACCACTCTAACTCTGAGACAAATGTTAATACTGCAGTAATTTCGCAAAGATAGATACTTTATGGTAGTTAGTGTTTTATTGAATCACCACAACAAACTAAAGGACAATAAATGGAGAATTTAATTCGTAAATAGTGATTAAAAATTGAATTATTTTCAGCCAGAAAATGTAGTGTGTAAAACCCTATGTAAGCCCTAAGTATTGCCTGCAGGTTCTCGTTCAGGCCACATGCAGCCACATCAACCCTCACTGTTACGGTAGGACAATCTGCATCTGTATCTGCGTGTTTCCCATGGAGCAAAACCCAGGTCAAAAAATCTGGTCAGTTGCATATTGCACTACCACCTGCTGTTTCTTAGGCTCAAAAAGAGAGCCAGAAAGAGAAACACCAACTCAGACGACTTTTTCACTTCTGTACAGCTGGCCAATCGCAGTGTGAAGCAGGTCGAATGTGGGATAGCTAATTTTCAGAAAGTACCAGAGCATATTCTAAAATCAGAAATGTGTGGTGAGAGGGGGTTTTAAAAGCCATTGAACCTTCTTGCGAGCACTTTTTATGGAGCAGAGTAACTGCCATAGTGAAATTCTTATATGCTTCTCGGTTTTTGAATTAATGTTTATTCAGTGTGCCTCAAACAGATTCATTTCAGACAATAAATAGCTACCCTGCAATGTTAGTTATGTTAGTAATGCAATGTGGCGAGTATGTTTCACACAATGTTTTGCACAAATCTTCTCTCGTCGCGGGCATAGATCAGACAACTTAATAGAGTTTTGGAAAAGAATTTTCCATATAGATTGTGTTACACATTTGGATTATATTTCTTTGAGCATATCTGCATTTTACATGACTATACCTGAAATATTGCCCAAATAAGAGACAAGATTTTGAAAAACCCATCATGTACAGATTCAGAGCAAGATAGGTTTTCATTGTAGAAAGACAAAGCCTGTCTCTTCCCCACGGAGGGAAATTTCCTGTGAGAGGGAGACAGGGTTAGTTGGAGTGTACACGACAACTGATGAATGAATTTCACTGTGCTTGGACCCTTCCTTTCTTCTATTATTGCCTTCCATCATTTATCATCTGGGGTTTTTTTTCAATATTTTTCGAAATCCCTACAGTGGCACCAAAGCTACAGAAATCCATGAATTCATCTTTAAAAGAAAACTAGCTCTCAGTAGTCATTTTCCTTCCTTAGGCACAGGTGCTTTTCCCTTTACATTTTCCCCAGGTGGACGATTTCTGCGCCTGCAAGGAGGTGATCCACTTTTTATTTGTTGTTTGGATTTTATGTAACACCCGCACTGCAGTTGGACAGTGCTGTAAAAAGTCTGTGATGTCTGCAGTGCAGCTTTAATTTGACACATCAAAGGACTCTCATCGGTCTATTTCACAGCTTATTTTGCATAATTTGGAGTTGAAACACTTCTAGAGGGGAAAACTTGCAACATTCAATGCAGCCACACGAGTTATAATAATGTGATCTCAGTTAGACGGAATACCAGACAAGAAAAACTGACTAAGTGCCATAATCAGTTACCGAGTCCTCTTCACCATAATTTCTCGATATTTTTTTTTTTCCATCAGGCTCCTCTACACCAATCACAAATGAGGATTTACATGTAGTGACCAATGACATCAGCAACACCTCAAATCGCATCATTACTTTCAGTGTGATTCGGCATCCTAAACTGGGACGTCTGGTGATGAGACAACCTGATAATTCAACAGTCGACATTTCCACTTTCACACAGGACATGGTGAGTGAACAGCTGGAGGTCATATAAAACCTTTTTCTCTCATTTTTACAAAGAAACATTTTACAATGAAATATAAGAGATGTGAACAAATTCAAGATTAAACACAAGGTTTCCTCCATTCATTTGAAAGTTCCCAGACTTCTATGTTATGAATAATTTATATTCTGTATCCAGATTGACTTTCCGCTTCTTTAGCTGAATGGGACATGGAAGGCTTTTATCTAATCAATTATTTCTGATGGGCTGCAGCTTAAAGCCGAAAGCTGTGATGCTCTGTGTACTTTATTTACTGCTGAACAAAGCAGATTTAAATTGAAGATGAAATCTCATACATGCTGTAGTATTGCCTTTCAGAATAGTCAAGAATTATTGAGACCACGTAATGTTTTATATATATAGTTCATTAAACCTTCAGTTGCCTAAAGATATATCCTGATCTTTTGTTATGGTAGGTGGACAGGAAAGAGGTTGTGTACATTCAAACACCCACTGAGTCAGTGGGCTGGGAGGCTATGGACTCCATGACCTTCTCTGTAACATCGCCGCCTACTTCTCTAGACAGCCAGACCTTCAGAATAGACATCTCTTATGAGAATTCTGGACCTGAACACAACACAGTCCTGCTTGCAAACACAGGTATGTACTCAAGCCAGTTTCAGCAAGGCTGTTCTGTGCTTTAAGTTAAACGTGAGTGTGTCCACATGCTAACCTGCTAATGATAACGATGCTATAGCATGTGTCTTGGGTGATGCAGGTTCAAGTGGACTGCTCTCAATTCCTCATTTCATATCTAACATGCTTCTTGAGTGACCGCTTGTGATTAGATCTGAACTTCCCCCTCTGTGTATAAATAAACATGTACAGCTTTTCATTTGCAGAAGGAGGTGGGCCACCAAACTTATAAACCTGTGTTTTATCCCCAGAGCCATACCACTAGCATACTTATAATGCACTTACTGTGCTCATTTGAGATTTTATTTCTAAAAAACGTTTAAAATTGTGGTTGTTGGTGATTAAAAAAATGCTTGCTTTGCTGCAGGTGCTGAGGTAACGGAAGGAGAAAGTGTCATTATTGATGAATCCAAGCTGGATGCCTCCAACCTGATGTCCAAGCTGCCAACACCTCAGCGAAACTCCTACGAGGTCTGGTTTCAGGTGACATCTCTGCCTCAATATGGTGTCATAGTGGTGGGTGAGAGAAACCTCACAAAGGAGAAACCTAACTTTTCACAGTTTATCGTTAACAAATATGGTATCACCTACGTGCACGACAACTCAGAGACAACTCATGATTCCTTTGTATTCAGTGCATGGCTCAATCTTAAGGGCAAAACAGCACAGCGTCCTCAAGATGATCATGATGTAGTTGAGGAGCGTTTTAACATTACAATCAAACCTGTAAATGATCAGCCACCTTTGCTTAAAACAAAAGCTCCAGGTTTGAAGGTGGTACAAGGAGATACAGTAGCCCTCAGGCCTGAGAATCTCAAAGTTGAAGATTTAGACAATCCTCCTGAGGATATTAAGTTCTCTGTGATAAGTAAGCCAAACAATGGTTACCTAGCTCTTGCAGGTAGTTTGAATGAGTCCATATTAGCCTTCACCCAAGCTCAAATCAATAACGAAAGTGTCTATTTCATCCATGATGGGAGCTCTGTCTCGGGTGTGTTCTACTTTAGTGTCACAGATGGCCATCATAAACCAATATATAAACTCTTTAACCTTGAAGTGATGGAAATCACCGTTTCTCTGGTCAACAACACTGGATTGGTACTTGTGCAAGGCACGACATCAGGATCCATAACCCAGAACAACCTTGCTGCTAAGTCCAATGGGAAAAATATTACCATTCACTACCAGATTACAAGGCCTCCAAACTTTGGGAAACTTCTGAAGGACAATCAGGAGGTTACACAGTTTGAACAGGAGGATTTACAGTCCGGGAAGTTGTCCTACCACATGATCTCTCTTTCCTCTGCTGAAGACAGCTTTGAGTTCATCACCTTTACTTCAGAGGCGAATCTGACTGGTCAAGTGCTTAACATAACTGTCAAACCTTTGATCCAGGTTGGCAAAGGTCTGATGATTCCCAATGGGATTGTTTTCAAACTTAACACTAGCTCACTTGATGCCTCTGAATTGGCTAACATCAGTAACAGTGATCCTGTATTTGAAATTATCTCCCATCCTAAGCATGGGAAGGTGGTTCACATGAAACCCAAATTTTCCAGGAAAACTGTACCAGCTCAGTCCTTTACCCTTCAGGAGGTAATGCAGGGGATGGTGGCCTTGGAGCTGAATGCCAACATGACTGGAGTTCAAGAGTTAAATGACTCACTGGTGTTTGTACTGAAAGCTGATAACATCCCACCTGCTAAAGGGGAGTTCCACTTTACTGTTGTGCCATATGATCCAGCACTTTTTCCAACCACAAAGAGTCCCGTCCCAACCACATCATCCATTCTTCAGACAACCGTCCAGACTTCCAGAAACGGAACAGCTTTACCAGTCCTGTCTACAACTTTCTTCTCCACCCATCAACCAAGCAAAAACCAACAAAAATTCAAGGGACGCAACCGCTGGGGAAACTCCAACAGAACTAGCATTTTCAGCACGACTCTTGGCAAACCAACGCGTGGGACAGAGGATTTTCCCTTTAGGAACACACCAGTTCGTGTAGAGTCCTACCCTCAAAAAACCTCCAATCCACTTCTGGTTATATTACCACTGCTGGCCCTGCTTCTGCTTGTAATCATCTTTGTAGTTCTGGTTGTCTTTCTTCGACACCACAGGCAAAGGAAGCAGAGCACCGCAGCATCCGATGAGCCACTTTCTACTGGACTCACAAGCAGTCAGTCGTACCAGGGTCAAACTCAGAGGAGCACAACAGTTCCCCAAGTGACTGTCACTCCGCTAAACCACACCTGCCCAGGTAGTCCCGTTCTTGATCGGTTATATACACCAAATCATGGCTCAGGTTATAACACCATTGATTCAAACATGCTCGTAAGTTCTTGGTGTAATGGTTCCCCAGCTTCATCTACCCAAATTATTCAGACAGCCACACCAACTCTGCAGAAGAACCAGTACTGGGTGTGATGTGCAATAAACCAACTTGTAGCTACACACGCTGAATAATACTGTTACAGGTGCTGATACCAGATTGAAATGTGGTTAATTGAAATGAGGCTTCAGTAACTAATTATCTGTTGCAGGTTTTTAGATTAAACTGCATTGATCAATATTTTTTTCTATTAATATTAACAAATAACAGTGGACTGTGTTTCACTTGTGGTGACAAACTCAGAAACAAAACACAATTCTGAAGCTTCTTAGAGCCTTTTTTCTCCTTTAAGGTATCGTTTGATTTTTATGGCACAATGCTGTCTGGTTCAGTTTCAGCACTCTCATTTTTATGAGCCACAGTTCCAGCAAGCAGACAAAGTAAGCAACAAGCTACGAGAGTAAATCAAATACCTAGCAAGACCAAGATTATTGTCAAGAGTTGGTGGAGACTAAATGGTCACTATATACAGCTCCTCTTGGATGATTACACTGTTCTGTGTCTGCTGGATGTGTAATTAGACAGCTCTTATACACCTTTGGGAAAAACATCCTTATAAGGTCAAAATAACTTATGCAAGATGGTGTCTGTTAGCTTTTTTTTGGGGCGGGGGGGAGTTGCCCTCCGTTGGCCAAACATTGATCCATGCAGCTTTAAAGATTGATAAAGAAGAAAAATGCTATGGGCAAAGTCCTTTTGTAAAACATTAATCAGTGTCAGGACAGCTTTTTTAAAAAATTTGTTTTCTTCGCGTCACACAGTCAAATGAAACACTAGTTTACAATCTAACACCAACCAATTCCTTATATTGATTTGGTGGGACAGACTTTGTCGACTTGAGCATTTACAAAGCGGTCATTGTTGTGGTAAATTCTAACCTATGTTTGGTGCCTAATGTATTTGTTGTTACTCACTGTTATCTGGTACTTATGCACGTTGAAGTCCTCCATTGTGAGTTATGATCATCAAAGTGGAAGATGATGCTAATAACAGCTTGAAACTGTGAATTACCATGACTGACACGGGCATCAAGATGTCTTCTCTAAGCATTTCAATTGATTGTGCAGATTTTATATTGGTGTTATGTATCATATAATGTAGTATAGCATCTTTTTGTAAACTCAGGAATTTTGTTAAAAAACATTCACTTCATGTTATCATTAATAAGAGTTGCATGTTTTGTCATTATTCGAGGTCTTTGTCTGACACTACAGGACTGATTATTATAAAATTGACTGCTAAGTCACAAATGTTAGATAGAGGATATATACTGAATTGGGAGAATGAAATGGCTGATTTTGCACCACTATTAAAATTGCTTTTGTTTTTTTTTAATAGTCCTGATCAAATCACACTGGTATTAACACTGTTTTTTTACAAGTTTTTTATTTTATTTTACTCAACAAAATATTAATGTATATTTTCATAAGTCAAGGCACTGATCTTTAAGATTACACAAATATACACTGTATTTTACTTTCTTTACCTCAGCATTTAAATTTCAAATAGTAGGTATATTGTATAATCCCCTCACATCTTCCCCTGTTAAATAGATCTATGGGTCTACCTTGTTAAGGGCATTGAGCAGGTAACCCTTGAGAGACCCCTGAGACTGACCTCTTGGTGTCAGTCTCTTGCTTATTTGAGCATCAGTTTCTAGAACAATTAATTTAATCTTTAAGAAAAATACTGACAGGTTTTTTAATAGGCAAATTAAATAGGAACTGAGATTTTCTTTGACTGAAAGGAGCCCTGGTATTTATTTTATTATATTTAACACTATCGTGTCATCAGACTCTTGATTTTATTTACTGCAGGCCTGGGGTGTTTGACACTGAAATGATGCATCTACTGTTAACTAAAGGTACTGTTCTGACGTGCTGTGGGAAGCTTTGGGAGAGTAGAAATTGCTGTAACAGAAGAAAGCTGTAAACTTTTATGTTATGAAACAATTTTTTACTGAAGAGAAATATATATATATCCACTTTATCCCAGTCTCATCTGAATGATGTAACCTGAAGTGTCATATTTATTTATACCACATTTTTAATAAACCACTTTAAAATGTTTACAATGTATTATTTTCCATAATATAGCAATACAGTGTCTGTGTTTATAGCCTGTGAAGTCTTTTGGCTTAGTGTCTGCCCATTTCTCTTCTAAAAAAGATTTATTAGTGTCCAAATTATCCCTTGTTTCTTCTATTTAAATTAGTTTTTGGCAGTTTTCTTTATCACTATCATTTAAATTGCACTTGCAGCCTTCATAATGTTGCTTTACCCATTGCAACAAAAAATTTGGTGCACCAGAGGACCAATTGGAGAAAGATTAATTACCATCATCACTCCTTCCAGTTTCCTGCAATTACTAAAACTGTGAGTTTCTTGCATCCAGAAACAATAAAATCAGCAGGACTTTGCCACATTATTTGCATCAAGATGCTGTGTGTTTTCTATCTCAATAGGAAATGTGTCATTGCTGAAGCAAATGTCCTCTAAAAATCCCAGTGGATACCCTGAAGGTAAACATGGTAATGTAATTTGGAAAAGCACCAGGATATTTTTCTGCACCAAAAGCTTCACGGCTGTGAGTGAATCCACATGACTGATGTTATCAATTACGTGTTTTCCTGACCCTTGACACAGTAAAAGATGGGGGCATCAAGGATGTTTGCCTCATGCACTGGTTTTAATTTAAGGTCACAGAAAGTTCTTAACGAATGCACATCGGCTCCTCAAATATGCACCCAGCCCAGGATTCATACACAGTCAGTGCTGGTGTGCTGAATGTTCTTCTTGTTGACAGCAAATGAGCAAATAGGATTGGTGAGCAAAGGCATCATGTGAGTTGCAAACTTAACACAGTGATGTCAGGTCCATAGGAACTTCACTGGGACGCTGTTGTTAACCACAATATTATGGTTTATTAAATTGAAATTCCAACACAGTTTAGTACAAACAAGTCGTTCTGTCCATCATTAGCACAGGAGCGTTAAGGGTCGGTACTCTGACACCCTAAACAAAGGAAAATATTAGCTGAATTAGCTAAAAAAGCTAAAAAGAAAGTGATCCCATAAACATGCAAGAGCTCGAGTGATCCAGTGACTGAACTTCTTCACCAATACCATCTCCACTGGTCACAAAAAGTATCTGTTTGGTCCTAATTTGTCAGGCAAGTGAGTCGACAAACAATTCTCAATCAAGCGCCAAGAATAAATGCACGAGAAGATACAAACATAAACACACAGTTAAACAAAGATAAGAAAGCTGTACAAACAAAGCTTCTTCTGTGGCCAGAAAGGCAATTTGAGCCCATAAAAATAGCTATAAATATTTGCTTTCAGACAAAAATGGTAGATGTAAAACTGACTACTTTTACATTTGGTTTACATGTCCTGTTACAAAAAAGCCAACATTCCTACTGAACTGTTAACATTGCCCATATAAAAAAATGAATATATCATTAATCTTATTTTTTACATGCAGCCATACATACTCAAGACTCCTGCAGAGTCACAGCCCTAAATAATTTCACCTTTTTATTTTATTTTCATGTAATTGGAAAATGCTACAATCAGAGCAAGATCTAATTTAGGATTTTGCCAAGAAATTGCTGCTCACATGTCCCCTATTATATTAAGAATATTGTTAAATTTGAAACAATATTGGAAAATTTATGTGTATTTAAATGTAGTAAGTAAGCTAATATGGAGCATAGCCTGTTCTAGCAACAGAAAGTGCAATTTAAACCACTTGCTGGAGGCAGAATGAGGCGTTTCAGTGTGATGGTAAAAGGTGCCTGTTCAGTTAATACAGCTAAGGATTGTTCGCCTCGTTTCAGTGCCCACTTTCCGGTTTTTCAGTGTTTCAAACAGATTTCCTGTGGTGCTCATGGACATCTGTTTGCTGGCAGGTTAATTATCAAGCTGCTGTCTTGCTGCAATCTCAGTTTCTCAGGATGTTGGAGATTAAAATTTTCTGATGATGATGTGGCACAAACTTAACCCACAGCATGTGAAGGAGGTTTGAAAAAGTCTGACTGTCACAGCTTCTCAATAGACACACAGGAGGGGGATTTTCTCAAAGTGAGGCGGGATGTAGAAGATTTAGATCTCTGCCTCACTTCTTCACACATAAACACGCAAATAGAAATACAAAGACAGACTCTGCTTCCCTGTACTTTCCCCACTCTAAACTGTGAAAACCAACATGAGGTGAGGTGAGGTGAGGTGAAACAAAGCACATATCTCCAACCCACACTCACATTCTTGGTGAGGTCATCCTCTTTAATGTTCAGATTTTGCTCAATGATCTCTAGATCTGAAAGACTGAGATTATCCAGAGACCACTGTGCAACAAGCAGACTCACACTCCATTTATTGCCGTGCATCATTTGCAGAGATGCATGGTTTGTTTTGCATGTCATGCCATATCAGATCCGCAGTCTTTTGCCTGCTGGAACACAACAGGCAATAAAAAAGGGTGGATACACAGGCAAAGTGAAACAGATACAAGTACTGCATTAAATTGTCATTTTTCTGGCATTTCCTCTTTCATAGTAAAGTTAACACCCCCCACCCCACAATTTATTTTAGTCATTAACAAAGAAAGGGGAAGGAACTTAACTGAACTCTCCAAATCCATATTTAATTTTCAGGTCAGTATGACAGATACTGTTTTTATTTCCCTGCAAAAATCACATTTGTGCACTCTGTATTTTTCCCCTGGTCACCCACAGTCCCCCTTCAGTGGCTCCATGGCCCAACTATGGGGCCCATCCCACAGTTTGAGAACCTCTGGTTTAGCTTGCGAACATGCTTATATTTGCTAATTAGCATGACACTTAAGGTACACAAGGGGCTGATGGTGATGTTATTAAATTTTGACAATATTATTAGAAGAAATTGCCATTCTGCTCAATTTCTCACAGGATTTAAGATAGAAAAAGCACTAGTTTGGGTGAAAAGTTGAATTTCTAACCAGGATTAATATCTTTGTAAGTAATTAAAAAGCTACCATGTGCATCATTTTGGTTGATATATTAGAAACTGTAAATTAAATTATGCTTAATCCAATTTGGCACACAATCAACCCAAACACGCCATGCTTACAAGTGTGAATTGTTTGTATTTCCATGTACAAAAGTCAGATTATAGCTTCAAAAGGAGGAAATTAGTGTGTAAAAAATGCTGACATTGTATTTTAAGTTACAAAATGTGGATGTCTGGCAGGAAACGGCCACAAGCCGGGCACTGGGTTTAAATTATCATTACGCCAGCTGTCTGCAGTGTTACTCACTCTAAGTGTTGGCGCACACAGTCTTTAGTCCATCCTCTAAATTGTGTCATCCAGAGCTAAAAGTGAGCTAATGCAGGTTACAATGCAACCATTACAATCAATGCATGTGTAAGACACACAAAGAAAGGGAGTGAGAGAGAGAGATAATTGGTGAAGATGAGCTCTTGCCCTCAGATATTAGATCTCAGAGTGATCATCGTAATTTAAGGTTGGGTAATTGTGGGGCAGAGGGATACAGAACAATGGCACCCTGCAAGACAAGACTGAGGCAGACAAAGCAGGCTTGGCACATTTGGTTTAATAAGGTTCCACACAGACAAACCCAGATGGTTAATTGAATCACTTCAACCGCCAGTTGCAATTTTCAAAGACTTTTTCTCTTTTAAAAAAGGCTCCAATTTCTCTCCCTCATCTTATAAATTGTTGCAAGAATAACAGCGTCTGTGCATTTGAAGTACCACTGACATATCATCCACAAAGTGTCATTTAGTTTATTCATAAAAAAAGCTAATCATGACGCGTAAAATACTGCAAAGGCTTTCAGAATGTAGCATGCCGGTGCTGAGAGCCATGCCGTTTGCCTTTTAGGAGAAAGCACTGTTGCAAGTATAAAAGGAAAGTCATTTTTTCATTCCTGGAGCTTTTTACCCAAGTGGCATCAGTATCAGCAGCTGTTTTATCTGCTGCTAAACTGGGTTCTTGTGTGTTTCTCATCTGCTGAGGGAGAGGATTAGCTGCTCGATTCACTGACAGGCTTTTCTCTGCTTTTTGGCAGCGAGCAAAGCTTTCTCTCTGCTCTGCACATGGCTGATGTGATCTGAAATGACAACAGAAAAAAACAGGTCATGCACATATTGAAATTAATATACAAGCAGGAAAACACCCTGACATTGAATAATCTGATTTAAATGTCTCTTGTGTATTTTTGCAAAGGTAAATACATTTAAGGAGAGGTTTTCCAGGAAAAATTCATCCCTTATTTGTAAGTTTTGGGACACTTATGTAAATGTCAGTGCTTAAATTACACTCGGGGTCTGTACTATCGTTTTCCTCTCCTTTTCATGTGCTTGTCTTTATAGAGATGCATTATTTGCTGAACTGAATACAAATTCTATTTTTGGTCTTTTATTACGTTTAGAGCAGCAGTTTGGAAAATGTACTTGATTAAAGTGTTTTGTTGCAGCACATTTTACAATTTACTCCAAAAGGTTTTTTTTCTGTCGCAGATTGAAGGTAACATTCCAACCATTTGGTCTCATTGGTTGCAGCATATAACCTGATTTCAAAGCTTGTAACTTCCCCTTGGAAATTACCCCTGGAACATGAAAGCATTTTAAATCAATGCGTGTGTATAATTTAATCTAACACCATATGACACATTTATTCACACAGAGCATCAACACACAAACAGGACCACACGTGGGATCAATTCCCATGTGCCTCTCTGCCAATTGATTTGGTATCACCCTGTCAAAGGCAGCGTGTAAATCCATCCATGGTGTAATCCTGAGCTGACGTCATGCGTCTGAGCTTCAGCCTGACGTTGTGCTCTCACACACACCCCACATGAAGCACATTCTCTTCATTCTGTCGCCAATGTTCAGTATGCAGTGGAACACATGAGCAGGGATGTGATGTGATGTGATATGATGTGATGTGATCAGACTGTTGACGTGTGAAAAGGATTATGAGCCAAAATCTAAACCTTCACACGGAACTTCAGTGATCCATGTCCATGTGTGAGCTGTGAGCAGTGAACCTGTACAGCAGGAGGTGTGTGGAAAGAGGTCAGACCAGCAGCAGTCAGCAGTCGGCTGCAGTCCACTGTGGGTGGCGGTGGACAAAGAGGCCGGTTTGCTGGTCAGCACAGTGTGTGTGTGTGTGTGTGTGTTTGTGTGTTTTTGTGTGTATGCAGGCTTGACTACATGTTTTACAGCAAGGAAGTGTGTGTGATTATGTAAGAACAGGCATCATATGGAGAAACAAATGAGAGGAGATCTTTAAATTAGAAACACTTGCTTGTCTCACCTTCTTAAAGAGGCTTTTATGCTCAAAATGTGCAAACCTCAAGAGAACACAGACACCTTGTTCCTGTGCATTGACGTCACGACAAAAACACATTGAAAAGATCCTGCATACTTTGGATCCTAAAAATTAAGACTGCAAGAAACAAAAAATAAGAGCACTTTCTTCTGGTTCTCCCAGTGTAGGATGGAGAAATGTTGACATGAATGTTTTATAGCGATGTATGACCTGATCTAAGTCTTCCCAGTGCACATGGCCCCACTATTCATTCTGGCTCTAGATTATCATTAAATAGCTCACACTTTTAAGTTCATTTTGGCAAATACAGCATACATTTCATCGGATTTCAGGACTGATGGTATTGATAAGTAACCAGCTCTTTAAGGCCAAACAACCAGCAGAGACTTAAATTTGAAAACAAGAAAATAGATATTCTGCAACTGATGGACATTAAAGGGGTTTAAACTCTGAGTGAGAAAATGTTTGTGTTAGCAGGGGATGTTACCTCTTCCCCAGTTGTTCCAGCTTGTTTATTGTAATTAGAGCTATAAATGAAACTCTCTGATGGGGAAGGGGGAAGGGAGAGTGCACAGTGGCCCACAAAGACAAAAAATGTGTGTTGTGTTGTGTGTGTGTGTGTGTGTGTGTCTTTCTTGGAGGGCAGCCAGAGAGGTGGGGGTGGGAGGGCAGTCAGCGTTTTTCAGAGTACATGAATGAGGTCCCGCCGGAGTGAGTTTCCTGTGTGAGGGCTATAAAAACAAAACCCAGGCCAAAGAATGCCGTGTGCTCCCACATTCCTGAATATTCTGCAGGTACAGGGCACAAAGCATGTCCCCCTCTCTTTCCTTGAATAAATAGAAAAATACAACAATTCCCATGATGCTTTGATATTCATTGAAAACAAGAAAATGTATAAAAATGTATGTCCATAAAGGTCAACGCTGTATTTGAGAGGTTTTATTTGCAAAACTAAATGTTTGGAGGCCTGCTGGTGGTCCAAAGACACCGCCATGTTCAAACAACAATACAAAATAATACTGCACAGAACAAATGAGAAATAAAGTACTACCAAATATGAAAACAGTACAGTTTTGTGGTAAAATGCCCCTGGTAGAAACAAGTTTATCCCCCTGAGATCAAGCATTCTCCCAGCAATTTTCTGAATGAGAGAATGGTGAAACATTCACCAACGTTGGAGAGGTGCTGACCACAGGGAGAAGATGATCACACACTGTATAATGCAAAAAGCTCTTTACTTATTTATAAATGATTCAACATGACAGTCTTCTTTGGGATATATTATATTGAAAGATTGCTTAATTATTAAAGCACTTTTTTGCATAGTAGCTGCAAGTTTATGACTATCTGCTTTTGCACCCAGCAAATTTATACCCATTCCATCTTTTAGTACCTTGTGTGGAAAGGTTTTCATTTTGCCCTGTCAAAATCAAGTTCTTTGATTGTTCAAAATGCTCCAGGGAGCATGAACGTGCTCAGAAAATGCCACAGCAACCTGTCTGTAAGATATGGATATTTATTTTACACAAAGGGAACTACTGAACTGATGCTGGCAGTAGAGAAAAGGTCAGTTAGCTCACCAGAAACATCTGGATGTACCCTCTGAGGACCATGAATATAAACAGCACAATACACAAACTGTTTCCCGCTGTTATTGAAAGAAAAATGAACAGCAGACACTATAAAATGAGGAAGTCACTCAGAAATGGAGCAAATAATCAAGATAAGCCGCAGTAGCTTCGAGTCTTTAATGAAAACAATTTCAGCTGGTGGGAGAAGAGATGGGTGGACATCTGAACTTTTATTCTGCTGTTCTCAGCAGCACTGATGATAGCTGGGGCTCAGCAGGATGTTGATGTCATTAGCACCGTATTAATCCAAAGGTAACATTTTTTTGTTGTTTCCTCTGCTATTTCAAAACATAGCCTCCTACATAAAATGTCACGCACTAAATTTATGTTCATTCTTAGATTTAGCCCAGCACAAAGTTTTAGACACAGGAAATGTGATTTTAGCCTAAAATAATGTTTTATAAGCAGGGTGTAACATGTCTGTGCCTCGTCTCTGGGAGTGGGCAGGGTGCTGCTGTGCTGAGGTCGGTGGATGATGATCTCATTGGAGCTGCTGACCAGGCCCACATGTTTGTCTAATCACACTTCCTGAAAAACCCAAAGTGCTTGTAGAGCTGCTGTGTAATTACCTAATGTGGGCTTGACCCAGTCAAAAGTTGTTTTCAGCAAGTATTCTGTTCTCTTACAAAATAAAATTTAAAAATGACATAATGATAAAAAAAATTTGATGAGAACATTATAGAAATCAGCTAAATCATTTTGGAAAAACACAGACTGGTGTTTCAGTGGTAAGTGTAAAGTGGTGAGCAGTAAACATATGACTGAGCAGTGTGATCCCATGAGGGTGATTAAAGTGCTTGTTAGACTTGATTAGATTTCAGTGCGACGCACACACACACTCTCACACACAGCCCTTACCACACTGCCTGTGACCCAATCAGATGCGTTAAGTTTTATGAAAGAGTTTTAACATTTCAGGCATGTTGCGTGCTAAGAGGATGACAAATGAAGGAAGAACACTGATGTAATCAGTGACTTTAGAGAAAGGAACATGTCTGGCTTAGTCCTCAAGCAGCCATTGAACCCTTAAATGTCAGAAGATAACCACAGTGGCCAAACTTTCCAGTTACACAGGTTTGACACAGGCCTCATATGAAAGAAAAAAAAAAAGCTGTCATTTCCCACACCCATAGAGACACAACAAATGATTTAAAATGTCACATGGGAATTGAAATGTATTGAGGTTCAATTGAAGGAGTTTTAGGATACAACGCAATATTGTGAGGAAGATTTAAAAAAAAAAGTGAAACTTAAATGAAAAAATTCAAAAGGACCAGACTGAAAACAAGTTTGAGGAAGTGGTCAAGACACAAAAGAACATGTTCACACACACACACACACACGCACACACACACACATTAATACACATACATACACACACTCACATAGACACAGATCGTACCCCTGGGAGTGTAATGTGATGCTGGTGTTAAAGGGAGTGGTCCTGTGTTCTTCCCCAAGAGACTTAGATGCTGTTCAGCTCCAAGCCTCAGGGTTCAGTATCCCCTGTGCTCCTGAGAGCGTCAGCTGTGTCAGGACAGGGTCTCCCCTCTCTGCCTCCGTCGGCCCAGACTCTGATCAAAGGCCAGTACAGACCCGGCTGGAATTGAAAACAGATCCAGCAAGAATCCCCCCTCCAGCAGGAATATGCTGAGTTCAGGCAAACGCCTCACATTCCACAAGCATGAACTCTGCAAGAAAAAAAAAAAAAAAAATCAGACAGAGGAGAAACATGAGCACTTGAAGTTTGCTTCTGCTTTACATGTGCAGACGAGGAGGGGAGGAGGTGTGTGCGTGTGTGTTGGAGGGGTGGGTGCTTTGTGTTAGAAAGCTGAAAACCTGCGATGCATGGTCACGTCTGTCTCAGCAACTGCACACAATCAATCTGCATGTTCTCGTTGAGTGCCAGCACTGTTAAAAAAAAATAGAAAAAGGAACTAAAATGACTGCAGATTAGGATCCTAATGTTGTGATGAACCGTTTGATCCTCCTTGCAGTCAGGAGCAACAGCATAACACAGGAGAGTCAGAACTAAGCCTGAGGCAACACAATATGAAGTGCTACTTCAGTCAGTCATCAAATGTGCAGGTGGTTTTTTTCGAGACTCTCACTTGATAAAAATGTAGATAAGCAGTGCTCTCTTTGCACATGTAGGTTGTGAAATCTGACCTCTGGTTTATATCTTTAATTAACCGAAACCTTGCAACATATTTGCAACCCCCACTGGCGTCATGATTCAAATGAAAGTTTATTGCAGAAATAATCAAGACATTTTCTGTTTTGTTAAAAATGTAACTGTTTTCACTATCTTTTCTGTGTTGAAGTGGCTATAATTCATATTTGTTTAATCAACAATAAATCACTCATACGTGTGCTTGCAGTGAAGGTCAGAACAGAAGTATTACATAACTCAGTAGTTCCCTTCTCTTAACATTTTATATGTGATATCTGAGCTGACATCTTTCAGCTCATTGTTTTAGTTTTACCTGTTGACATGTTCACTGTTTTCGTACCTTGTTTTGGTTCAGTTTCATGACTCTTAAGAGTGAATGTTATTGTTGCGGCAGGTAGCTGCTTTTTTAAGCTATAGAAACATGTCTGCCACTAAACAACAGCCAGGCAAAATGAGACACTAGCTGATGAACATAGTGGAGCATTGAGCTTTATAAGGGTCAAATATTTCCCTCAGAGATTGATGAAGATTAACTTCCATTTATGAGATGATCAGAAACATAACCATAATGCTAATGTTGCTCTGATACAGAAAAAGGCACCATGTTCATTTAAGAATTGTTGCACTGCCAAGTTTCTACAGTAGCCCACAATAGATAAAAAAAAATATCTTAAGTTAGTTTGAGAGTAGTTGTGATAAATTTTTGTTTTGGCTCATTAGCTACTGGCCCTGCCTCATAAATATCTTCATAATTAGCTAACAGACACGACAGGAAAAATAATATTTCCATTTTTTTTAAAGTCACACCTTGACTTGAAATATGGGACTGCAATCTACAACAAACCATTTCCTTCTAGCAGAAATCCTGTGTTTAGTTTTGCACTTCCTCTTTCATTACAGTAATGTTACACATACAATAAGAATGAAATGAGGAATGAAATCTTTGTGGTTTATCCTCAGGCCATTTCCTGGCAATATAATATCACATTTAATCAGCTGGGCCAATGAGAGGAAGCTGTGGTCAGATTTACAATGGCATTTTTATGCAATTATGACATGAGAGTGAAAACACACTAAAGAGACAGTTGAAGAGTTGAGGGTGTATTAGTTAAGGTCAGTAGATGTGATGTACAAGCGTCATGATGAGATCTACGCAGGGGTGACTGACAACCTTCATAGAAAGAAATGACCCCGATCTCCCACTTTTAAAGGTGTTTGGTTCTCTGTTTTGTGAGGAATCAGATAGGAGTGTTGCACATGGAGGGTGCAAAAGAAATGGAGTGTAATCTGCACAAGATCTCGAGACACTAATTCAGTCCTTATGAAAGCGGTGTAGTCAAACGCAGCTCCAGTGCCAGGTCATTAGAAAAGCTCTCTTTCTCTGCTCTACTTCTCAGTGCCAACTATTGAAACTGATGGAACACAAAACCAGTTTCAAATATGTGTCTTATGGAAACAGAAAAACACATAAAAAGTTTTTAAATAAGGATTAAAAAGTTGCTTCTTAAGCCATGACACCGCTGTCAAATTCTTTCTTTTTTCCTTGTGTGAGAGCAATAAATGAACAGCTGAGTGAGAGTTCAGCCAGATTTTCTCATTTTTGGGTCAGCACTGACGACAAAGGTACAGAATGTTTGTGGGTTACATGCAGTGAATTCCCGAGAGCCACAAGCTGCAAGGCCGACAGGAAGTGAGGCAAGTCCCTCAGGAACAGTGGTGACAACTGATTTTGGACATGTGACGTTTCCTATTAGAGCTTAACTACTTTGACCGCCTCAAAACAAACTCTCCCAGAACAAGTCCTCCTGCTAATCACACTTGGTCTCTATTTTTTTTTTTTTCATACTTTCACCCTTCAGCAATTACACTTGTGTCATGCTCTGTTATCACGCTCCCCCGCAGCATCTGGAAGGTATTTCCGGCGCTCTCATGGCAATGGGTTTCACACACTTGACGTTTGTGTCTGTGGAATGTGGTCAGCTGCTGACACTGGTCTGTCTCAGGAAAAATCCATGTCTGAATGGAGAGCTGTTGTTTCCTGCTAGACTGTGGTGAGTGAGACACCTCCTCTCTTAGAATAACTGTACTGCACAGACGATGATGACCCACAACAAAACATCTGCACCCTGTTTGTTTTTGCACAACAAATAAAGAATGACTCAACTTTGCTGATAAAATTTGTGGGTTTTAACTCCTCAATAAAAACCTTTGTCTGAGCTGTATGGTGCCAAATATTTATTAGTTTTACTTATTCAGACCAACTAAAGCTTAAGGACTGGAGGAGCAAGAGTGTAAAAACAGGAGCACCCATTTCCCCGGGTGTTGGCAGTATTGACGGGCCTGAGGGATGTGATTACTAAAGGCTGCATGCATCTTGTCGATTTCGAAAACGTAGAAAATGAAAACCAGATTTCAATAGAAAAATGGAAGACAGAAAAGAGGAAGAAGATACTAAGGCTGTGCACTTTTAAAAGCAGAATAAGCTTCCAAGCCACAGGATACTATCAGCCGTGCGAGCGGTGCAGCTCCACAGATGGAAACAGTCAGTCCATCACTTTAATCCAAACTGAAATATTTTTACAACATTTTATACTGGCATTCATGATCCATTATCCTTTTCCATTAGCTTTAAAAACATGTTGACATTTTGGGGTTAAATTGAATGGATTACCATGAAAGCTGGTTCAAATATTCATAGTTCCCAGAGGATGAATCCTGATGACTTGATCCAGCACAACCAGCAGGCTAAAGTTGTCACTTTATTCTTGTGATACATACAGTAACCCTCCTGAGGAAGCTGACTTAAAATGAGCTGGCTCCCTGATGATGAATCCTGTCCCTCATCATTTTATTATCTGCATAACACTGTTTTGTAACACATATCTGCACATGAAATAAGCTTCAAATGCCTTTTTGTGTGTGTTAATTAGCAAAATGATAGCATGCTAACATGCTAAACTAAGATAGAAAAATGGCAAGAAATATTTTACCTACTAAAAATTCAGCATTTCAGCACAAACATTATGAGCATTTTGGTTTTTGATGCTTGCATTCAGCTGAAAATACCACTGTACTACAAGTTTGCCCGCACAGAGCTGCCCGGGGGGGGGCACACACACTTTGTCTGGCTGGAATTAAAAGGCATCTGCTTTTCCCTTAATGGATTCATTAACCACACCAAAAGAACCTCTAATGTCTTGTCGCATTTCATCACAGTACAGAATACTAACGCAGTGAATTTAATTAATTCACAACTGTCTTCATTAGAAATCATGGCAGGAGAATATGCAGTCCATAACCTTTCCTATCAGTGTTTAAGGGCATCGTTCTGTGCTGTACATGTCTGGTTTCAAGCAGTGGCAGAGGGGGTGTTGGAATGATCTGATATTGGAGAAATATACACATGAATATATGTACAGAGCTTGTTGGGTGCTTCTGAAGACCTATGGGTGATGAAAGCTGCTGTTATCAGTTATACATCTGTGAAGGTGGTTTCTATTCAGCAAGAAAGAGACTCCACTGCTTCCCAGCATATTCACCTCTAAATAGTACACAAAGGCCCAGCGTTGGACAAAACTGATGACAAGCATGCAGAGATTTTTTTTTTTTTTTTTTAAATGAATCAGACCATATGTGCAGGGGGAAAATGTTTTCTTTATTAAGCACTGTTGGTTATCGTGGTTACAGGTGCTGGTGATGACAACTAATAAGAGACTGTCCAAGCTATTTCTAACCTTTTCCCGTTCGCTACGTGTTCACTGACATCCGCTCCGACACTCCTAACAGTGGCCAGATGTCCCAGATGGCGGGTCGAGCTCTGCGCTGTCAGCAGATCTGTGAGCCGAGTGTGAGCTTAGCATGAAACATTGACACGGCACACCAGTCCTCAGGGGATGCAGCCGAGGAAACCTGCAGAGCCGCACAGTTTGCTCCCCTTGTTTTTCTGCCGTTATAAAACGGTGAGGTGGCTGCGTTACATGGGTCATATAAACCTTCTTAATATGAGCGTCTGAGGCACTTTGAAGGTCTGGTAAAGGGCAAATGAATCTTTCAGCACAAGCACCGTTTTTATAGTCTTTTTCCCAGTTGTAGTTGTGCTTTTGTTCTGGATAAAAGTGATGAGACATATTCAGTCAGATAAGTACAGAATTAATGCATTCTTAAAGTACTCGACAAAACACACCGGACCAACCAACAGCTTTTTGTAAAGAGAAATTTATTTTGTATCTCTCTTTCTATGTTAATCTCTTCATGATGCAACCAACATCATAAAGGTTACAAAAGCAGTACTGCTGAACTGTCTATAAGTTTGCTATTAAAATTGACTGCATTAGTTAAACAGATGAGGAGCCCTGTACCCTCCAAAAGTCTGCCTCTGACCACGTCCCCAAAACTACACCTGAAAAGACACAAATTCAGGTATCCAGCACACCAAGTGTCCTATATACTCCTCCCTTTAGCTCTGCAAGCATAAATCAGCACCGTTGCTGGCTGTGCCATGTGTAAGGCATTGGTTCCTATTGTCAAAGCAGGTAATCCTCTCTTGATCCTGATTTTGTCACACTGTGAGCTTTGAAAATCAGTTCTGGGGCCACTAGGGAAGAAACGGCACAATCAAACAATGTTATCTCCCATTAAAGACACTGCCCTCGATCAAAGTGATTTTTTTTTCTTTTCAAAGAATGCAAATTTGTAGCATTGTAAAAACAAATAGAATATATTTCTACATGTACAGTATATAAAGCTTTTTAGTAACTAGTAACAAAAATGACCAGAGAGACAGAATCAGAAGGCAGAGTGAGACGGTGGAGACAGTGGCTGCTCAGCGAGGAGACTGTAAACAATTCATCCTGTTTGTCCAAGAGAGAGAGATACCAGGAAGGCTTGAGCGTTTCCAGGAGGCAGTGTGTTAGCCACTGAAGCATCAAAGCTCCCGGAGTGGCAGTCGCTTAAAAACAGTCATTTTAAAACAGCGTTGTAAGGCTAAAAACACTTGATATATGAAAGCTGGCACCAGGTGTGTAGACAGCAGCAGATACAAGGTTCTCTCTGCAGGTCATCAATAATGATTAGAGTTAGAATTCACCAACGTACTGGACCTAGCGGTGCAACATCATTATCACTGATTCTCATTAAATCTAAAGGCAAAAACAATGTTGTTTGTATTACAAGTTGGCCTAATTCCATTCAATAAAATGTCCTTTTTCACATAAGGACATTGAGTCCCGAAAAATGTGGCCAACACACACAGAAACCTGGATTTTGTAGAAATGTCATTTTTACTGGAGCGTAACCTCCTTGAATGCACCTCCCTGCTGGTTGACCAGCGGTAAGTGGTACAGGCTGTTGTCCGAATCTCCACTTGCTGGCCGAGGGAGGTGCACCGTCATGGATCACCACGATCTAAACCCACTGGCTGACACAAGTGATCTATTATGCGTTGTCATATTTCTGCAGGGCCTCCTCTAGCTTGCCTGTGATCTTTTGGAAGAAGGCAATCTGCTGCTGGAGGTAGTGCTGCATCTGTGCCTTGAAGTCACGCACGCGGATCTGGTGGAAGTGCTGGATCTCAGCCAGCGTGGCACAGGAAATGATGTTGCAGCGCTCGTTGATGCCTTCTGCCTGTGCCGGGTCCATCTTACCCTCTTCCACATGCTTCTGGCTCTCTTTCACTTTCGTCAGGGCTCCTGTTTGGGGAGGAGAGAGCAAAAGTTATTATAGCTGTGTAATCCCTGAGGTTTCTGAATGAATTTCTCAATGTCTGTTGATGTTATTACACTTAAAAAAAATCCTCAATTTGAATAAGATGATTCACCACAAATAATTTGAATTAAATTAACTATCTTTCATAATTCTGACCCCTTTCTGCTGATACATCTGTCTCTTTCTGTCAGCAGTCACCACTTTGTAGTTACCCACAACATCCCGCCCACAGAAACATCGTTTGTGTAGACCTGAGCTGCTCTGGAGAGTGAGCAAAGTGGTGTGTAAAAGGTAAGTCAGCAGATGTAGCTTAAGTTGCAATAAACCACACAACATTGTGATCTTATCATGATGTTGATTGTAAATCCCAATAAATTCCAACACCAGTGTAATAAATACAGCTACGGATCTGTGAACTTTTTAGTTCAGCCTTAAAACTAATATTCAGGATCCTCTTGGTTTTTATTTTGTGGTTTTTTTATATTAAGATTTTTTTTTTTTCATAAGAGTCATGTGACACAAACGGAAAACACCCACACCTTTTACTTATGTTAATGTTCAATCAAAGGGGACATTATGCAGATGTTATTTTAACCAGCGTTGGAAAAGAGCCCACATGTAGGCTGCTTTTCAAACAGTGTTTCTCTCTTAAAAAAAAAAAATTACTTCCTTAAACCTACCGTTTAACTCATCATTGACACTTGCCTTTCAAACTCCATCATGGAAAAGTTAATTGTCTTTGCTATAAAGAGTCAAGAGCACAGCGTGAGGGTACGTTTTTATCTCCGAGAAACTGGAAAACAGACTGTTTAAAACTCCCTGAGAACCACTTCTGTGTCTATAGTTAGGAAATGAGAGGAGGCCAACGCTAAAAAAAGATCCATTACATTATGTCACTTCAAAGGCCTTTTCTAAACAACCATTTAAGGAGGTTTTGCCGGCAGTTTCATACCATCCATCAGAGATAGTTGGCAGTTGTAATGACATAATATGAACATGCCCAACAAATGTGAACATTTCTCTGTTGTTACACAATCGTGTGCGCAATACAACATTTTGCACCATTTTCAGTGCAACATTTGTCCAGAAATAGATCAACAACCTTAACTGGGCACAGCGGGTACATATGCTTTGGATTTCTTCCTATGCTGAAGGGATGAATATGGGGGCTGCAGTTAACAGAGGCACTCAGGAGTCGATGAGAAAACACAAGCACAAAAGTCCAAGGATTGAACAATGTGTTTGTTTAAAAATACAAGCAAACTCAAGGAGAATTTCATGGCTAATTCTATTTGTAGAGTTTAAAATTTTGTGATAAAAGCTCTTTTTATGGTTTAAGATGGTACAGGATGCTATTAGAGTTTAAGCTAGCATTAGTGACTCTGTCTGGCTCTTTATTGGATTTCACTAAGTTTAAACTCAAGAAACAACAACCAGCCTGGTAAGATAGTGTTACATTCACTAACACACAAGTTAGACCTCATCATAAGAAGCCTTTCTGTGGATAACGTCAAAAGTGATACACACCATTTGAATTTAGACAATACCACAAAAATTCCTGCTTGCTAAATCTTGCTTCTTGGAATAAGTAAGCTAACCCACATAGTGTTATGCTTAAATGAAATGGGATTTTGATCTTACATTCATCCAACGTATACTACTACATTACTGATTCTTAATGTTCAGTTTTTTTTTTAACATGGATCATCAACTGTTGGGGATGCTGACTTTTTGCCACTGACAAGCAGCATTAGCCTCAGCTATTAGCACCAGTTTCACATATGTAGTCTCTGCAGCCATAGATAGTAAAAATAAAAATTTCAGACAGTGTTTAACAGAGTTAAAGCTTGCTAAGCTTTAGCTAGCTAGCTATGGCTGAAAAAATCTATGTGACACTTGTTTCTAGTAATTATAGCTTTCGTTTGATATTTTTAGAACCAAATTATTTCATTCAAATAAGGCTTAAAAAGTTTAGAGAGCAGCAGATGACAGTGATCTGAAATCATGTTTATTTCCATCATTTCAGTTACCCAGTAATCAGCATCGCTGTCATTTTGTGGTTTTTGATGACTTTCAATTGAGCTTTCTTGTTACACCTGACTTTGATTACTACAGATAGATTTAAATAAACAATATGATAAGAAACTAAAACTCATGAAAAGCCTTTTAAGTGCATCACACTCGCACTGAGAGTCATACACCCCTGTGGTTCCACTCTGCCAGGAAGATCTGTTTGCTGTCGTCATTGTGGTGGACACTTGTGGCATAAGACATGATGGCTGACAGATCTCCTTTTGACACATAAAAAAAAACTGTCACTGCTGTAGCCTCCCTCAGAAAAAAAAAAAAAACAACCTCTGTTTAGTTTCCCTCCTGCAGAATAAGCCTACAGCCAGATTGGAGCCAAAACAAGAAAATTAGCCTACAACATTCTAGACAGATGGTTGGATAGGAGCAGAAGGCAGGGTCACAACACCAGGAGCTCATGACAGATGACTTATCAAACGGCTGACATTTTCTGACCGAGAAAAGGAAGAAATGTCACGAGCGATAAGTATTCAGATGAAACAAAAGAGAAACTGACAGGATATGACCTTCTGTCTAATCTTAGTTTAAAACAGTTTGCATATCAGCTGGAATCAAGGAGGACAGTCATGGGTTGTAATGTGATTACTAACATACAGTGTGTGTGTGTTTACATAATTTCCTTGTGTTTGCTCACGCCCACAATTAATCTCTGATTTGCAACTTGATTTGTTGGCCAAGGTGGAGACATTTTCCCTTTTTGTAGTTAACTGTGGAGCCCTTTTCATATTCTAAGCAGAAGCAGGTGGTTGAACCATCAACATCAAGTATATAGTTAGATATAAAAAAAATTTGAGATAAGAAATGAACTGAGAAAATAGCCAGCAGATCAAATGACCGTTAAAATACTCCTACTTGTATCCCTTTTGATATTGAAAGGAAACTTGCTGTAGAACCGTTTTTTCAGTCTTAGTTCCCTGTAAATGTGGAAGAAACGTTGGTTGGCTCGATACTTTGAAACATAGAAATGTTTGCTTTCATACAATATGAGATATTTTGTTCACACTGGCATGTTATGATCGCTCAGAACAACACAGACAACATGCAGCAAGAGGTAACTCCACTAATGGCAAAACCAGCTCACAGTCAACGTAATCTCCAAGTATTGGCTTCAGGACAGGTGTGAAGGTGATATTTGTGCCCTTCAGGCATGCAGCAATACTTCCTCTATTGCACTGTCATGGGATTTTCAAGTCATTATGTGCGCTTAGTCACCAGCACTCTGATTCAGCCTGCATGTTTCCTGAAATGTGAGACCACAGTGGTTCACAAAAAGGTGCATCATCGCATCTTTCTTCACGACTCGCAATGTGCGAGGCCATATTTTACAACGTGCAGAGCAAAGAAATATACTGACAAAATCCCCCCCAAAAAACACATCTCTTAACCCCTCCCTCATGATCTGCCCAGTTTGCCTTCTAGCTGTATTTCCCTCAGTTACAGTTTAATCCAGATCTTTGAAATTCTTCTAATACACAACTGAACATAACAGAGAGAGAGAGAGGCAACAATAACAGAGGAACCAAGACGGGGTGGAAAAGACAGAGAGACAGAAACACACACAGCTGTGCAAAGAGTTAAATGTCAGTTCCGAAGGTGTTTACTGTACCTTAAAGGTCTCTGGTTTCCTGTGTTTTAAAAGCCCTCTAATGGACTAACTGAGGAGAAATAATTGTAACCATGGAAACCTTATGAAAAAGGCAAGAGTTCAATCACAGAAGATGGTGTCAGCAAACTGTAAATATACAGCACATCATTTTTACAGCTGCTGCAAGTAAGCTCTGCAGGCCTGCTGCCAAGACACCACCTCCAAGACACAGAGTTGGTGAAGTAGGGCTGCAACTTAGAGCTGAACAATTAATTGAATTGTTGAAATCACACAACGTATTCAAGCGCAAAATTGCAAGAGCTGCAATTTGTTGATAAAGGTAAAAAAAGCCAGAAACATAATATAAATGCATTGTGGTGCTACAGAGGTTTTTTGCAAACCCTTCAGCCCGACAGCAAATGTATAAATCAATAAATCAGGTAATATTTTATAGGTTAATTAATTGTTTAGTCCTTAAAATACCACATTATAGTTAAAAATGCCCAACAAAACTTAAGAAGACACAGATGGAGTCTTTAAACTACTGATCTTGTCCTGACAACAGTCTAAGACCTGAATATAATTCAATTAGTGTCATAAGTGATTGACAAGCTGCAGAAATGTCCTTCTGCAGCCAGAGTTTATGATCCCATACTCCTGCCTGTATGCAACTTTCTACAGTGTGGGAACTTTTCTTGTAGGTGTTACCCCTGAATGCATACTAGTAAAAAGCATGAAAACCAGGTGTCACCACAATAGATCCTCTTTTTGTTTAAGTCATGCCTTCCTGCATCGGATATACTATTGTAAAACTTCTGCTTCTGTCATCTTTGCTCTTATAGAGTGCTGAAACAGAAGTACTTAACTTCACAGCACCAGCGTTTGAGATGCATAATACTCGTGTCTTAATTTGGAGATTCAGCATACAGCACCTCTGAGTACTACAGGACCCAAGCACAACCTCAAGAAATTAATGAGGTGTGTAGTATACTGCAGCACCACACTATAAATAAGAAAAAGATCATGATGAACGCCTGTGAAGAATCCTCCCAGGGTGCATGGAGGTGGCATCGAGCCCTCCTGGACTCACTGGAGGCAGCAGCTTCTGCTCTTACGTAATCCCTGGTTACACAACACCGAGCTGGAGCGATCCTGTGATCTGAACAACCAGCGGCAATCCCCATCTCATCACTCCACTGTGCCGGCCGTCCAGTGTGTGCACTGGAGGACATTTGACTGGCCTGAAATAATATATGAGACAGACCTGCAGCGTTTGCAGAGGGCGTGTCTGCCTGAAAGGCTGAGTCAGTGGGAAAACTTGATGTCTTTGTAGACTGGTGCTCTCCCTGGCCTGCTTACTATTGTTTTATCACTTTATGTGGTGATAAAACTGAGGACATCAGACAAAGAACAGTTTTCTGTGATAGGCTGAATAGATCAAATTAACAAGGCAAAGAGAGCTCATATATAAAGTAGACCAAACCATTTATCTTATCCTTAATTCAACACAGATTGGCTTTAACTCCCCTTCCTCTCCTGCTGGATTAGTGTTCTGTATGCATTATATGCTTTTAAGGCAAAGTGATTAAATTAGAAAACAGATATTATACACGACAGTATGTTAATGTGATTGAGGGCATTCATCTTCACATTAAACCTCTTCGACATCTGCTCCTCCTTGAAAAGCTGTCTGTTTAGTTAGCCTGATCATGACTTGGTGTCTGAGCATTTTTTTTTTCTGCTGACTAAAAATATTATTTCCAAACTTGTCCAAGAAGTGGGTGCTGCCGTTATTTTAGCCAAAGTGATAATATGCTCTGGTCTAAACTTAACAAGTTTTTCCTCTGAGAGGCACTGCAGGCGAGATCAGCATGATCACACTGAGTAAATGTTTAATGTGTTCCACTTGACAAACAGAAGACGCGAGCTGTGTTTTCACCTCTACACAAGCTGCTGTGCCGTTTTTACACCACAGTGTGTGCAGCTCAAAGTTTTACCATCGAGTTACCCCCTTTCTGGAGCTTAAATAATGCTGCATAAAAGCGTCTAAATTTTAGTTCACTCACTTTTGAAAACAAACGTTGTTTCTATGTTAAATGATTGCATCAGAGTCCATCCTATCTTTAGATTGTTCACAGTGAGCGTTTATAGTATGAAAACGTCCCCCTCCCCTCCTCTTTCTAAGGGCCTAAAATACTTAGAAACAAGAACACTTAATGCTGTCAAGAGAACACTATAAGATAAAAACAAAACTAAAAGGTACAAAAATAAAGGACATAGAGCTCAATACGTTATTTAAAGCAACGCCAGGTCTCATTTCAATACGACTGTTCCAGTAAAGCTCCACGCTAATAGCTAATGGAGTCTCTGAGGGGGTGCAGATCAATAGCCTGATGTCCGGTGTCCCTCTGTGAGAAAGTTCACATTTCACTGGTCACTTTAATGGGATCAGATAAAAAAACCTGCCTTGTGTCTGAGACAGATAAAAGTTTGAAAGGAAGTTTTTTGACAGGTCTCTCCTGTAAAAGAGGGAAATGTGACTGTACAGCAAGATCACCTCAAGTTTCCTTAACAGGATAATGACCAAGTTTATCAACCAAAAAGTGCACTTTCAAGCTAGTGAGGTTGTTATTTGACTTTTTGACTGTCTGACTGAAGCGCAGCTGACCGACTTGGCCCTCTAAGTTTTTGTGTGACCACTTCTGCTACGGAAATGTGCACTCTGGTTTATCACAACAAGGATGTGGCCTAGCCTCCCTTCAGGTGTCTGGCAGGGAGAGGACAGAGCAATAAACCATACTTCACAACAGAAAGACAGCACTTGTGAACATTTCCTGCACACATTTATCAGGAAAGGCGTATTAGAAACTGAGTTACAGACAGGATAGACATGGGAAAGGTAGGGAGGTCTTTTATTTAAGTATGACAGACTAAGAGGAAAGCAAAGGCAGACAAAAGGGCCAGAAAAAATGCTTAACTCAGCATGTACGTGGTTGATGTGCATTTAAACTTTCAGCATCAGAGCTCTGACTTTGCACAATGAGACTCCAGTCAAATTTAAGCTATCCGAGTTTATGGCTTCAATTAAAAAAATACCTATTCTTTCAAATACCTTTCTTCCTAATTACAGTCGTCACACTGCAGTATGAATCAGTATTGTCAGGAGCTAAATGGTTCTACAAGACCAACAGGTGGGTTCACGTAAGCAGACTTTAGAGCTTGAATGTCAACTACCTTTGCAGAAATGATTTGCATTTAACACTCTCTTGAAACATGTTGGCAATTTGAGTAACAAGCAGCCATTCAGCTGTCATGAATGAGGGTGCTAACATACTAAGTGGAGCTTATGTACATTAATCGTTACAGAATATGTCACAACCATGCAGCTAAATAAATGTTACTGGTTCCTTCAGAAACTGGCACAATATAGACCAACAGACCCAGCAGGATGGGTGGTTACACAAAAATTCTTCCTGCACACACTGACTTTCTATAGGAGAATGAACCAGTTTATTTTTGTCTTCAACTTCTCCTATAAATAGAAAGAAATTAGGAATGGATTCTTCATTGCGCAATGACCATGGTCGTGACTGTGGGCAAAAGGAATGAATGCATGAAAAAAGAAACAGGCTCAATGGGCCTGAAATAAATAGACAAACTAAACAGACTCCATCCACTAACAACAAGATGAGATCAGAGTCATTTTGGATTCAGTGTGCCGCGTGCAGCGCTCCTTTCATCTGCCGCGTGCCCTGGCTCTCTCATCAGCTTTGTTTCCAATCAGCCAGTGAGGTGAAGCCTTGTTGCCTGCAGCAAGGTCTTCCATGTGTGGTATCAAATCAAGAGTTTCTTATCTGTGGAATTAGGCTGCAGCTTATCACACCAGACTGCATAAATGGCTGTGTCACCTTATTTGGGCTGTGTGTGTCCTACGTGGCAAGCTTGATTCAAACTGACCAGGAAATTTGTGTCCCACTGCAGCCTGTACACAGTCCGTCCTGTTTCCCCAATGCTGTCTATTGTATCCTGAATAGGCTTAGTGTTTGTAGGGGAGGAAAATGATAAACCAAGACATCAGCAGCAAGGTGGGGGAGTTACCACAAATCGCCAGCTAAAATGCAACTGTCACTTTAGAAAATTATGGCTTGAAAGTCCTTTTTCTGGATCTGTGCACCTAGTAAATTAAGAATTAGACACCAAAGGGGACTCGGACTGCTGGATGAAAAGATTATTTTCCATCCTGATCCTGAAAGTCATGTGATTTTTATAAGTTAGAGCACTGGGACTGAACATAATGCATGGAATAAGAAGGATTAGTTCATAACATCCTCTAATGTTTGCAGGCGGATATATGCCCATGTCCTACATGGCACAGTTTCAGGTAGCGTTCTCCGTTTCCAGCTGTCATAGATAGTAAAGATTTTATGTTCCGTGTGTTAAAAAAGAGAGATCTACTAAATGAAATCCCAAAGGCACAAATGCAAATGTTCAGAAAGCAGTTAGTCAGGCATAACCCTCATGGAGGTTTGAGTTGCACATTTTCTAAAGATTATTATTATTTTTCTTTGCCGTCAGAAGGATGCAGTTGTGCTACATTCTCACGTATAGTAAACAGCAGCAGCTAGAGCTTCCCTCTGAACATACGCCATACAATGCTGTGCCTCTTGCATAACAACGTACCCTCTCGTGAGAGAAACATTTTGCCACACAATGAGAACAATCATTGTGTTACGGGTCATGTAGGAGGGTGGCCTAGATTAGTCTATCATTGACTGTCTGCGGACATGTGGACAATCATTTATGGAGGGATTCAGCTGGAAATCTTACTTGTGTCACTGTTGTGATGGAAAGGTCAGGCTGAAATATCTCTGTCTCCACTTATACACACACTCATACCTCAAGACTTCATGTGTAATGGAAAATCAAACACAGCCAAACAGGTGCGGTCCATTTCAACAGGTGGGACAAACAGGAGGCAAAACGCATGAAAAACCAATATTCAAATGCAAACACAGCTTATTTGTTTTGCAAAGTGACATCAGCTAAAGTTGTAACGTGACTACCGTCTGCTGATTTTGGGTCTGCAGGTTCATCTTTATCTTTTTACAACCAGCAAGAAACACATGATTACCTCTTTACTTTAGAAATGACAACTGCACATAATGCAAAGCTTATAAAAGAACAAAAAAAGTGAACTGGATTAATGAAGTATCGGATCACTAGGATTATGATGCATTTCAGTTATCAAGTTTTTGATGAGATTTGGCTCCTTGTGCTGTTCTAAGGTGTTAATTTTGTGCATCTTTTACATATAGCTTTGTTGTTTTTTTGTTGACTGTTTTTCTTTAATTTATGAAACATCTTGTCATGGGTCTAATTTTTCAATAATAGCAGCTGTAATCACTGAGAGATATTTAATTAAACATTTATGGTTGGCAATAATGTGATTTTAAAAGCCTCCTTTGAAAGCAACTATACACAAGAATATAAATCAGAGAATGAACATGTATTCAATCTGCATGACAGTGATGTTATTTTACCTTTCTGGACATGAATGATGTCTGGGTAGTTTGCCAGGTGTCCTTGGTAAAGACCTAACAAATCCATAATTGGGTCCAGATCCTTGCTGGGCTGTTCAGCGAAATACTCTCCGATGGCTTCATACGCCTCCCCAGTGAAGGAAATGGCATGGTTGAGTCCAGCAGAGTACGCCTGCTGGTCTATTTCAAAAGCTTGGCTGAGGACCTTGAATGACAGCCCCACTTTCTGATACTCCTTCTTAAAGCCACTGATCTGCTTGCGGGCAAACTCATTTACAGTGGCGTTGAGCTGCAAGGTGCTGTCGTCCATCCTTTTGGTGAAAGTCTTGAATCCATCTATTTTGCTCTCGACCTCCTGGAAGTCAAGCGGAGCTGGAGGGGTGCTAATGGTGAGGAAAAAGTTGGCCCCGACCATCTCATCCTTCTCCGCCTTCCTCTTACCTTGCTTCCAGGCTTTCTCATCTGTGCTGTTGCAGGTGAGGAAGTGCTGGAAGACATCGCACCTGGCCAGGACAGGGTGGCTGGTCATGTGGTTCATCCACCATATGAGGCCTTTCCTCCTCTTGGAGATGAAGTCCTCCTCAAAGCGTCCAGTGGCCTGCTTCTCAGGGATGTGTGGCACTGAGATAACTGGAAACTTCTCCACCAGCCGAGCGTACAGCCAGTCAAAGTGCTTATACCTCCTGTTCACCTGGTTCTGTGTGTGGGTGGGTGTCAGCTTATAGGAGATGTAGCTCTTCATGCCCTTGAACTTGGTCTGTTTAGTTGGGTCATCAATTGTGCAGGTGAATGGATACGGATTCTCCTGCCACTCAGGACCGTACTGACCCATGACCACGCAGATCTTATCCCCATCCTTCACAAAACCTGATGCCTCCCCAAGCACAAAGGCTTCTCCTCCTGACTTCACAAAGGTTGAAAACCTGTTCAGGTTTCTGCTGACTGTGGCAGAGCTCCTCGCCTGCTGTGCGCTACCTCTTGGCATTGAAGTTGTTGACACTCTGTAAGTGGATGGCCCATTGCCTTCAAAGTCATGATACCTTCCTGCAGCAGTCCCTGGCTCATCTGCAACAGTTGAGCTGTCATCCCAGTCATCATCCCAGTCATCATCACTCCCTTGGCTGGGCTGCTGCTGCTGCTGCTGCTGCGGTGGATGCTGCTGTTGTTGTGTGAAATTGGCGAAACCAGGCGAAGAAGACTTGGAAAAGTTCTCTACTTTATTCTGAGGTTTATAAGAGCCGTCAAAACCCCCGGATGGGATGTTCGCGTATCGGGAGTCAGGGTAAGTGTCCCCAGATGTGGTGCAGCTGTTGTTGTTGAACGTGGAGGCGGCGTCGTTCCTCAGGATCTCCACGTAGGACGCGGGGAACAGCCCCCTCTCCCCTTTGCTGTTCGCCCCCTCGAACCAGCCGTCTATGTCCTGTTCGCTGTACAAAGTTAGGATTTCGTTTTCCCTCACCGACACTTCCCCGGGGTTTTCGGAGTTGAAGTCGTACAGCGCCCTGGCTCTGAGCGCCATGATTCCCCACAGCTGGAACAAGACCAGGACAGCGGGATAACTTATGGCTGTCTGACCGGGGCAGGAGGGAAGCGCAGCGGGCAGCCAGGCTAGCTCAGTCAGCCCACCAGAAACTACTCCTCAAACTCCGCGTACACAAACTTCTCGCCGTGAGAAAATCCTGTTTATATCCCGCTCTGAAGCGCCCCCTCCTCTTGTTTAAATGTGAGAGGAAACTGCGTTGTTTTTAATCCAGAAGTTACAGTGTGGGAAACCGGGGCGAAGGTATTTTCTGCTACAACAACATTAATCTGTGCTCCTCCAGTCTCCCTCTGATCCGAGTAGGACGCTTCTGCCTTTACGCGCTGCGCAGCAACAGCACGTCTACCAGGCTGACTAATCGAGGGCGGAGCCACAAGATGCTGCAATCCTCCCAGACAAGACAAATCAAACGCCGATGAGCAAAGTAGTGAGCATTTCGTGCCCCCAAACAGATCACAGCCTGACCCCACCAGACCGTAACTAAGGCTTGTTTCGTTAACTAGAGCTGTCTTTTGAGCAAGAAAAAAGAAAACGACGAATCTCAGGGTTCAATCTAAGGGTAACGCTAAACATTTTCAACCTGGGTTAACATAAAATACTGAGTTCATGACGCTTGCAGAATCCGCTTTATTAGCCAAATGTGTGCACACATAAGGAATTTAATTCCTGTTTTGAAGTTACTCTCAATGTACTCATACAGTTCCAAGAACAATTTACTGGAAGATTGAAATAGTCACACAGCTAATAATAAGGACAACAGAGCAGAAAAAAGTTAGGCAAACAAAAAGAGCTCTTTAACAGCTATATAGCCAAATAGGAGGGAAAAGGTTAGTGTATATATAAAAATACTTAAGGCAATAATACACCATACAATGTATTGTATACAATCTAAATGCTCCTGTAAATTTTTAACAAATACAAATAGTCCAAAGGAATAAATATGACTTGGGTACAGTGTAAAAAATTGCATAAACCTTTTATGGATTAGAACTCTTACTTAATAAAATTAAAAAATTGAATTTTTTTTTTTTTGTAAATTAATTTACCCTTTACGCTTCTAAATATTTAGACAACTACATTTCAGACCCCTAAATTTATACTTTTTGATCTGCACTACATTGATCTGACATTCATAGCTACTTTTCAGCTCAAGAGAAATAAATAAATTTTGGCTAAAGTTCCAAAAGATGCATGCATGTAGGCAAAGACAGCAATTTTTTAAAACAGGTCAGTGTTTATGAATACAATACACAGTACACTGTATTTTGATATATATATGTAGTCCATGATGTTTTCCATCACACAGTCTGATACAATGCAGTACAGGCCTAAATATTAAAATGTATTGGTGATCATTGCCCAATAAGTTTATGTTCACACTTGATTTCCAGCACAACTGTAAGCAGCACATATCTGAAGGTTGCTCAAAACTTCACATTCCCCAAAATCCAAAAGTAAGCTCTCAGTGTCTTTGATAGCTACTGCAGACTAGGATTTATTTCAAATTACATCCATTACAGATGTGGTGGCACATAGCTATTTATAGATTTTAGAAATACTGAGGTCATGAGTCCCAGTCGCCTGAATGAATTTTTCAAATTTAATTTAATTCAGTTCCTTGTAAATTTCGAATTTAATTTCCACATAGTGAAGTCTAAAAGCTGTACCAAAGCAAACTCCACACTCCAAGGAAACAAGATTCTGGTGAGCAAAACAATAAAAGTTTATTAAATTTATTCTATGTTATCAGCCCACAAATTCCCACGTCTTAAATCTCAATTGAAGAAATTAATCCCCACTGGGTCTTTAAACCCCCCAAATTCCCAGAGAAAATACAGAGGACATGACTTAATTGTCCTCTTTGGCAGCTTCGGGCTTGTTGGAAACCAGTGATCCATTTTTATGGCTCAAGTGTGCAGTGACGTAAGAAATGCAGTGAGCTTTTATTTATGGAGCCAAGTATTGTAGTAATTACAAACTGAGCTGCCCCTCATGAACTCAGGGAAAGTTAAAAAAACATATATTAAAAAATGTTTTGAACAAAGCATTTTGTGGAATTTTACAGAGGTATATGATTATGTAACGAACAAGAATGTACCTAATGTAGATTTAAGATTAGATGTCGAGGTAACCTGGATTTTTCCTACCTTTGTCATCATCTGAAAGGGACATCATCTGTAAACACTGACAACCCTCGCTGACTAGGTCACAGTATGATGGTCCAACACGTCTACTAGTTTGAGACTGAGCAGTAGAAACACTTACTATAAGACTCTTTTTCAGGCCAATATTGTGGACATATGCAATAATTGTTTGTGTTTTTATGGATGTGTTTGCTATACTCAGAAAATAATTACATACCATATGAATTCAATTCAGATCTTTACTTTACAACAAGATTTTTTGTTTTGAGAAAACAGCACACAGAAACAGAACATGAAGACAGGAAGAGTCTCCCAGCTATCTAAATATTTAACTACCTTTTCCAGTGGGACAGTTTGTTTTGGGTGGAATTGTTTATTGATGAAGTGCACTGAAATGGCCGATGTAACATTTGTTAATCAAACTTTTATCTGTTAACTGTAGGAAATAGCTAATATGTTTAATACTTATCTAATAAATGTCCTTAAAGTTGTCATTGTGTAGTTCAAATTGCATTAGTTTGTATCAAGTATCTGAAAAAACTGACAGGCTCAGCTCCTCTGTGATGCCACTCAAATTCACAGCCTCGAGGACCACAAACGAGCGATTGCAGAATGAATGTGACTTTTCCAAGTGATGAAAGTGCATTTTTATATGTATTGAATTTCCTTTAATCATTTAGATAAGTAAGTTTAGACATTCATTTTAATGATCTCATAGTGCAAAGAGGATTAGTCAGTAGTTTTAAGGCAGGCAATCTATAAACCCTGCAATGAAAGCTGCCTTATGGAGTCACTAACAAAATCATAATCATTGCTTTAAATTGAGCATTTAGTATCCAATGAACTGCTGTATATGAAGCTTCTTTCCTGTGTAAAGAATACAGTCCTTCCATACTCTTATCTTTGTTAGCATGAAAAAAGGGGATATTTGAGACAGACTTATTATCAACACAAATGATCTTTTCTTTACTACATTCAGTTTCATACTTTGGTTTTGATTTTATCTTGATTAAAATACTGGTTGTAATTCTTATTCACAAGAAAACAAAAAAAATCTACATTGTACTTTGTTTCTTTTCATAGTGAACAATAAAATCCAGAAGTTACATGAGCTGAGCTTGTGTCTGTAAATTATGACTCAGAGTATAAATATTTATTTACTCTGACAGTAAGATAACACACATAATGTGTTTTGTTGACATCCTGTTATATCAACAAACATTTTCTTTGGAAAAAATGATGGCCACTACTTCACCATCACTTCAAGGCATTTAGTGATGATGTGCCATTTACTCTGGTAGACACTGCCCCCCTGTGGCTATTTTTGGAGTGTTTTTAAAGAGGAAAGCTGTGAATTCTTTATATTATGGTGTGTATATAAATAATAGAAGTTGCTCAAAATGTCCTTGAGCAAGACACTGAACTCTAAGTAGTCCCTGATGTGTGTTAAGGAAAAAAATATGGTTCATTTCGGACTAAAGCTTCTTTCAAATTCACAATACTTAAAACATTACTTAATTCAGCATTTAACTATTGGCCACCAGGTGTCTCTCCTCTCGCATTAGACTGAGTCAGATATCCTTAAGAAAACAACACTCAGTCAATTAACACATGCTTAAATATTCTGCATATAAATGTTCAACTAATATGTCTTCAAATATCTTTTCAACATCCTCCCTACCTGTCAGACCCGTGCAGAACACATCCAGTTCACCCTCTCCTTATCTATGTGCAGGGAGATTTCCCTTATAACACAGCACATGAAATATTGAAGAGGAGTGTGGTCTCTTGGGAACAGGAATTACTTCATTATGCAGCTTGCATCACATTAGCAAACTCGTGATTTATACAGTTCCTTTAATCAGGAGAATATCACATAATTGCTTTTTTTTTCTTTTGAATTTTGTCCTATCTGGCTTTACCAAGTTCAAAGAGGGTTTTGTTAGGGCAGCTCATAGGAGTAATATAATTCAGATTAGCGCTGTCATAAGAAGTTATTAATGCAGTTTTACCTCTTCTGTTTAAGTTAAATTTCTTTGGCATTACTTTTTTGGGAGAAAACCTATAGCAAGCACTTAATAACCAACTTAAGGGAAACACAAGAGCTGTTCTGACACATCATTGGGTTTCAAGTCTACTGTCTTCTGTCAGAAACATCTGTGATCAGGCCTCATGCTCCAGTAGAACCAGTGTTTGACTTTGAACTGATTTGTGCTTACTGTGTAAACCCCCCTTCTTATTCATTAGGTATTGTGTAACGTATTATGTCAGAGGCTGTTGCAATTGGTGCTGCTTCAAGCTTAAAAAACTGTGGAAAGCTACAAATTCATGGATGTCTAGACCAGTGATCAGATTGTGCGGTGTTTATTTACTTATTCATTATGAAATAAACAAGCAATTTTGATTCCTGACTGATCCACCTAGTGTAATGCCCAGTGGTACAACCACACATCCCAATCCAATTATATTTGGTAATAGGATATTATTATTTTTTATGATTATTTTTTTACTTTTCATTAGGGAGCAATTTATGGCCCACCATTTAATTCTGCTTTACACTAACTTTCTATTATTATATATTACATGAAGGAATTTTTGATTAGTTAATATCCCGTTTTATTGCATTTTAGTACTTGTGCTTGCTGCCTTCAATTGGTGTCTGCAAACGTTTTAGACATTTTTATGCAAAGAAATTTGAAGTTCATTGTATATATAAAATGATTAACACAAATAAATGCCTGATATCACTATTCTTTATTTATATTTTGGGTCTTGGGTATATTTTGGATTTTGTACACGTGAACAGTGTTGTTACATACTTTATACCTTTTTGACATGCAAACATTTACTTTTTTATTGCTGGACTACTTTCCACTTTGTGGAAAGTTTAATAGAAAATCAATCCCATGAAAAACCTTAACATGGCTCCATCTGTGCCACCGCTGCAGTATTACTCTGGTGTTTCCCTGTAGATTCGTGAACACGTCATGCCCCCTCCCCAAACATTTCTGCTGTCCAAGTACAAATGCACATGTCCGGTGTTCGGAAAATGCACAAAAGTTGATTTCAACAAGGACCATCTCAGGTACGATTGTTTTTTTCCCCCTCAGAATGAAAATAGCCACCATGTGTTTGGTCATGTGACTACGCTACGTGCGCAGAGCGACGTGCGTGACGTAGCGTTGTAGGCTTCGCTAGTTTCCTCAACCAAACACTCAACTGATAATTGTGTGATAAAACTGGAAGTCAGCCGGTGGACAAGGGGCTATTTATTCATAAAAAAATCACACGAACCCAGCGGCCATCGGTGCTGTGAACAAACTCAGTCGTTTACGTGCTGCAACGAGTGCAAGTAGTGAAGAAGACGGTGAAAAAATCCAGCTTTTAAACCCACCAAAGATTGGTTTTATTTAGCTGTGGCTGTCGAAAGGCGGGGAATACAAAGCGACGTGTGGTTAAATTCATTAAATTTTGGACTCGTTGAAGCAAAAACGGGATTACTACAAAGCCAGTTCGTGCTGCTGTGTCTGGTCAGCGATAGTACATGGATTATCTGGTAAGTAAATGAATCGAAAAGATGTGGTGCTACGTATTTCAGCCCAACACCATTTCTAAGTGTTAACGTTTGGTTTCTTACCAGTTGGGCTCCTGATAAGACACTGAGATCACCCAGGTGTGTGACTATCAGCTGTTTGGTGTGATACCGGCTGTTGTTTAATGCTAATGTGTGAGCTATAGCCTGTAGCTTTTGCCTGTCAGTGTGGTGTAAATAAGGTCTAACTGGTTGACCCAGACCCTGATCTGTTTACCAGTGAAACACGATAACTAGTTAGCCAACAAGCTACACCCTTGAAGTACTCTCAGTTATGTGATGTGGCACGAGGATGTTATTCTTCATAAAATCTCACTTTGCTGCTGAGGAATGAGCTGCTCTGTGTGTTGGATTGAGCAACTGGGAGTCAAAATGCCTTTTCAAATGTGGCACTTGATAGCTTTTCTTGTTTGAGATAATGGTTTCCCTGCATACTTGAATACCTAGGACCATAACAATTATTACAACACTGGCCACTGTGGCAGCTACAGGCTGGGAGTTTATGGTTTTTGGGCCTTTGCCCACATTGTAGGAATGGGATGGGAGCTTCTGAAAAAGTGCAACAATAGAGAGGAAGCTGTGACTGACGGCTTTCCCTGGGAATTTATAAAAGTCAGAGAGAAAAACAGTACACAGACATTGTCCTGTCATTTCACAAGGGGGACAATGTGACTGTGAGATGCAGAGGAACTTGCCCACCCAGTGTTATCAGCTTGTTTATTATAGGCCTCCCAAGATGAGAGACCTAGAAGGAACTTTGAACTTCTGCCTCATTTTGATAGTTCTTTAGTCAAGATAAAGTCCTATGGAGAAACTGGTACCATAACAGCTGTGCTGTACTTAGCACAGACTGGTTTATGTCCAGCTTGTTTGTGGTATCCGGCCTTGGACAGGCAACTCTTATGGGGAACAAAAGGTGCACAAAGTGGAACATTCCTAGTTTACATGATTTATCCGGTAATCTTAGTTACATGTTATTGGAAAGCATTTGGTATCAAGGATAAACACAAATATAATTGTTTAAAAAAGGAGGACACAAACCTATAACATAAAATGACAGACATTGATGTCATGCTCAGCTCCCTTGTTTATCTCTTGGCAATGTGCTATAAGCTACCAATGCCACCATGGTCAATATATTTTACTCAGTTTTGACCATGTTCATTCTTAGTTTGGATACTTAGAGGTGGAAAAATTCCATCTTGCCTGCTTGAAGATTTAAGACTTTTGTGTGACAAACAGTTTTCTGTGGAAAGCACAGCTGTAACTCTGTGGACTGTTTGAGCTGAGCGCTCTGCTGTCCTCTGAGGTCAGGAACTCAATAGGCGCAGGGCCTCCTTTCCAGCTGTGAAACACTGGAGACCTGGCACAAAACCACAGCCAAAATTATGACTCTCTCTTTCCAATAAATTAATAGGAGCTTGTCACTTAAACCTTCATAAACTGTGCTAATTTTTTTCATTCATGTTGGTAAAGTTTTAAATAAGGCAAAACCTAGAAGAGTATTTAAGAGAAACAGGAACTGAAACACATAATTATTACACATTGCTGGGAAATATCTGGGGTTTGACTTATTACTGTAGCACAGATCAGGCCTATGTTGGATTCTGTTTCAACTGTGAGCTGGTGCATAGTGCAGGACTGTCCTGCACGGTCAGCGCAGTGTTAAAAAAGACCACACAAAACGGCAGCACCGACAGAGGAATTTGGTGGTAGCTGTTGCCATGAAACAACCTTACCAAATTACAAGTCCACCGTGTGACCAATTTCTGGACTGTAACTTGTTAAAGACTTCACCAGACAGGACTCAGTGAACTCGCAGTGAGTGGCATAAAAGAGAATGCATTTTGTATGTTAGAAAACACCGAACTGTGTCTAGACTGATAATCTGTCCTTGCAAGAACATGCAGAGTTTCCTTTGAGGTTTTACTGAGACAGATACTACTTTCATAAACAGAAACCTTTTCTTTGTTTATTATTTCTTAACATGCTGTTATAGTTGCGTAGTCTTATTTTACGGCTGTAGGCAAATTCATATCCAATAGGCGGTTTCCCCAACCTTACACAACACTTTCCTTTGTTGAAGGGATGACTAGCTATTATTTTCTGCTATACATGACTGTCTAAGCCCTCAGGTGGACTGACATCTAGGTCATTTTGTTTCTCTAGATTAGTAAAAACTAATTTTGTCCAGTGTAGAAGGCTGGTTTTTGGTTAATGTATTTTAGGTCAAATATTCAGTGATAGCAATGATCAGGCATTGACCTCTAACCAAATGGTAATGATGGATGTAACTGATAACTAAATACAGCTTCCTCTTTTGATAGGTGGTACACAACTTGATTCCTACTGCTCATGTTTAGAAAGAGTAACAGGAGGACATTTTTGAGAAAGGAGGAAAAAAGGGGAAGCTCTGACAAAAACTTCAGTGAGAAAGTGTTTTTAGAAAGACTATTAATTTATATAAGAAAACATTGTCTTGTAATTTTAATTTAACAGTTGCACCAAGTATTTTATTGATTGAGTTGGATGTACTTTTTTTGCAAAAAGCTTGACATGACCTACCAGGAAGTGTTGGATCTGTATTTTGGTATTTGCGCCTTTATTACAATGAGACTGATTTAGAACGATTTCATAAAACACTAACCCATTTGGTATTCCATCCTCCTTTGTGAACATAATGAAGCAAATGAATAACATTTGGCTGAATTATAATTAGTGATGGAGGGAAATGCAGGCTGTTTTCCTTTCTAGATAATGCATATCTAAGCTACATTGTCCTAAGTCTACACTTTACAATGGAATTGCAATTTCAGTTAATTTTGGTAAAGTGCAACATTGCTTTGCATACTAGTTAGATACATTTTTGTTGAGATGGTAAAACCTAAAACCTACTTTTTCTGTCAAGAGAAACTGTTTTGGTCGGCAGTAAAACCACAGATATCAGCAGAGAAGACAGTTATTCAGCTGTCGGTACTAATAATAGTGTTGTCAGGCCAAAGTGGCTAGCCGAACACCTGTTTTCATTTAGTTTTAAAACTTATTACCCAACCTGCTACCTGCCACCTGTTTGCTTTGCACCCTTTAGTGTGGTTCTTGTATGTAAATTGAAACAGCTTTAAAAGTTTTAAAATGTGATCTATTTGGCTTGTTGGATTTTGAAAGTGTCATGGTTAACTTTTTATATATCTCCACTGTGAATAAATCTGAGCAGGTATGATGCTTAAGTGTTGTTTAGCCATCTTCATGACATAAAAAACAAATAAACGAAATAAAGATTGGTCCGCTCCCTTTGCAAACTGTTTTTAGGGCAGCATATTTTTTAACTTATGTATATGTGAAAGTGTCCTTGAGACAACTGTAGTTCTCATTAGTGTTACACAGCCATGAAAATCTTCAAATATGAAAATCTCAGTTTGTACTCTGAAGGTTTAAAAATCTGAGAAAAAAATTTATACAAAGTACGCAGCCAAGCCTCAAAGCTTTGATGCATAGTTTTTGAAGAAGACACATTCCCAAGATGAGTAAATGTGTAAAAAATGTTAAGTTTGAAAATGTAAGATCTCTTCTGGTAATAACTATCACTATACTGAGAGAATTTTAGTAATTGTTACCACTATCTTACAAGAGTTTAGAGTTAACAGAGAAAGTTTGTGTTGTTTCCCATTCTCTCAGGGGCAGAAGCATTTTGGAATAAAACATTATAGCTTTTTTGTTTTTGATTACATTATTTTAGCAATTCTTGCTGTTATTTGATAGCTGACTGTACAGAAGCAGACAGGAAACGAGGGTAAAAAGGTGTAAGGTACACACCTTAATCATTCATCAGTCAGGGCACTCTATTGTTTGTGGTTGCACCATCACACCTCATGAAAATAAATTGTCTTACTAGAAGCCTGCATGTGTTTTTGGCTGACCAGCTGTATTTTAGGGCATATCTCCCATCCAAGGGCACACAGCAAGCTATAGCGGATTGGCATCTCACCATTGAACACAGGGGAAAGAAAATTGATGGGAATTTCTTGGCAGCATATGAAACTAGCTGGTTAGCCTATGAGGTACAGTCCTTTTTCTTTTTTTCTCTCAGTTTTGTCCTTTATTTGACCGTTTTCCACACCTCACTGGTCCTGGCCAAAGTCTCCAACAGGCTCCTTCCAGAGGCAAACAAAAATGACCTATTGTATGTAGATAAAAGCACCAACAGTTTTACAGAATCTTTCTGCAATGTGTGTGCTATTTGTATATTGATGGATATTAAGCTAATCATTTACTTATTACATCGGTAAGAGCTGGTTTACTCAGGTTTCAGTTTTTTTTTATGTGCATAGCCTCCAGCTGTAGTGTGAAATGCCTTTCAAAGCACAACAGCATTCCTGAACCCCCGTCCCTCAACCTGCCAGAGGCATGTCAGCCAGGTTTTTGTGTTCGCTGGCTAGAAGCTCATTGCAGTGATTCCCTTGTGTCTGTAGCGATTGAAGGTAGTCAGCATCTTTGAACCAGAGCAAAGTCAGTGTTGCTATTAGAGATGAGGGAATATTTATGAGATTTCATAATGGTATGACCATGATCAAGCACAGCCACTTTGAGTTCTCTTTGTATTGGCATTCATGTCAGTTGATGGACCATTGCTCTAAAGAGGCATTAGTGAACTGTTTTCATATTTTTATTGCATTTCATTTCCTTTACGTTCTCTCAGGCCATAACCACTCTCATTACTTTTCCTCAGTAGAAAAACAAATATGAAAGGCACGGATAGGTGGAGGGATTTTGTTGTCAGTGGTTTATTATTCTGTTTGTATTTTAGTTCAAGAGCTGTAGGATGGGTCCATAGAAGCCATAAGCAAATGCAGTTTGATAAGCAGAGCTTTATCAATGACTCAAGGCTTTCAAAGGAAGATTTTTTTGTGTACTGTCAGTAAGACTAAATAAACTACTGTGGAACTAGCACATTAAATGCTGCCTTGTTACATGAGGAGTTGCATTACAGAAGAAGATTTCTGCTGTACAAGCTGTACTTTTGACAACTAGTTTTTTGAGAGAGCTATGGAGGTAAGAACAGATATGTCAAAAGATCCTGGCTGGATTTTGACCCAGGAAGTCTTAATTACATGAAGCTGGTCTCGAGCCAATTAGACATAATGTGGCCCTGGTGCTGGTTTTTTAAACAGGGTGACAGTTGAAAACACATTTCGATCTGAGTGTGACTGCTTAGAGGACAGGTGGTTGTAGTTTTTGGCCTCTTTAAAGCCTAAAATAATTGTTTAATTCTTTAAACCACTTATGTTTCACTGCATAGTGAATTTCAAACTAGCCAATAAACAAATAGTATTTTACAGTAGGGATTTATGGATTTAAGGGTGTAGTATGATAAAATCATCACCTGTTGTTTACCTATGCAAAAAAAAAAAACCCAGATAGGATGAGACGAGACCCCAAGTTCAGCTTGTGCTGAATGAGTAGGAGTTATTATTGTTATTATTGAGTAGGAGCAGCAGTTAAAAAAATGCTAAGTGGAGCTTTGTTTTAATTTAGTGACAACAGTGATAGTGACATCTGGACTGTTGACAATCCTTATTTTCAAACTTTGAATTGCTGCAATGGAGACTTATTGAAATAGCTATAGGCACATTTAAAATTTGCATCCCATGTTGCACCGTGTAGCAAAATGTTTGCATTCTTGAATAATGCTGTAATTTTGAATGTGTGGCTACCTGTTGCTAGCATGCTATCACATAACCTTATCACATTACAGTTGAGCACTCTATATTTTAACTGCAGTATGTCAGCAAAAGGTGGCGGCAACTGTTACTAGATAGCTGGGCTGAGTGACCATAACCAGCTATTTGAACATGACTCATAGTTCTCCTTGAGCAGGCTTTCTTCCAACAATGCATCCCACAACAGTTATAGAAACACTCATGACCGCTGTATACTCACGTGGTCCATCCCTTCAGTCCTCCTCTATGCATAGAAAGCAATGGTATTCATACTTCTTAAAGCTGTGCATGCAGTATAGGCATATTGTGTGGGTGAGTAATGGTGACTAATCCAATTTGTAGTTTTATTCTGGATTCCTAGTTGTCACTGAGCCTTTAATCTCAGTGGAGAGAAAGATCCTCACTATCTAATCTCAAGCTTGTGTCCATCCGCTGATCCTTGTGCCAATAGCTTTTTATCTTTTTTATGAATGAACACAGGCAGTAAACACAGGACAGCCTTCAATCAAGCTTATCTACACCCTTAAAAAACCCTCTGTGTAACTCAGATTTAGAAAGAAATGACTTGTAATGACAGGCTGCTGACAGGGAGACGCTGAAGGGCTGGACTCCTGTTGTTGACCTGACACTGTTGTGTTCAATACTCCTGATCCTCCTCCATCCATTCACTTACTCCAGGGGCTTGGCTTGTTTGTTGCCGGGGGTAACGCTTGTTGCTGAGCACAATGTCGGAGCACATGCAGCTCTCACTTGCCTTGTGCAGGATTGGGCTTTACACGGTAAGAAAACCCATACAAGCTGCTGTTTTGTGTGAGAAAGGCAAGGAAATGCTGTGCTGAGAGTGTGCTAGACTGAATACTGCTTGTTTCGCAGCGGTTTAATCTTTCCTTGATGTGTTTTGAAAGAGATACCGACCAAGCAACAGAGGCTGCTGCTACACTGTTTCTTGATCACTGAGAGTACGTTCCTATTCGTTCGAGTGGTTGTTCACAAAATATTAAGGTGGAATGGGTTAAAAAGTCTTTACTGGAAGATTTTATTTAAATCTACAGAGAATGAGCAGTCTTTGGGTAAAAGCAGTTTCTCTGAAATAAGAAAAACAGATTATGATCTCTTTGTTTTTCTGCAGCTCCTGTTTAGTGGTTGTAGTTCAGGTAGTCTTCAAATAAAATGTGTTCATGAATGGATCCATGAATACGTATATAGCTGCGGATGCAAAGGTAATAATATTGTTGAAGTTGTTTTTTTATTGCGATGACACTTGATTGTGGTTAGTTAAAAATTAACGTTCACTAACACTGCTATAACACTATTTATGTGATAATCGCCTTAAATGTACACTGATTCATTAATTGATCAGTGCATCAAGCACTGGTTGAGTAAGAAAAAAAATATCATGAAGATACGTTTTTGCCCTCAATGATTTTTTTGAAACATGTTTTTAAATAGTTGTATTTTAACCACAGCTGATGACTCATGTTGCGTATTGTCAGGTCCCCTGTTATTCCTTGACCAGCTGGTGAAGCTTTCTCAATGAACAATAACAGGGAGGCTTTTCTTGCAATAGGCCTGTTTAACAGATACCTTGTGCGCAGCTACAGTACACAGCAAGGCTAACCTACAGCACAGCCTGTATGAAGAATATGAAGAAAATGTAAGATGTTTACTGTAGCCACTGTAGAAAGAAAATTCTTAAATGTTTTGAAGAATATGAATTATTGCTGGTGCTAACTGTCTTTAGAGGCACTTTTGCAACAATTATATTAATAGAATAGTTATATACAATATATAGATTTGAGTATTTTCTATGAAATAGGCTGAATATTCAGTTGTAAGTAAAAGCCTCATTGGGGATGTCATACTGTGGTAATATTTTACAAAATTCCTCAATCAATATGGTGACACTAGTGATAAATCATAATCAGTGATGTTAGTATAATGACTAAGTGGACAAATATGAGAACAAGAACAATATTTGAGGTTCAGGAAAATTGCATCATTTCACTTTAATGTAACTTATAAACCAGAAAAGGACACTCTTTTGCTATAATAACAGTATTGATCTATTGCTCTGCCCTACACTGGACACAGTTGCATTGCATTCCATCTGTGGACTGTTTCTCTTAAGGTAAGAATTAGGTTTTCCTTACCACCTGCCTGTTCAAAAACTAGTCCTGGGACCATGCATGTGGTGGAACTGCTGTCCCTATAGCCACACTGCAAGCAAGACACAAACAGAAAATACTGCTAGTATTATACATATTCAGTTGTAAGCCTTGTACTGTGGATCATAAAGAATCTTTTAATTTGTTATAGTTCAAGCTAGGGAGGTCCAAACAGGTGCGCAACAGAGTACAGTTAACTGAGAACCATCACGTTGCCCTATATTATTTATGAAAGCCATCCTTTTTAAACTTTTTTGAAGCTTTAAAATCAGTGAATTGTGTGCATGTGAAAAAAGGGTTAAATTTCCCTTTGGACCCTCTTAGTTAGTTTTCTGCACCTCACTAGATAGACTGTGGGGCTACAGAGTGCTTAAAAAACAAGACTACCATAGGAAAGCTCAAAGGAATGATTTTTAATTGGTTTGCAGTCAGTGAGATTCAAACCCCCAGTGAGTCATTACAGTATCCTGTACAATGACATGTAAAATCAGGCCTTTAAATGATATGATCAATCCCATTGCTGTTGTATATCTGCAACACAATTTTAGAGAACAAAACACATAGCTAAGCCCAAACCTTCATCATTCAGTATGAATCCTTTAAACAGTGGAAGCTATGCCACTGTAAAAATCAAGAAAAACTTTTCCTGTTTCTTTAAGATGGCTTGGAAATTTGTTTCATATCAGATCTATAGTTTGCTTTCGAGTTTGGGTTTATGGTCTCTTGTTTTGAGCCGACTCTGTATTATCAACAAACTGTTCTTGTTATGACTGAATACAATCTGTCTGTGTTTTTTGCGCCTCAGCTGTTCCTGCTGATCGTTCTTTATAATGTCGCCCAAACACACAGTAAACACTCAAAATAGAAAAAGGGACAGCATTTTAAAGTGTTGCCGGTATTTTACAGTACTTTTCATTAATCTTTATAATCATCAATACTCCTGGGCAAAGTGTTTCAAAGAACTGAATAGCATTGCCAGTCAGTCCCAAAAATGTACAGAACTTCACGTATAGTATGAACAATACTTGTCCTATTCAGTAACATGCCCTGCATATTTAGCCACAGTATATATACATAACCAGATGTATACAACCTTAAAATCTCAGTCATTCATTTATTTGGCAATCCTATAACACTTACGATGAGGGGTTTTCCAGTAGGTGTGATATTAGATACTACTTCAAAATGCAGCCAAACTGCAGCATTGCATTCTTGGTCACAAACAACTTGGTGTGATTGTTATTGGTAATGTGATGGTAAATTATACTGTGGCTCCAATATTCTTAAACACCTGCCCAGCAGGCTTTGCTGCAGTGTTTTTTAAGTGAAGGGTTCCCACCTCACACACAATATACAGCTTATTTAGAATATTATATTGGTTTTGTTATAACTGAAGAAAAATTGAGTATTGGCTCAAAATTTACATTTCTAAAACAAAATGCAGCATACATTAGATCATGTGATTGTTCCTTGCAAGACTGCATTTTGACTTTGTTTCTTGTTAATGGTGGGTGCCATAGGACACTAGTATAGGTGAGCGTGTGCTGTGGGTAGCATAGCTACAGCTCTTTGGACCCTGCCTCTGCAAGATGCCTTAACCATTAAGGATCTAAGTGACCGTATTAGGCACTTCGTGGTCACCTCATTATGTTATTAATGAGGTGGAAAATGGCTGCTCCACTGCTTTGCTGGACTGGGCCTTAGGCCAGAGCCACATTATTCACACCAACGTCTCAAGGCAGATTTGTGCTTAATTTGAAAAGAAACCTGGGTGACGGCATGATGAGAATGACCTAACTAAAGCTAGATGCACAGTGGTGACCAACTCAAAGTTGTATGCCTCTTAAAACATGGATGCTTCAGAAGCAGTTCCATACAGAACACTTTAAAGAGAGCAGCACCCAAACAGACTAGTTCTATTTTATGGGCAACTGTGAGAGTTGATTTAGGACTCTTTTTGTTAAGTTTTGTCACAGTAAGTTGGCCTACATTACATTATTACCATAATTAAATAATTACAATTCTAAAAAATGTATAGCTGATGCAACACCCCAGTGATGCTGATAGGTTTTCAATGTAGTGATTCTCAAGGACCGACAGGAGATCATTTGAATGGTTACCGGGGAAACTAATTGGGTCCAAAAAACTATGTTTGGAAGGATGAACCATGGGATGAAACAGGTTTAACAAAAACCAGGGATATGGGATGCTGCTAGAAGACAAGGGAATGTGTTGATACAAGGAAAGTATCATGTCATCATTCAGCAACCCACCTGGCATTCTTTTGTCAAGGAATTTTGACTGACCTATTGAACATCAAATCTGTGAGTAAAGAAAAAAAAAATCCAAGAGCAGAAGTGCAGAAGTGCACAGACAAGGTCAAGTGTGAAGACAGAGGCTGAATCTGGAGCACAGGAAGTCTATCCAAGCAAGCTTTAAATATACATGAAAGCATGAAAGTTTGTACAGAAGCAGAGAAAATCTATGTATAGGCAATAACTTTTTTTTGAGTCTGAGGGAAGGGTTTTAGGGAAAGCATTACAAAATCTAAGTGTGAAATCAATAAATCATGCTCTGAAATTGGAAGACTATGTTCTTGATTAAAAGTAGGAAAGACACTATGTGGGAAGGATTTGTTGTGCAGGAAAAGTGGCATGTTATCATGATTGAGACTATATGTACGTCGGATCTGATTTTTTTTTTTTCTTTTTTCAGAGTATTTTGGTTTATATTTTTATGATTTTAATTCAGATTTTCTATATATCACAATGTAGCATCATAAGCAAAAAGCACTGTGCATCCACTGTGAGTCATAATAGTCCTTTTGGATCTCTGTATTGGAAACGCCATATGCAAACATAGCTATATCAGTGCACTACCTATACCAATGAAATTGAATTTTACAATTTTTGACTCAGCTCGTTATAGAGAGGGTTATAAGTTTATTTGTTATGAAAATGGAAAATTAAAAAACAGTATCTTTTATTGTTTTGTGCAACTGCCAGTAAGAACACCTGCTTCCTGTTAACCAAATTTAGATAAGTGAACGGCTATCGTACCAAAACACTGAAACACTGTCTTGGGCCAGTTTTTGCACATAGTGAATTGTTAAAAAATACAGAAAAAATATTGAAATGGTGTAAAGAAAATTCTTCCAAGTTTAAGAGTCATTGCAAATAAACAACTGCTGTAAGGCACACTGCTATGTAGTTGAATGTTATTATCTGAAATAGCTGAATTCCATTTTCTTTGCATTATTATACGTGATCCATTTATCAGAATATTGCTAAAGTCTGAATTTGACACCTGAGTTGGCAGAGGAGCATGAGAATGTTTTGTTCCTTCTTGTCTCCAGGGTTTCCGTGCTATGTCACTGCATCGAACTTAACCATTTCCTGTTAAAACTGACCTGATAAATGTTTTTCTCCACTCATCAGCAGGGAACTGCCACCTCCTCCTGTTACTTTTCATGTTAGCTCAGAGCTGGGAATATAATCCTTCCCTATCTCCTCTGTTTTTTTCTAAGATGGCCTTTTGAGTTAAGACAAGCCCATCGTATTGTAGACAAAGGACTCCTTTACTGTTATTTAGACAGCCAGATATCACTCACTGTTCTGATCAATATTTTTTGTGAACATACAGCATACTAAAAGTTGGCATTACATGTATATTGTTTCCACTGCCTGCATTGAGACTAACAAGTCTTTAATAATAATTGTTAGGAAACGTTTCTGTTAGATAGCTCAGCTACTAGCTGGTACAGTCATCTTATCTGCAGCACATTTGTTTTTAAACCACAGTAATCATCTATTTGACTTGGAACCTGACTTGGGATTTAGCTCATAGTTAAAACAGTCCAGCCCAGCTCGCAAATTAATAACAGGATAGCTCTCGTACCACTGTTGTTATGCCTGCTTGGTTTTGAATACATAACTGCCAGACATTGCCAAATAGCTACAAAGTACAAAAAGACCCCTTAGTGAGTGCGCAAAGTGGGAAAACACAAATGATTGACCATGATGCTCTTTGAGCTGTGAAGTTAAAGTTGTGGTGTGAACGGTTCCATTTTTAATGCAATTTTCATGTAAAATTTCCAAAACAAGGGCATGCTGCTAGCTATTTTAATAGTGTAGCAGTTGCCATTATTTAGTACTCAGGTGTGCTGCCTTATTTTTAATATGTACAAAGCTCAGCTAGAAATTTTATGACACATTCATACAAGTTTTAATAACTTGGTCAAAAAGAATGTGTCGAATGCATCACACATTAAATTTTCTAACGTAATAAATCAGTCATATTTTCAATCTCTTTACATAAAAGTACATTTTTGTCCAGTTTCTTCTCTGTCAGACAGCCATTTCATTATCAACTCTTGGAGAAAGGGTGGGGTTGCAGGTTGGCATATGTATGAGATAGAAAGTACCCCATGTTGTTGGAATTCTGTTGATGATCCTTACTCTGTCAGTAAGGACCGTTTCAGACCAAATCAGGTATCGCATCATTTGGAGCAGCTCTGTGTGTCAGTGTGGGAGTGTTGTTCTGCTTAAACTGAAGGGTCACTTGATTGGCAACAGAAGCATGACGTCAGGTTCTTGTTTCTGTATCGATATTGGCACACTATCATTTTCATTGTTAATTTGCAAAAGGACAATCAAGCTTGGATATCCCAACACCTAACTTTGAACCTGTGTATTAAATTTGTGAAACAAATAGTCTTCCTGTTTTCAGGAAGAGGTATTTTTAGCTCCTTTTATCTTGAGATCCATGAGCGTTTGGTTTAATTCAATCATCTTGTTACAACTTTTTTGTTTGAATTGTGTTAACCATAGAGATTGTTCACTAAGTAAGCCTATGCATAGTACAACTACAGTCCAAACATTGACGTTAATTTGTTTATTTAATTCAGTATTTTTTAAATCATATTGCAATGCTTCTTTGAATTTAGACAGACCTCAAAAATGTAATGCACCAATCGGTTCAGACTATTTTTATGCCCTAGGGAGCCATAAATCCCAAAGAGTTATTGTTTTTGTGATGCCTATTATGTCATAGAACCCTTTGTGCACAGTAAATAAACAGTTCTTCTCACAGTGTGTAAGCGGCATACATTTCCAACCTGCTTCCGTTTTTTGAAAGGCAGGATGGGAGCAGCCATTGCCCCATCCTGGGCCACAAATATCCCACACTTCAAAATAACTACAGGACCTGGTGAGATGATGATTGAGAGATCAGCAAGGGTCACCCCACCCACTATCGAGTACTGTTTCCTAAAAACTGAATGCCAGTCCTTACTGGCTTGTTTTGTTGCCTCAAGGACGTTTTGGGATGGAATTTGGCTCTGATTGTTTGGGAACTAAAAGAATAACTTCCTGTTTCAGATGTATTGGCTGTTTGGCCTTTGTGCACTACGTATAGTGGGAACTGGAAGATTAGTTTTTTCAGGATCACATCCTTTCTTGTAGCAAGTATTATGCAGTAACCATGATCATTAAGTTATTGTATATTTTTTAACTTTAGCAATTATTGTTTTCAAATAGTTTCAATAATTGTTCAGAGGTGTAGCTGTGTGGCACCCATGTTTTATCAATGAGGGTACAGGTTGGATTATCCATTGAACACAGTCAGAGCAGGTTCAGGAGCAAACACATGTTTGGAGGTAACACAGCAATTTCAAACAGATCCAAATAGCAACAGTACAAGAAAAATTGTTACTGTGGGAAAGGGAGAAGCCAGGAAAAGCAAATACAGTTAAAGAGGAGCGTTAATGGGCCAGCAAGCCTATCACAGCTAGTGTTGAGGCAGGACTGCAACATGCGGGGCAATAAGTGGGGGAGGGGGAGGGGGTGTTTTTGTAAAGGCATGTTTTTTTTCAGTTTAGTTCTAGACATGTATTTGCCAAAAAAAAAATGCAGTTGCAGTTTGTAGTGAGATTAATATTATCATTCACAGAAAATGACACAACACAGTTTTTTTGGAACACAGACTTTGAATGAGGTTCATAGTGATGGGGTGACAAAATCATTGCAAAAATGAAATTTTATCTTATTTCTGCCAATTTTTTTGCATCATACTGGGTTTGATGCCCTGTGATTCAAAGGCTGCCAACTTCAAATCTCTCTAAAAGACAGTTCAATACATGACCCACTTCTAAGTCCAGTCGACTGATAAGAAGCTTTGATGTGTTTGTAAAGCCTTAGTGCAAATGAGTCAAACACAAATAATATACATTAATTTTAATTGGAGTCAATTGAATAATAGAAATCACTTGCTTAATAATGATACAACATCATATTGACTCAATGTTCGCTTAGATCACACAATTTGTCAGGATGCAGTTGATTCAGAGGTCTTCAATTACTATGAGACAATGTTATAAAAATCAGTTTCAGAGGAAGCTGCACCTGTCTTTTCTGCCTCATGTAGATACTTGTAACTAGCTGAGTGCATTGAAGTTTTCTTAAAATTGACTTCACAAATGCACATGAAAAAGCCTGAACAAAAACATTTAACAAAGTAAATGAGGTAAAATGAGACTCATGAAACAGCATGTTGTTTGATTGTCACATTCAATAGCTTAAGTCTATGTCATTTTACATTGCATATGTAATATACATATGACATCCCAAGCTGTGGGATTTACAAAAAAAATTATCATAAAGTTGAAGAAAAGAGAATGTCTTCAGCATGTAGAAAAAAATGATGTTTTTATACCAGTAGCCTAGTAGTTTTTCTTTAACTCAACTGGATGTTAAAAAACAGGAAAAACACATAAGTTTTGAATGATAATATGTGTCTGATGTGGTTTTCCACAGAAATGTTGACTTTTTTTTCTAAAGATATTTTTTTCCTCTCCCTTCCCCATTTAAAACAACCCTGAATCAATTAATATTCAAATACTCATAAATCCTCTGAAAAATTCAATAGCCATAAATGTGGGTTGAAGGTTTTAAGTCTCCACATCAAATTTTTGTAAGTTACATTTTGAGATCCCATCAGTTCCAAGTTCCTAACTAGTTGAAATGTCACAAAATCGTCTTGTAATTATACGTCTTAAACTCAGTATAAGCCCACTATAAGTGAGCAGAGAAAAAAACAGAAACACCTGAAAACAGGAGGGAGAGCTACACTTCAAACGCGGTTTAAATACACAACTTTTATTTGTTGCACCTCTTTGATACATAATCACTGACCTGCTTATAAATTACATAATTCTTTTCTGTTGGCCTACATTTTCAGATATCTCACATACAGTGCCCTTGAATGCGAAACCCTCCCTCTTAAGGTTTTGTTGTGAGACGCCTTAAAGCGTCCTTTTATTATACAATGGTCTTTGTCCCTTTGACATGACAAGGACCCATCTTCACACTAAGCTCAGACCCTGAAGCACATATTGTAATATGCTTATCCACAAGACATTGTAATACATGAGTGGGTTGAAAATTCCTTAAGTAATCCAAGCTGTAGGGCCTCTCTCCTTTAGCACCATTACACCAGTCATTGTTAGTCCTTGATTCAAATGAATTCACATTTTTTATAAATGCACACTGTGACTACATCTTTAAAGCAACAGGGTTGGTCTTTGTGTCCTGTTCAACTGTTTGACCTAAATATTCATTTCTGTTAAGTTCAAGTTTGTAACATGTTATTCCACATTTTGATAATGTTGTATGTATAAAAGTTGTGTAATCGATTAGCCAACTGCCAGAAAATTTAATAGTGGCAACTCTTGATAACTGAAAAATTGTTGAAGCCATTTTTCTACCAGAAATAACAAAAAGTAGATTGTCTCAACTTCTCTGCTGTGTGAAGTCGCTTTCCTTTGTGTTTTTTGATTGTAGACAAAACAAGCTATTTGAAGTCGTCACCTTGTGAACTGTCACAGGCACTGGGTACATTAAGAATATATTCCAAAAAAAGAAAAAACGCATAGATTGATATTGAAACTGATTTTCAGTTGCTGTCCTAACTGGTATACTGTTAAACATAATTGTAATACTGATGTGCATAAATAGCCTGAGAAAACACTGTCAGCTCTATGTAAATCAGCTGCAACTTGGTAGCTCAGACAGTGAGGTAAAAAAATGTGCTCACATATACAAAACTCAAGAAATGAAGTTGAAAGGGAAACAAGAGCAACAGCCCCAATCCTCACCACAATCATCACACAACTATTCCATTATGTCTGACATTTTCATAAATGCCATTGTTCTTCATTTTTGTTAAGATCCGTGGTCTGTTTGATCATTACAGATTGTAATGTTAATGTATTCCATGTTATTATTATCAATATGTAGGTTACATCAATTTGTTTTTCCTCCATCTCTCCTCTCTTCGTCAGTTTTTCCGTTTACAACAAGTCACGTTTCTGAATAATTTCTCTTCTCCATCTACAAACAGCATGACCTACCATTTGAAATAATTAGCTTTTTCAGAAAAACCCACAGTGGGTGATTATCCCTGCTGTAGACCTGCCTAATTTCTGTTATTGTTACTCAGTCATAAAAAAAATCTTTCCCTTGATAAGATTTGACATCTTTTTTTGCTGTTGTTCTTTTGTCAGTCTTAAAGGTATTAAGGGGGTTTTGTTAGAATATGATCAAAGATTTATTTGTTTAGCTGATTGCCACTTTATCTAACAACTTCCAGCTGGTGCACATGGGCCAAATCCTTGTCAATGGCTTTTTTCTTTACCTGCACATTTATATCAAGGAAATGTTCCTCATGGAAAAGCATATATTGATTAAAAGTGCTCCTATTTTCTCTGGTGTTGAAGTCCATCTGGATTGAAAATTAATGTGTTTTCTTAAGTTAAGTTTGGCTTAATAGGTCAAACAATGCAGAGTTTTGCACACGGCATGCAAATGTTTATACTTATTGTTTCATAATCAAATGATCTGGATACAACCTTAAGGTTACGGTTCATGTGCACAATATTCGAACAGCTTCATTCTGCAACAACCATCTTAATCAGTGGATTAGACATTTGATGTATTGTCAAAAAACTTGATTAAATTGTTCCAAGAAATACAGTTTTTTCTTATAAATCATTCAGGGGATAAAAGATGTCATGTACAGTCTCTGTTCTTTCTGATTACTCTCTATTTTTGGATCATCTGTAAATCCCTGCACATGTCCCCCTCTCGAGTTGAGATGTCTTTGGTAGATGCTTCATTTTTTAACATTTGAATTTAGGATGTAAAGGGTCGTTGTCAGAACTGAGCCATGATTTAGACAAAAACTCATTCGGCTATTAGAACTGTCCAAAGCCTGATATCTGATGTAGCTCTGAACAACATGTTGTCGATCATGGTTGTTCAGCAATCTCTGATACTTTTCAGAACACGGCTGCAGTAAAACAAGGCTGCACAAAACCTTTTGTTTGAAAAATTTCTGCAAATGTCTACAAATGATAATTAAGTATGCTCAATATGTAACAGTCATGCTAATAGAAACTTCAGCTACAGTCAAAGAACCCTCCACCTAATGTTTGACAATGACTGTCAGCAACACAGTCAAGGCAATCTCTGAGGGACTACTAATTATGACAATGGAGCTGGTGCAGATCATGCTCCAGTTACTATTTCTGAAAGCTCTATTTCACAGCAGCATATAATAGGCATCACTGCATGTTAAGCACAAGCAATTAAAACAGTCATTGCTTTACCACAAGAGCAAAATTAGGCCTTATGAACTCTTTACACAATGCTTCCCTACAGTTGTTGAGCAGGAGCTTCTGTAATTGTTAGCTGTCTGGTCCGTGTCATGGAAATATTACACAACACTTGTTATAGAATGTTGTGCCCACTGAAGCCTGCTACCACCCCCAGATATAATCCTCTTTGATATGAATGATTAAGAGAGAGACCCAATCCCATAAAAAGGGGTTTCCTCTTCCAATTTTTCAATGAGTGCAGATATTTTTAGCCTTGTGCGGAGGAAGTGTGACAAATGTGAGCAGCTGTGTCGTTGATGTCTGCATGGATATGCCCAGATGCATACACCCACATTTTATCATTTCTGAACTCGAAGCTTCATACTTGTTGTATATGTAATTCAGGGTTAAACATAAACCCTGCACTGACAGTTTGAGGTCTTCCCACTGTGGTCTGCACAGACATCCTGCAGGCTTATTTGTATGTGTATGTTTGCAGTCCTAGTTGTGAGGGCTGCTGCAAAAATTCTGTTTTCAACAACTTAAGGGATTTTTGTATCAGATAAAAATCAAAGCGGATATGGTTACATTTCAGCTGCATTCCAGAATTGTGGATTTTGTTTTATTTTGTTTTATGTTGTTAAATGATAAAGGATTTTGTAGAAAAAAGAATATTAAAATCTTGAGAAAAAGGTGTTAAAAAAGAGTTTTCACATTATGCTAAAAGTTTTTTTAGAACTATGACTTGTGCATTCCTTATAAAGCAAAATGACCATCATGATTTAGGTAAACTTAACTCAAATCTCGAGTCTTTTTTCATAATTTCATGTTTTTATATGACAAATCATGGCATTCATATGGTTGCAGTTGTATCACCCATTCCCACGGGCATATACACTTGACAAACTTGTTTCTAATAAGATTAGAGGTAAAAAAATTCCTTTAGATTTGCATGCCCTTCGCATTTACGGAAGTGAGGAAAGGATTGTGTCAAGACATGCCTGGTATGTTTGAGTGAGCTTTCGATTCAAAAAAGAGGTAATGGCGCCCTCTACTGCAATTTAATGGGTTCTGTTGTGGTTGACAAAGACAACCAAGGGAAAATCTGAACTTAGTGAGGTCATCTGAGTCATGAATCTTTAACTTTTGAACCCCATTATTTAAAGCACACTGTATATTGTCAAGATGGTGAACTAAAACCTCAGCTCTAGCTGCCTGTCCTTACCGAGGAATTTGGTGTTGTTTATTTAATGCAGGGAAATACAGGGCACAGGAAAATACAGGCAACACCACATGAAAAAGAATTTAACTAGTTTTAGTAACTAGTCTACAGTTTAAAAGGCAGACAAGTCAAATTTAATGCATTTTAATGTGATTTTTAGTGTCTTTTCCACTGTTTGTCTCCAAAAGATCACACAACAATTATAAATTGAAGTAACAGACCCGTATCACCGCAGAGAAAGAATAATGCTCCAAAGTTATTTTATTTTGCAAAGTGGTTTTCAAAGTTAACACAGCATTTTACTGTGAAATATTTAAACAAGGCACAAAACCACCTTACAGGCACAAAACCACCGTCAAAACATTTAAGAAAAACTTAAAAACAAGTCTATAAAATTCTGTCTTGAAGTGATTAAAAGGGATTCTGCACTGCTTTCCACAGACGAGTGTTTGCAAGTCACTCCACTGGAATTCAACACTTGTTAAGATGCCAAATCCAGACACATGGAGATAAGGAAGTCTGCCAAACACTTAATTGTATAATATCAGACACTTACCACAAATTTTATTAAGTGTAAATTAGAGCCGACAAAAGAGCGCAGAGCTAGTAAAACATTCACCTTAAACAGTTAAATGGAAAATTATTGGCATGATACGTCATTTTTAGTGTGTTTACTTGAAGATGGAGAAAGACAAAAGATGCCTTAAATCTATAAAATTTGTAATTGTGTTTGGCAGGCATTTATTGAGTCCATGATTGCTCTGAGTAATTGTGTAATGGACAAGAAATATAAGACCTCTTTGAGAGCTCAGTGCGCTCATCCGTGCAAATACTTGTTCTCTCATGATATTCCTGGTTTCCAGAACCATGATTTTCCTTAAATGTGACTAGACAAATTCAGGAGTGTTTTTATGAGACATGGTTTGTCTTTCAAAATGGCTTGCTATGCGATTTTCAGAACTCTAATGGGATATGGTTAAGCACAGAGTGGACATTTGGTTTCCAAAACCCCCTCATCTGTCAAAGAGCTTGAGATTTTTCTTCTTGAATAATAGTCCAATATCCCAACAGGCATAGCTTAGCACATGAATGACAGCATTCCAACATGGACTGAAGTGTGGACTTTATTTATTGAATGAAGCTTCCAAAACATTCCTTAGCTTGTTCCCCTTGTTCTTTAGTTTGTCAGTGGGTCAGGTTTTAGCTCAAAAAATATATTGTTTTCAATATTAATTGATCTCAATTAAATGATTCAATTGCCTTTTTAGTAAAAACAACCAAAACAAAAAAACAACAAATACCCATTGAGAATTATCAGAGCAAGTGAGAACCTTGAGTTATCATAAGCAGACTACTTTAAGAGATGAACACATTGGCATCAAAGGACTATGCTTTTTATTTTAGCATTTTTCCAAAAATCTGAAGTCGTTGCTTTTGAAGCTTAGGGCCTCTCTGTTGTTTTTTTTTAAGTAAATCAAAGCTGGATGCTTAAAATGCTGTGTAACCAGAAAAGATAAAAGTAATGACATTCAAACATTTTAGGAAGCAAAGCTCAGCAATACCTTTACTGTAGTACAGGATGAAGTCCATAAAATTCACCCATGCATCCTCTGGGTGGAGCCATGTAGTCACTAATCTGATCATTGACTCAGCTGCAAATTAAAGACAGAAGTTTGTTAAGATAACTGGCCATGATACAGACTTCACTTTTTTAAAGTAGTGTGTCATATACATGATATTAATACCAAAATCTACCTTTCTAACTAACAGCAAACTCAGCAATGAAAAAAGCTTTGTGAGTATGGACTTTTGTATGTCACTGTTATTATATGAAAGCAGGCTGTTGGATGCAAAATATAATACATAACATGCAAAGTAAATCATAGGCCTTTGTATTCAACAGAGGTCAAATAAGGTTACTAGGAAAGGAAATTGCTTTAATCTTTTGTCAGATATTTGACATTGCATGCTAAACTGTTTTTTTTAAGAGCAATTAACAAGCATGGTCATAAGAAGATGTATGGAAAACTTCTTGGTAGTTAAGGGCAAACTGAAAATAGTGAATATTCTGTGGGAATGTGTAATAGCATGCAAAAGCCACATTAGAAAAGTGCACAATTGGAAGGGTTTTGTGTAAAGCAAGACCACTGTCTTTTTCTCTAGCATGTTTATTCTAAGGTATTGTTTTCACTTTTAAAAACAAAAGTGAAAAAGGCATAACATGTGAGATGTTTTAAAACTCTCTGCGTCATTGAGGATTAAGCGCTGGAACTCTTTGCCTTGATTGTATTAAAACCATTAACTAGTAGATGATTTATTATGCCCTCTCTTTTCCTGTGCTTAATTCTAGAGTTACTCTAAATGGGGACATCTCAGAGTAGAGTGCTTCAAGACCAGACATCACATTTTTCCTTTCCAAATCACACCTCACCACACGAGGCTCAACACCAGTTACTTACACTTACAGTTACTGATTATTTTAGATCTACAGCCCAAATCATTTTTAACATCGTTTAAAATCTAAAACACCTTAAATTCTCTCCAGCAGGTTAATGTCAGGTGCTTTCAGGTAAGTTTCCCTAGATCTCTGTAACACTTTCTGACATACGGACATTTTCCCAGCCCCCACTGTGCCCACCTTTCCAAAATTGGTAGGCTAGATGCTCTCCCTCTGAGGAGGCAGGCCTCAGGAAGGGCTTAGGCTACCTCTGAATCAGGTTGCACTGTGCAATGTCATAGGTAGGCCTGTGATGGATCTTGGCACAGTTGGCCTCTGTCTGTTCTTTCCTGTCTTTGACTAAGTAAACGTTTCCCTCTGTACTCTGTCGTTTATGAAAGCTCCTTTGCGCAATACTGCCATATGCACATCTACCCATCAGGCCTTTACTCCTAATATGTATGTGTGTGTACTTATGCCTGTCTTCTGTTTTTCATGCATCTGTCTTCTGGTAAAGTAGGATTTTGTGAGTAATGTGGAGTCATTGTCTCTTTTTTTGTAGATCACAACAAGCTGTTGCACCATCTCACATGGTGTTAATCTGCTCTGTCTTATTTTTTTTTTTTGTCATTCACCAGGGGCAATTCCCCAACAATTGTTAAATAATAACATTATAATTAACAACAGTCACATAACTGACTGAGGCAAATATGGTAGACCTTTCAAAGTATTTATTTGCCAGTCTGTCTATAGAATCACAATTTATGCAAGTATTGTCTGAAGATCCGCAAAGTAAGAGTCTGAGAATGGCCATCCAGTAGGTGTCAGGATAATGCAGTGCAAACATGCATCAAAGATGGACTCAGTGAAGAGATGATTACATACAGTAATTCGTAATTCCTGAATGATACTAGTTTATGCCTGACCATTTCTCAAGATTTTGATAATTAACAGTTTGCATTCCCAGTATATCTCTATATATTTGTTGCAGAAAATTAAGACCACCTAACGGTTTGTGTTTAAAAGTTAGTTATATTTGTATCATTTACTGACTTTTATTATCCCTGGTCCTGTGAAGAGGGAGGATGGGCTTGTATTATGTGATATGTCTTTTGTCCCCTTTGATGTAGAGGAGACATGTGGAGTCCATTGGCTTAAGTCAAACGCTCCCTGTGTGGGAGTTAGTCGTACAGTTTGCATAGTGGTAGCCTGCACACACATGTTTCTCTGGTTCAGCCGAAAACCCCTTTTCTATCTTCACCATCTTTCACACACATGTGCACTGCATTCAGAGAGTGTTAAGGCAGTGACATGTTTTGTGGTGTTGGCTCTATGTCTCTTGCACATTAGATTTGAAATGAAACAGCGACATTGAGGTTTAAGTGCTTACGTTCATTGTTAATTTGAGGGTGTTTATAGGCATATCATAGTCCTTTTCATTAATGCTCCTCCAATTTTAGAGGATATAAAATGTCACGTAAAGTCAAGATACTTTAATACTTGGCTACAGATCCTTTGTAGACACTTGGCATCTTTCCTGCTGATTATGTTGTGATGATCTTGTCTTATGTTTAGCATCAGTGTTCCGATGCGTTGTTAGTTATATTCAACAAAGCCACTAACACTTGTGAACATCAAACTTTTTTTACATTGGGAATGCATAAAAATCAGTACTGATTCTTCAGTCATCTTACTTTTGCTGAATTTAAGGGTTTATTAGCTCCAGCTCCAATCAGCAGGGGTGTGAATGTGACACCTAAGTGTTGACACTAACTGTCATATTATTTTCTTGAGCAATGCAAGACCATATTAAAATTTAAACATTATTTATCACTTTTCACAGTCTGTAAACAATTTGTCCTCTTTTTTGAGGCAAACGATTTGTTCTCTATGTATTGTGCAAATTGCAGTAGTGACAAGACATTCCGGTACGAGAGCTTCTCCTGATTGGAGAGGCAGAAGAAATAAGGTGACAGGGTTTTGGCACTGTGAAAAAGTGCAACATGTACAGCAACATATTCAATCCATCTCTGTTCAAGTATTGCTCACACACTCATCAGCTTAAAAGAAAGACTGAAGTAAAAACAAACTAGATAATTGATGTAACGCTGTTAGTGGTCTTCATGCTGCTCTTAATGGTTCTCTGTTTTGCAAAGGGGTCATGAACATGAAGGACAAAAAAATAAAACAAAACAGACACAGAGATGTCATCTTGTTAACTTTCAATAGAAAAGGAGTAGTCACCTGTTGTTATTTATTTTACTCGGAACATGTGTTAAGTATAAAAAGTACATTACACTGCAACCTCACCTCACACCCTTAAAGCTTATCTCAGCAACGTAACCTCAAAGCTGCTGTTTTATTTTAATTTCCATGTGTGCCTGAGTACTCAGCCAGAAGCATGACAAACACGTCACCATAACAAAAACCCTCTGACTGCATTGCATACACCCATAGAAATCATTTAAATGCAGCTGAACCTCACTGACCCTTTTGTCTCCTTGCCAGTGTTCAGTCCTAACCCAGCTAGTTACATATAGATATGCACCATATTATACCTGTATATTAGATAAGCACATGTTTCATATTTATTTTGGATTAGCAGTGTAAGCATGTCACTGGGTGATCTAAATGAAAACCAGTAATGCAGGCATCATCACTCAATTTGACAGAAGAGCATCTGACACACCGAGATTCAGGAATAGACTGCTGCTGGGTTACAGAGTCGTTGCAAGATGTTCTTGTCTGTATCAAAAGAACATATGACACCTGACACATGGGGAGGGAAAAGAGTCCTGCTCCCAGAGCTTCACTTGGGTGGGATTGGACCAATGATTGGCCACAATCTGGTTCTGATTTATTGTTACATAATCGCTTTGTGACTGTTGTTTTTGAAAAGTTTGCTTTTTGGAGGGAAAAAAAGAGAAGAAAAAATAAAATAACAAACAAGAGCATGTTTCCAAAAGCAAATGTTGTGTAAAAACAGTTCTTGGGGTGGTATTTGATTGGTTTCCACCCACAACTGTGGCCGTTTTATCTAGCCACCTCTCAAACCCCCAACAACCCCATCTCTCCACAATTAGTGGGAGGTGAACGGGTTTAGATGGAGGGTTGAGGGGGAGCTGGTTAAAACTGGCGCTCATAACAGTCACCCTACAAAGGAGATGACCCCCCTCAAATGGTGGATAAACAAAGTACCTGAACCTAACAGCAGGCAGTGATAGAGGCATTTGCTGATGAGATGGACACAAAATAGTGACGATGGAGGGAGAAGAGGTAGGTGACAGTGGATTTGAGGTTTTTGAGGCAGGCCCTACAAAGAGTCCGCCAGTCACAACTGAGGGGCCCAAAGCGTGTGATTATTAATTACTGATGGCTTCCCAGCCTTTGAAATTCAGGGGGCCGCAGACATCAGATGTGTGGAAGAGGCAGAGGAGCGAAAGGCCTGTCATTACCATCACAGAAACAATGTTCGAATTTGGCTGTCATGCATTTTTGCCTAATTGACTGTTTTGATGCAGGTTTTTTTCTCCATTTTGTTTTCGAGGGGGCGCTAATGCCCCCCACTCCCCAACTCTTGATGAGGAGAACTTGGTGGGCTTTCAGCTTCACCCAGCAAGAACCTTCCGGAGGTTCTTTGATGGCAAGAAAAGCCACTGGAGACCTCGGGGGCCTCATTGGCCTCCATTTATGTATCGGCACCATAACACTCCATTTCTGATTCCTGACAAGAAATGAGTGAGTAGGAAACGTAAAGTATGAAAGGCATACAGTGTGTGTAAGTGAATGTATGTGCTATATTGGGTGTGTGTGTGTCTGCAGGGTGGTGCTTTTTTGTGTGTATGTGAGGCTTCAATGAAAGGGGGAGGCCAGGGACCCACAAACCACATGAGGGGTCTCATAATTTGCATAATTAACTGTTGACACTAACTGTGCTTAATGAAGGCCTATTGAAGTCATTGACCCTTTTACACAGCCAGCCCCTGGGAATGAGACAGAGCCTCCTCCGGCAAAGGTTAAAACAATGTGTCTGGTTAACTTCCGACAAACGTGCCGAAACGCCCCAATTTCCCAAAAATTCACGCTTAATGAAAGAGGTTATGGCACAGAACGACCTGCAAATTTCCCATACCTGAAACATCACCATATGTTGAGCTGTGCCATCTCATTCTTTGTTATTAATATTTTTGGTTTAAGAGAATTTGCTTTATTATTCAGTTTTCTCTGTAACGCAAGCTCATTTGAGAGCAGAGTTGTGTAAGAGTATCAGCAGTCAGTGTAAATTTAAATCATTTATCTGTTCCAAAGAACTTTGCACACACTGTTTTCAGTGTGCTGGACATTTTTGGGAACTTTGTTGAAATGATTTATTTGTTAGGAATCTCCTTTTTTAGGGAAAATGTTACCTATACACTAAGATAGAGGGTTTCAGTTGAAGAAAAAACAAACTTCCGAATGTAGCCATAATTGTATGCATTTTTTCCTCCACTATAGGTTTTGTTTTATTTGAGGGTGTTTAAGGTATACAGCAGGGGAAAGCCCTGTATTTAACTTACTAGAGCTAACATGTACAAACAATACCAATGTCATGTTTCACACAATTGTTAATATTTGTCAAAGAGTTTTTTATTAGTCGTGCACAGTAGTCCCCATGTCATAAATCAAGGGCTGTGGCATTTTGTATGTAACAAAAGACAAACAGGGGCTCAGCGATAAATTTTAAATATATGTTTTGCAGATAGTGTGCACAGAGATTGTGCACGTGTTGTATTTGGGTTGCATGTATAAGTCCATTATTAGAGAGGGGTGGCAGCAGCCAGATTTTGGCAATTAAAACACCAGAAATCAAGTGAAAGTCAACAGTGTGTAAATGAGAGGTTTGTAGTTAGAGAGGGCTGTGGCCTGTGCCTCTGTTGTAGAAAGTGCTCCTAAATACACCACTTAGTATATAGCTGTGATCCCTTTGTATAGCCTTGTAAATAGGTTCGTTCACAGCTCAGTGATTTTTTTTGGTTTAAAAAGTTGGTAAATCTTAACTATATTTACACTATTTCATGAATTTCAAGGATATTTAAATGACTTTTGTTTTGTTCATTTTTATGTTTTTGAGCCAATGTGAATAAAGACAAAAAAATACATTACATCGTACATTTTTTTCATTTATCTCATCTCAGTAGACAAAGGAGAATTAAAATCAATCAGTTAATGTGAATAACAAATATTCATTAACACATGTAACACATATGAAGCAAAATTTCATACTATAATGTTTCAGACTCACACAAAGAGCATATCTTGAAGGTAGCTTCTTTTTGAGGTGAATTTCAAAGTATGGTGTGAGGATATATGTGTCTGTGACTACACTGATGAACTGCCTGGTCAGTTTTTTGAGAGTATAGGTCAACAGACCTCCCAAATGTAGTTAAGTGCTAAGCCTGAAAAGCCATGCAAAGGTGTTTTTTTGCTGTATAGTTACCATCACAGTTTTTCATAGATAAAAGGAAATCTGCCCGCAAGTGGTCATACAGATGCATTTGAGACGCACTCTAGTGCCAGTTGTGGAGTCTTTCTCAACTAAATGTGACAGTCTATCTGGATACAAGACAGGGAAAATGTTTTCCTGACCTGGGAGGACATGTTGTTGCAGTTACACACATATAACGTTTGTCCTTACCGTAAAACTGTTGTTTTTTGAAGTGACTGTAAAATATTATGGAGGGTATCAACAATAAAAGTGAGAAACACATTTTGTTACTATCACTAAAGGTAAGGTTTTAAGACACCAGCGCATATTGTGTGTAAGAGGGAGACAAAAGCCATCTGTTACAAGAAGTCAAACACCACAGCACTGTGATTGTCACTTCTCCAGAATCCTGCTGTCTTTGACGTGTTATGATTAATTTCTTCTTTTTCTGCTAAAACACTTGGCACTCTGTTAATTTCCACCAATACTCAAGAGGCATGATCTTTCTCTTCCTGAAAATGTCCCTCCGTACTCTTATCGACGTCACTGTTTGTAGTTCACTCCTATTAATGGCTTTTCCATTTTGTTGGTTTTAAAAGCCCCCTGAGGCCTGTCCACCATCCATCCTTGATAAGGGTGTGTAGAATGGGATGTTCTCTCTGTGTCTATAGTTTGCCACTGATCACCAAGAAAAGCCTTTTCTCTTCTCCTTCCTTCTTATCTGCACACTTTGATGTGTTCATCAAGGTCACTGGGGATGCTGTTAGTTATCACTACGTATCAGCCGTATTTGTATGATGTTGTGTGAGGAATAGTTTACTCAGTTTAAGAGTACAATATTTTGAATATCTTGTAAGAAAAAACTATTTGACTCCCTCTAAATTGCCACCACCACTACTGATTCTTGGTACTTCTCTATGTATTAAAACAGATTTATTGTTCTGCTGGTCTCCATCAGGTTTCCCTTTTCTTTTCTTTTTTTTTGGTCTCAAAGGGGCCTAGAAATAGTTAATGGGGAGGAGTCTTTCACATTTAATGACAGTGTCTTTAAGCCTGAAACTTTCCCACACTTGTAACAGGGAGAATGGGGCCCAAAGATTTGTTTTTATCAAAAATTGAGTTAGTTGTCGATAGATAGATAGATTCTGTATGAAAATGTGCCATAACTGATGTAAGTGGGACAAGTGCCCTCCCCATCCACCCACCCTTTTTATGTCTATGAGATGGGGCGCCCCCCACCCCCCTTGGTTCTTGCACACTGGTTTCAGGGCCTTCAAAAGGGGGCCCCTCAAGCTTTGATCCTCTACATGGGTGCGGAAAAACATCTTTTTGCCCTACACTGTGCCCAGGAAACCAAAGTTTTTGCCGCTGCCGTATGCTAATGTAGCCAAACTAATCACCCTTCCCAGTTGCAAGATTTATACACCATAATGGCACCCAGTGGTACCCCTTCAGTTTGTGGCCCCCTTATCTACCCTCCGGATGTCCTATGGAGCAAAGGTGTCTTCTGACTGTGAATGCAACTGCCTTGCCACCACCTCAGCCTCCTGCTTTCTTTTGCAAAAAGAGGGTAACATGAAAACAGTCCTGTGGGAGGGCCCCTTAATGCTGTCCCTCTCATTCTCTACCTAATGTACTTTTCCAGTAAATGTCATGAAACACACAGGAGCTCTAAGGTAGGCTCCAGACAGATAAATGTGTCGGGGGAAAAGCTTTGGCCCCTCAGTTCCCTCAGCATGTCTAGTGAACCTGCTGCTTGGATAATATTTCTCCTATCAATATCTTACCCATCAACCCATTTCATACGAGTGAGCTCCTTTAGTGTGGGCTAACTGATTGCATACTTTGAAAACATATCCTCATTTTTCTCTCTTTCATTTTGCTTCATTTTTCTTCCTCTCAGGCCATTAAAATGTAAATTTAAATGGTGTTGGGGGACACAGAGCTTATAAAATTTAATAAGGAGACATTTGTACATTTGTAAGAAACACAGTGTGCATAGTAAGCTGTAGGGAAACAGTGTTCAACCCTAGTTTGTGATGTGGCCCACTTTTGGCCCCTCTGAATGGGACTAACGTGGAGCCTGTGAAGTACTGGCTGAACCCGCCAAAGCACTTGGATCTGTCCCAGGTTCTCCTCACGTGAACTCTTCTAGTTGAGAGAGGGGACATGTTCTTTCCAATAAAAGGGCAGTAACTCAAAAGAAAATCTATTTCTGTCCAACTAAATGTGAGGTATGCGTGTGTGTGTTACATGTTTTTGAAGCTTCAAGATTATGAATGTAAAAAAGGAGCTAAACACTACCTCAGGTATGTAAAATAAAAAATAATCTTCTCAATCAAACTTTTATAACAGCATTTTTAGATTTAAGCAAAACTTATTTAAATACATTTTACGGGGAGAGAGAGAGAGAGAGAGAGAGAGAGAATCATGTGAACAAACTGATCAAAGCGGCAAACAACACGAGGATGTTGGACATTTGGACTGCCATTGTGGTGCAGCCAAATATCTCCCTCTCTGTAGAGCAAATTTGATTTCCTCTATTAAGCAGCTGAACAACTGGACTTAAGGTGTTGTGCTCTCCGCAGGCGTATATTGTCAACATATGCTCTCCTCACTTCTGGCGAGGACTTACCACTCTCCAGAAGTGAGGTGACCCTGTACTTGCTGCAGCTGAACTGTCATCTGCCACTAGCTTTTGTTGTCTTCCAAAAAAGGGAGGAGTCTCAGTGTCACAGTAGAATAAGACAGCAAATCGACATCACAAAGCTCCTCTCCCAGTCACCACAATCACCTCTCAGCCTGCCTATATGGAGACACAGCATCCCAGAACCCGGGGAGACTAACCTGGAAATACTGGAAAAGCCGCACAAAGTATAGACTGATCCACACACTAGCTGGTGCATGCTTAGGGAAAGCCGACAAAACTGAAAAAACTGTCTGTGGGAGAGGGATACAGACAGTAGCTGCATATGCAAGGCTTCCTTACTGCTCCCAGCTGACGGGTGATTTAATCCCCTTTGCTCACTGAAGCTCATTTTCTTCATTGTGGCTGGCTAAATGTGGATAGCTGTGAATAGGAGAATCTCTAACTCTTTCCCCGCCAGTTGGTTCTGTATGAAACGCAAGGTGAAATGATCACAGTGACGCTTTGCCAGCCATGGTGATAGTGCAGGTTATGATGACGCATTCACAGATAATATCGTTGACTCAGTCCTTTTGGCATTGGCCCTCCATGGGCCAATCTTCCATTCATAAACGGTTTGATGAAATAAAAGATGTGTGATGTTGTTTAGGGTCAGATAGATGTTTCACAGCTTTCTAGGTGCTGTTTCAGGGCTGGTTACAGACCCTCCAACACAATTTTACACAGCATGGAAACACTGCTGTGAACCAACAGAGTGGATGAAAAGAACATAAAATATGTTACTCTTCAGTTCTGCAAACTTCCATTACCATTTATAGGCATCAAAGAGGCCAATCTATTCTCTCAGTAGGACTCAGAGTTTCTTTTCAAAGAGATCCAGGACCTATCACATAGAGGGTTTTACTTTGCATACTCTGGTTGTCAAGTTTACAAGAGGTTTCAGACCCAAATTTGTTCTACATACCCTAAAAAACACATCCTCTGTAAGACATTCCACATGCTAACCTCTAGAAACATTGCTGAAACTACTGTGACAAGGCAATTAGTTTCCAATTATCTACTTTTAAAAAAAGCATAATTGTGTTGAGGTGGCTGTGAGATACAAAAACAGAATTTCAGCATTTCACTTTTCAGGGGGTAGCCTACAAGTACAACAGGCTGCCGTTAAGCTGTTTCCCTGTGTCTTGCACTCTCAGCAGCTGCATGAAAGCAACACTGCAACTGCTCTGTAGCCAAGGCATGAGAGTCTTCTTCTACCTTGATGACTGCATGGTCATGGCAAGTTCCGAAGTGTGGCTTGTGTCCCAGCAATCCAGTTGAACTTAAACCTACATGACTTAAGTTAAGATTAACTGGATGAAGAGTGGACCCATGCTGTCCTCAAGGGCTGAAGATTAGTGCTCAAGTCACCCATCCTCATGGTGCCTCCGCCCAAACTCAGATGGACAGCCCTACAGCAGACAGTTTACAAACTGCAGCTTGGGATGTCTGTAGAGAACTGTCATGCAGGAATAGGGGCTCATGGCAGTGGCTCACCAAGCGTGTTCATAGGGACAGCCAGATATTTGTTTCTTGCAATGCTGGTTTGCTAGCCTCTGCTTGGATGCCAAGAGGCGCTTAGTGACCATTCCCTCATCTTCACTGGAACACCTGCGACAGTGAGGGTCCCCACAGCATTTGGTGTTGGTAACATTGCTGGTTCTAGTAACCTCTTACTTCTTGGCTTTCAGAGATGTTTCCCTAAAGGGATGGGGAGTGACTTGCCTTACAAAACAGTTGTTTGTGTGTAGCCTTTGCAAAAACACAGCGAAGCAAAACCCTGACAAAAAACCCTGACACATCAATCTGCTGAAGCTCTAGATGGTGATCTTAGTCACCAGTGTTTCAAACTCCTTGTATAAAGAAGGTTAGTGTTGGTGAGGCCACACAACATCCCACAGTGTCCTACATTGACAGTCACTACAGAGTCTGGTTTGAGTCTCTGCTGAGGTTATGGCTGTGGGCCTCAGAACCTGGAAGTCATGGATCTGGAAATCAGACACACAATTCTTAAGCAGAGTGGTGTGACCCTGGCAGACATGTGAAGGCTTAACCTTGATGTGCAAAAGCTATTCACTGTGGTTCCTCCTTGGTGCCACAAGATTACCCACCCTTGGGTTGGTCATGCTTGCAAAGGCACCGCAAGGGCTACTTCATGGCTTTCTCTGCTTTGTCTCATCCCTCCTCTTCTGTTAAGGTAGGTCTTCTCGAACTGCATGTTGCTTTGTGTGGACCACAGCAAGGCTAAACTCTGACCAAACCTCAGCCTTGTTCCAGAAAATGTAAGGATCTTTTTTAGGGAGTGATAAATGCTGAAGTCTTACACCCCATGTAGGGGTCACAGAGGCAAAACTACATGTGTTGCCTTATTATGTGGAATTTGCTCTCATCCAGTGCTCTCAATAACTGTTGGTGTGCTTGTCATTTGACTCTGCAAGTATATCCTGACCTATAGGTGTACGAGGAAAGACCCTTCAACTGTATTGTGAGTGCCCTCTGCACATAAAGTGGCAGTGTCAATGGCCCTGTTCAGTAGGATGAGTGTTGAAGACACAAGCACCTCAGCTTTAGGGTCCACACCCCATTTGTTCAAAAGATTCCATGTTTCGCCATGTTGGGCTCTTTTTCAGAGTCAGTCCTTGCTAGAAAAACAAATAACAAAAAGTGGGTTAGAGTGTCAGTTGTGTTACTCCTGATTCCCAGCTTGGCACTTTGTACAATTGTCCCTCCCTGTGAAGGTCATGATACCACTAACCTATAGGTAAGTGTCTTGGTTGCAGTGGCAGCCCTGACTATAAAGAAGTGGGTAACCTGCAATGAATAACCTGTAGTTTGTCAGGATCTGTTGGCTTGCCTGATGATATGTCATAGCAAAGTGGACATTCATTGTGCCCTGTCTGCTGTGCCCATAGAGTCAAGCAGAGTGTGCAGCTGTGTGAGATTGAAGAAGGTTCCCATACTGTAACCCTAGTTTTATAAGCACAGTTTGACTTTCTTCTTATAGATCCTGCTCCTCCTGAAAGAGGTTATTGGATGGCAGGTAGTGTTGTCACTCCCTATTATGGGGAGCAGGACACATTTGGATAACAATGCCTGATTGACTATTAATTAATTAATTAATTAATTTTTAATGGGCAAATGCATGTAGCTATTGGAAGAGTATAACACATAGCGTCCAGAGGGGGAATCCAAATGTACTTAAAGAACTAGGGTTAATTATTGCAACAACTTTTTTAACATGGGATTCTGTGAAGTTGACACAGGAAAAACTACAAAGCCTACAAAACTACAAGGTTTTCATTATTTTTGAAATGGTTTAATTTCACTATTACATTCTACTTTACACTCATTTGTGCTTTCCTAATATCTGCTTTATAATGTATTTCATTATTAATGTGAACTTTAATAAAAAATGTTCATTGTGCAGGATTGTTGACCATGACACTTGAAGACATTATGGGTAACCTGTTGACCTGTAGTGTTACAGGAGGTTATTCTTTACAATGGCTCCAGAAATATTGTACTGTGTAGTTTGTTTTTCAGAGTGTTTGTGGGTCTTAATGTGTGTGTGCGCATGTGAACCACGGCAGTGGGCACTTACTGCCATATCCAGATGGTGCTGGAAACAAACAGGGCTACGCTGTAGGACCCCTCAGTAGGACCGTCTAGACTGGTCCCCGACTAGACAGATACAGCCTCCCATCAAATTAGCGTTTGTCAGATTTATGGTAATGGTCCGCAACAGTCTTCCCGTCAGTGACATCAAGATTTACAGCTCTGACAACCATCCCCACCCCCCTACCACACAAATACACATATATAGCATCTCATCCTTAGCACACCCTTTATTCAACTCAGTTCTACAGCTGCCTCCCCCTGCTATGTCTCTTCATCCTTCTTTTCTTTGCCCCTGCTCATCGTTACTGAACAACTCTTGCTCGCCACAAGGCCTCGTTTATGCAACTGGGGGAGGAGTTGTGTAAGTAGTTATGCTCGTACGTCAAGGCAGTTAGTAAGGAGGCTGAGCCAATGAAGTCCCCCAGTCCTCTCTAAAAGCATCACTACCCAGTGGAAAAAAAACCCACCCGGGGTGGCAAAACCACCCAAGCACCCTCTGCCTTCCCAACAATGGGTCGTGTCAGGGTTTCCTGTTAATCCTCTGTGATGAAGCTTGAGTGTTTTTAGGGTGAACGGTTGGGAGGAGGGTGAGGTGCTGCTGCGTAGAAGCCTTGGGGGTAGGGGCGTGTTAGGTTGGTGTATTTTGAGGGGGGCACAGAGGTACAGAGGGGCTGAGAGTTTAGAAGGTGAGGAGAAGAAGGGATACATTATTAGTGGTGGTGGTGTAGTGCGAGTGGAGGACAGTCAGAGAGCCCCATGTATGAGGATTAGCGTCGCCTCCTCTTTCATGTCGGCGTTTTTGGGTGGTAACCCGATCCCTCTGCCCTAGCACTAGCGAGCCCAGTGGGAAAGGCTTCCTGACAGATATCCCGTCCATTCTCAGCCCAAATGTTTTTCCAAGGCTACTCCTCTGCCTTTGATCTGGCCTCCTCCTCAACCACGCAGGGTCACAAGCTACCATGTCAGGCCAGATAGGAGAAGGCCAGCACTGGAGCTGCTCAATGAGAAGGGGTAGAGAAGGAGAGAGAGGGAAGCAGGGGGGTAGCTATGGGCTGTTTTCAAAAAACTTGCCCCATAGTCTTGATTTGTTTTGGTTTCCCCTCAAAAGTGGACTTTACCCTCAAGATGGCCAGTTGGTCATATCCCATCATCCAGTGAAATGAAACTCTACCTTGCATACTCTGTTTCCCCATTTGTTTTGCAACACACTGTCACTGTGATGAAACTGATTTTTGTGGGAATGTTTTGTTTTTCTAGGCAAGCTAGATGTCTTCATTCTCTACTGGTATTGCAATAAGTAACTATAAAAGGTTTTTTGGCTTATTGTGCCTTGTTTTGTTTTTTTATTTTTAACTTTTGTGTGTCTTTAAAAATTCTGACTGCTTTTGTTAAAAGATTATAAGATGCCAATTCAGTTACAGTAAATGAGTTACTGCAATGCATTCCCTGTTTTGTTGCAGTGCGTTAGATGCAGTGTGTTTCAGAAGAAAGCTGGGGGGCGCTCTAACTTCACTCTAGTACCTTCTCTGTGCATGTGCGTGAGTGTGTTCCAGCTTGTCTCCTTGTCCAGACACCTTAGTGTCAGAGCAATAGTGTTCGAGCTCTGAAACGAGGGTCAGACAGACAGAAGTGGGATGAATGAATTGGATAGCGGGGGTGATAGAAGAGAGAGTGTGAGAGAGAGAGAGAGAGAGAGAGAGAGAGGGAGGGAGGATGTTGCTTCAGAATAAGGGGATGATGTGCCTGCAAAACAGTGACAAGCAAATCAGCTTTAAAACAGGGCCTCCCCGTACACACACATTCACACAGGCATAATAGGTTGTGGGTTGTTTTGTTGACTTTAGTAAGACACGGTCTACTTCACCAGACATGATGTTGAGGTGGTGCAGTCAGGGTCATCTTATTGTTGCTGTATGTCTGTCATTTCAGTCCTGTAGGTTTCTGTAATATTGTTTTAATAAGATGTTGAGGACAAAAGTGGACATATTCAACATTCACTGCATGAAATACATTCCACACAACTGGAAGTGCATTGTCAAGGCATCGAATGGGAGTGACGCGTATCCTCCAAATGTTCCAGTGTACTCTTTCAGTGTATGTTTCTGTGTGTGCTTGTGTGTGTGACTGTGTGTAGGTGTCTGTGTTTGTACAGGGATCTATTTCTGATGCAGGGGTAATGAATGGCACCTGTTTAGTGTCCTTAGTTGGCCATCATTTTTGAAGTGCAGTAAATCTTGTATTTCATCACCCGTGACTAGAGTTGAAAGCGTGTCACAGTGCTGGCTGTCAAATCCGCATTTTGTTTGTTTTATCTCGCAATTAAGGTTTTAAGAAACCAGTCAATCATACATGTAGTGACAAGCATCGTGCCTCTGGTATCATCTTGCCTGCACCCTGAGGAAGGAAAATGAGCTGCCACAAGAGGCAAGTGGTGGCAGAGGTGGTGGTGAGATGAGTGGTGGAGTAGGTGCTATTAAAACATCAGGAGGACTTGAGCAACCAAACATCTTGGCATGAATTATGTGTTATGATATGAAGCAGAACAAAGATTGGTGGGTTGTTTGGTGAGGTGGTGACCCAGGCCTGAAGCCGTCTGTGGTTGGCGCGGTTACAACTAAGCATGGGAAGAGTCCAGTGAGCTGCCTTGTGTGTATAGCATGTCTCTCTCACCCTTTAACTAGAATGGCATGCAGTGCGCCCCACACACCCCCTTCCCTCCACTGTACTGAACCACACTGTGTCCCACCGTGCACCCCCCATCCAGCTTCAAAGCGGCAAATAACAACAACAACTGAAGGGGGGAGAAGATGAATGAGGATGAATGAATGTGCCCCTTCCATCCTCCCTTTGCCCGTACACCCCCCACACACCCACTCCACCTCCCCTGCTCCCCACTACCCTTCCTTCCATCCCTGACAGACTGCCTTCCTGTATGCCCTTCCCCGCTCCCGCCCTCCACTTACCCCTGGTTTTGCAGGCCTGTGTTATGACTGTGGCCGGTGTGTATTACACACATATCTGTTAGCGCCGCTCCTCCGTCGGGACGCCCATATAAAGGACTGTCATTTCCAAAGGTCAGAAGTGAGCCCTGCTCACAAGTGTTGTCCCGACACTTGGTCTGGAAAAATAAAAAACGCCTGCTTGCCCATCCGTGTCCTGTGTCTGTCTGTCTGTCTACTGTGGGTATGACTCCCAGAGGCAAGTGTCTCAGATGTCCTTTCCCTTTTCTCCTCCTTCTCTCTCCTTTCCTTTGCTGGCTCCAATGTTGTTGGGAAATCGAGTTACACACCTTGTGTAAATTGGCAGCCAAGGAGGAAGTCATGGTTTGCTTTTTGGTTTGCCTAGCTATTGGAAATGCCTGGAGCTAAATGTGATACTGCAGATTTCAACAGGCATTATTACACTCATTAGCACCATCGCTTGGCTGAGTGCAAATAGTTCAAGCATATCAGTTGATGTGTAACCTAACTTTCAAGGGGAAGTGCGCCATGCCACGAAGTTTTGAGCAAGGACACAACCCATTGTATTGATTTTACTATGGGTGCATGTAGTTTGCATGTCTGAGGATTATGCTAACAAAGTTCACTAAATAATGTGGGGCCATGAGTAGCCAGCACATCTATAACTACATCTTGGCAACAGATTTTATTTAGCCATTTTTTCCAGATCAACACTCCCTTTGTTTTTGTCAATGTAGGCGAGATGTATGCTCGGTTCATGTTTCTCAGTCATTAGGTACTTACTCCCTGTTAACCAGAGCACTATAGTCATTGGTTTTTTTCACAGTCTTTGGGGATTTTTGCTGAACTCCCAGAATGTATTGTTTTTCACAAGATTATAATTTTACCCCTGATTTACACCCACTGAACAGCCAGCTTAATGTATGTCTACACCTTTTTTTGCTTGCATCACTGTTTTCCATTGGCAGTCATGTTGCTGATGAGGTAGGTCAGTGACTGATGATTGCTGATAAACTTTCAATATTTAAATTGATGTTTTCCCTTACTTTTGCAGATATCACACAGACACACTGTCTATGTGTTACAGCACTCAAAACCATTTTAGATTGTTTTTTGTGGCTTTATCATTATTTCAGACGGAAAATATATTTCCTGCTCTTTATTTCTTAAATAAGTGCACTATCATTCAGCTTGATATATTTGTTATGTTTGGAAAAATTCATTTAACTCTTTTAACGCTCATGGACTTGAATATTAGCCCTTTCTTAGTGTATTTCTGTAATCTCTGTTACGTGTTATTGTCTTGTCTTAACTAATCTATCAGAGCATTTGTGTATAGCAAGTGAGGATTTAGTTAAATTTGGATAATGTGAGATTATGATCCTTATGATACCAAGAGACTGATAAACTTCTTTGACCGAGATACCAAATTAATTATCTTTGTGCTCTGAGTATTACTGCAGTATGTTGTACATATAATTCACTGTTTCAGAAACAGCACGTGTTCTATTACTTTTAGCATCTCTTCTGTTCCCAAGCAGCTTGTTGGGGTACCTCAATTTGGAACATGCTGTCATGTCACTGCCCATTTTCCTGCCCTGTGGTGTCTCCACAGTAGCCAGAGAGTACGAGAGTGAAACATGAACTAGTCTGCTGTGGTGGTAGTGGCTTCCTTCTAACCCACATTTATTACCTCTAAAAATACAAAGTGGTTTTCTGAAAAGAGCTTGGCTCCTGCTCTGTTCCACTATGTCAGGTGAATTTGCAACAAAGATGGGTTATGACTCATTGGCAAAACTGTTTTCCTTAAAACTTTTCAACTCTAACTGAACCCCTCAGTTTGTATTTGCGAAACCCTGTGTCTTGATCTTTTTGCATGTATGTGCAGCCTGAATATCCATGCACATGTTGATGTTAGCACTATGTAAAGAACAGACGGTTATTTGAGGTCAGCAGGTTCCATAGTGGTGATGGATCTAGGCAAGAGCATGTGGTATTGCTTGAAGTGAAAGCATTGTTTAAAGGAAAACTTGATTTTTAGGATGCAGAAAAATACAAAACTCAAATAGAATCAGAGAATTCTGGCTTCTTAATTGTGCAGAATAAACTGCACAATTAACAATTATGAAGGGTTGCAAAAAATGTGTTGTTAGTTGTCTAAGCATAACTTTATCTTACCTTAGGTATCATCTAATGTATTATTCATTTGATAAAACGTGAAATGTTGTAATATCAATTTAATTTACTTTCATCAATCTTTTACATTTTTTATTGCACTGTTAAAATATATTTATCCACCACATTATTGTACACTCATTATAATTACAAAACATGCTTGAAATTTTGGCAAAATTACAGTGGAAAACAGGGAATGTGTGAAAAAAAAAAAAAAAAAAGATTTCTTAGGTCCATGACCTGCACCCATTATTTTGCTTTTGTACCATTAATGTCCATTACATGAGGTCAAATGCTATTAAATTCAGTGTCTGTAGAGTTATGGAGCTGCTCTGACCTATCTATACAGCTTCTTCAGCTTCTGTTCTTGTGTGCTTAAGCTCTGGTCTACTGCCAGGAGGCCAAGTTATGTCACCCATTAAACGTCTTGACATCTTTTTCAAATTGGAGGCTGGGGGGCTGTTTTTTCCCGTCTTTCTGTCAGGAGAGACATTAAGGAGACATTCATCCTAAAAAATGCAGCCTGGCTATGTCCTCAGTGATATTTATGTTCAGCAGTGTTTTCTCATTTACATAAAGCCTAGCTAATCAGCTTTCTCAACAACAGTGAGGTAATGTCTCGGCAGGTCTTTCAGTGAGGCACAATTAAAACATGTCCAATCCTATAAGAGGCAGTCAATCAATAAAGTCAAGGAATGGCAGACTTTTTTTGTGAAGACTGTGGTGCAAAAGAGTTGCTGAGTTCAGTTTTTTATCCTAAAGATTGCCCTCTTTTTAATGCACAGGTGGCTTCATAGTAGTTTAATAGTAGCCTGAATATACAAGGAAATAAAGCTGATTAGCTTTCATGGTCACTTTTTTTTTGTGACAGTACTTGGAGGATTATTTTTAGAACTCGGACACTTCCACCTTGTGTCGGATGTACTGTAAATCACTCAAACAACATTCAGGGAACTGTTGACTGTGTATGTTGAATTCAATTTCCACTTTTAATCTCAGCTGTTCGTCTGGATGCCTCAAAGATTTATGGAGGTAGTAATCATCAGAGAGTCTCATTTGAGCTCCCAGTCTCAGTGACACAGCATACTGACTCTCAGATCATTGAGTGTGTGGATGACAGGGGAAGGGTATGTCTCTAGGTAAGCAGAGGCCTTTGGGCATATTTATTTTTCTCCTGTGAGACTTTTGAGCAAGCTCTCCTCGTCAATCTTCTGCTGTCAAAGAGGGCCAGAGGTGGGAGCTCCTATCTCACTCTCTTTTTCTCACAGGGGCCACTGTGTGTATTGGGACCCTGGGGTCAGGCCCATGATGCTCCTTTGGTAACTGTTGTGAAATCTGCACTGTACATGGAAGAAAAGATGGTGGGAGTTGTCCTGTCTGGATGGTCCAACTTAGCCATAACGGCGGCAGCATTCCCTGTTGCCTCCTTTGTCATGTACACTTTTCTTGAAATGAATTTATAAGGGGGTAAATAAATAGCAACAGTCCAACTCATAGCAGCTTTATATCTACTCTTTCACAGTTCATCTATCTCTCTCAACATCTTGTTTCCTCTTAAAGATCAACTGTCAGTTTGGGGAACTGACAGCTAAGGGGCAGATCTACAGAAATCTTTACATGAAGCTTCAGGCAAGGTGGGTGAGGAGTTTGGGGGGTAAGGGGAGCAGAAAACAAGAAAGAGAATAGAATGACCTCATCAAACCAAGTTTTTACATGTGTTCCCCCATCTGACGCGCGTGTGTTTCTGATCTTACCTTTTTTTTCTGAAAAGGAGAATGTTTCCTGTTGAGCAGACTAGTGGGTTCACCGAGGAGTCGGGGGGGTCGGGTTGCTCAGCCGACGTCTGGTTCTGCTGAAGCAGATTCCCCACATCTCCATCAAACAGCAGTTCTGTTTTGGCATGGCTCTGAAAATTGACCCTTGTGGTCACTGATGTCTCGGAGCATGCGGAAGAATAAAGACTGTAGAATAAAGAATAAAGACGCTGTTTGCTCCAATCAGAAAAATGCAATGGTAGGATTTAGCACTAATTGCTTGTATGAGCAAAATTCTTGTTCATTTTGTTTTCATAATACCAAGACAAGAAGTAAGCTGCAGTTAAAATCCATTTTTCAGTAGAAACTTTTATAGTCCTGTTCTTAAACTTGAACATATTCCAAAAATACTTGAAGGTGGACACAGATTATTTGTTTATCCTCTTATTTGTTTATATTTGCTTCTTCCCACTGAGGTATACGGTTGTAATGGCATGCCTAAGCACACCTGCAGAATGTGCGCACAGATGTGGTGTAGTTCATGTACACTTGTGCATGTGTTTTCACTCCTGTCAGAGTCTTTGATTGAACAGAGAAGCGGTGCGTTGAACAGGGTCATCCCCTGACAAGAGCAGTAAGCAATCTTGTGTTGATGTTCTTCTACCTGAAATATGATATAGTAGATGGGACAGAGTGTGTGTGTGCGTTTGTGTGTGCGTGTGTGTGTGTGTGTGTGTGTCTGCCCTGCCTTGTCCAGACTGGTTCCTGTCTTGCTAATAAAAGAGATCTCTTTTTAGTTTGGGATACTGATCTCTCCACACAAGTTTAAAGATCTCATTCACGGTTCACACTGCATTTGCCCCTTAATGTTTCACAGCAGGCCCTCAGTCCCAGGCCGTGATTCATGGAGTGACAGGTCTGCCTCTGGCAGCCATAAGGGCCCAGTCAGACAGGGTCCACACACAGAGACACTGCAGACAAAAACATGTTTCGCCAGTGCATAGCTGCATGCGTCTAACACTCCCTGTGAGCATTTTTTTTTTAATTATAATTTTTTTTTTCCTTTGAAGAGACCATAGAGTGCTTATTTCATATTCATACTTTACCGACTGTACCAGAATAGGCTTACATGTTTTAATGCTTAAAAGAACACATTATTTTTTTTTCATACTATCCACTGCTGCAGCACCCAGTGTTTGAAATGCTCCATTTTAGCCCAGTCCTCCCTAAGGCTCCCCTCCTGAAAAGCCTAGTCTGTTCCAATTGGTCAGCCACTCACAGGCTTGCACAGGCACCGCCCACCATGTGTATGGTCAGCTCTGCTTTTATTTTTCAGCTTCAAGCTAGCTGCACTGCCACTGAAAATATCTGAATTAGAACTGATTTTAAACTAAAACTTTTAAAAAAAAAATGTTGAGGAAGCTAGCTACTGTGTGCTAATCAAAGATAAGCAAGCAAATGTTTTTCTGCACGTTGTTCATTTTTTGCCATCGTTTTGTTCAGAGCACGTCAATAAAGTAAATATTCAAACAGCAGTAACACACACTGTGGCGAGGATCCTGCAGCATCCCTTAAGATGAAAGAGAAAAAAAAACCTCAATCCATCAATAACTATAGGCTTATTTCCAACTTAAGCATCTGTTCAACGGTATTGGTAAATGATCAACTGAAGTTCCTGGAACTAATAGAATTCTTTTGATATAGTTTTCTGGCTTCAGGTAACAGAGTCTTTGGAGTAAAAAATGCTGCTCTTTTTTATTTATTTCTTAAACACAGTTGACCTTAATATTATAAGGCAATGACTCTGCAGGCTGGGTTGCCTGAGCAGACTGCTAGCTGACTTAAAAATTACCTTTTTATGTACAAATATGTTAAATTAGATGAAAGTTCCTTCAGTGTACTACATGTTGCATCAGGGGTCTCTTAAGTTCTTTTTTAGTTCCACCAAGGTTTACTAGCCTTGATAAATTATTTTGGCTAAATTGTTCTTATTGTACAGTTGCATTTTTATGCCAATGATGATATTATTTACTGTTGTAATGCTGTCCTTGCCAAGTCGCTTTAGCATTTAAAGTCTGCCTTTTGTACTGCAGTGTCACAGCTGTCTAATCTGAAACTTGTTTTAAATGCTACAGAAACTAAGTCGAAGATGTTTTCTGTTGCCAGGAATTGTACAAGCATCTAGGTATTTTAATAATTGATTGCATCACTTATTACCTCACACTGAAAGGTAATTGATGAAGATAAAGCTTAAGCTAAGTTTTTGTCTTGGAAGCCATTGTGCTTGTCTATAAATGCCTCTGCTCAGTGTACTACAGCACCCTAAGGTTTGTCACATATTATCAGTGGCCAACACTATTTTTTTCACATACTATCTCACTGGTTTGTTCATTTATAACTCCATTCTTTTTAACCAATCCCTTCCCATAGAACTAGCAACTATTATTTGCACTCAAATGGCACATTCTTACTCTCCATCCATTTAAAAATGTAGTAAATGCAAAGTAAAATGTAGAAATGTAAATGTAAAGTAAATGTAGGGTTTGCTGGCTATATCAGTTGAAATTTTTAATTTCTTCCATAGCTAGTTCAGCTTTCTTCAGTCAATCCCCAGGCATTTGATTTTGTCAATTGAAAATACGTTTATTCTTTATGTTCTTGAATGTTTGTGGGGACATTGTTTTAGTCATTAATTTTCGAGTTGTTTTGTTGGTTTTGTGTTATGGTTTTTTTGGTTGTTGTTGTTTTTATTTTTGGATGTGAATGTGTTAAAACATTGTTTTTCTATGGTGGCTTCTTTGAAAAAAGATTTGTTATCTTAATGAGACCTAGCTAGTAAAAAAAAGATAAATTAAAAGAATAAATATAAAGAGGATATAAAAATGGTGCAGTGTTTTGTCACTTTGAGTCAATAGGTATTCACTAATTTTTTTATTTTTAATTAAACTGTTCAAATTGTATTAATCTACTACATTAGAAGACTACTTTCTGTGGTGACAAAAAAGTTTATACCAAGAAAATTTACTTAATGAGCAGAATTGTTGTGATTCCAAATACTGAATATTAATCACTCTGGTGTATTTCATCTTTTCCAATGCATTCATTGTTGTGTTTGTTTTGTTTTAGTGTTTCCGGGCACTGTGCTGTAAAGGACCCCCGCCGCCGAGACCAGAGTATGATGTGGTGTGCATTGGTCTGACAGGTGCTGGAAAGACAAGCCTGCTCTCACGTCTTTGCAGTGAGGGCAGCGACGGCATTGTACCCACAACAGGTATGCATGAAAGAGTTATGGAACATTTTTTCAGAGCATTTTCCACAGATTTACCCATTTCCCCTCCTCACAGTGCACTTTCATATTTTAAGAACATGTTGTCCTCTGGATTAGAATCACAAATAGATGCTATCCAGGTATTAGAGCTCTCCAACAGGGGGAAGCATGTCTTCAGCTAATGCCAAAAACAGACTGCTCTATCTCACCAGCCAATACTCAGCTTCTTTCTTCTATTCAAGTGGGAGGCTGGTGTTAAGTGTGTCCAGAAGAGGAGGCTTTAGGGTTAGTACATCATTCTCTTGGTAGTCAACGTTCTGCTTTCCATATACGCAATGCAATCCCTCAAGGACACTGACATTCCTCTTTCCTCCCCTGGCTTTGTCAGCAGTCAGCTTTGAGCTGTTGCAGAAGTCCCATTTTAGTTTTAGTCATTGTGCACTTTCAACAGTAGAAGCTAAATATAAGGTAACTCCCAAAAGTGCTGCCTGTAACCGTTAGTGTGTGTGTCTCTGTGGCAGGGGGTGGTTCAAAGCAAGTGAACACCTGTCAGCGTCTGTACTGAGTAGGCCGTAATAGATCAAATATGCTGATGACTTACCTTAGCAGAGAATTTTTTTTAGCGTACTTCTCTGAAATCAGATTTAGCTGTCAGCACTGTCTGTGTCTGCCAACATCTACAGAGGGAGGATCATGAAGAGTCTCCTGTGTTTCCCCCCCACTTCTTACTTTATGATTTTGCACTGCTGTAATGTGCCTAAAAACCACATTTAGCAGTTAATTCAGATGTTTAAAAAATCATAATCAGTTGTCTGTCCCATCTCTCCTTCTGTTTCTGAATGTTTCCAGGAAAGGAATTCCCACCAAGACAATTTAGCATAATTTGAGAAACATTAAATCTCTTACTTTAGTGGGTTTTGTTACTATTTCCCACCGCCTAAAACCGCAAAAACAAACCACATAATACATGATGGCACTTCAGACATGAGTTCTATCCTCCACTAACTTCAACATAGAACAAAACACTTTTCTGTTTAGCTTTTCTTGTTTTTCTGTTTTGCTAACCCGGACCACACAAAGTGTTATTTTCTTTAGTTTTTTCAATACAAGTATGCTGTCAGTTCTCTGTGTTCAGCAGTTGGTGGTTTGGAAAAGGTTTCGCCAAATATCCCAGGGACACTAAATGACCAAGTGTTTTGTTTTTTTTTTAATCTTAATCCAATTTTTTTGGCCATTGAAGGGCAATACAGCACTCCAACATTCTTTGAAGTTGACTTTCATCGGTTCTTACATATGTCATCAACACAAATGCACACCAAAAGACACACATTTATGTTATGCCATTACAACAATGGATTTTTATTTTTCTGCTTACAGGTTTCAGCATTAAAGCAGTGCCATTTCCAAATGCCATCTTGAATGTAAAAGAACTTGGAGGTAAGAAGAGCATGCCAAGTCATAGCCTGCAGAGCTTTCCAGAATTTATTTTGGCAAAATACTTCTTTGTCAAGTGAAATTTATCTTGTGATTCTGTGATTAAAACTGTACTCTATGAAATAGACAGCCCAGCAGTAACATTGTCTTGTAGGGTTAAACCAGGTGTTAGTGGGTTCATTGTATGCAGCTCTTGCACTAGCCTTAGTTCTGTCTGAATATGGTTTTTGGTGTTTATGGTGAATATGGTGCTCTAATACCAATAAAAATACCAGAAATACTTCCAATACTGCCTAATGCTTATTCAAGAATTTGGCAAGTACACTAGTGATGCAAGTATCTGATACTAGATATTAAAAAAACAAATAATAAAAAAAAAAAAAAGGATCCTGCTACCTCCAAGCAGTGTCTTGCACACCTTGATTCAACTTAACAGACTTTTTTTTTTTTTAACTGCACCTGTAGCCAAAATCCATAAAAAGCAACAATATGTTCAACTTCAAGCACGTAAATACCATAAAAATAAACATAATCATTAACATAACAATATGCAATAAAATTGTAATTTAAGACATTGGTCATAAGACCATGCCACTATTAAATGATAATATAATGGCATAAATATTCATTTTAACCCCTTTTTTTAAGAGTGAATAACTTTTGACTATAAGAAGGTCCTAAAAAAGTGTTTGAGTGCGTGCTTGCTTGTGAATTCATGCATGCATGCCTGTATGAGTTTGTGGAGGAACTTCCTTGGCTCAACCATTTGTGAAACTCAGATACAGAGAGTAAACGACAAATTGAAACAGCTCAACCATAAATGACAGCAAAATATGTCTTAGCATATCTTTTTTCTGCTCATTTAGCTGAGGCACTGCAAGAAAACACTTAGGTGCTGTGCAAAAGTCTTCAAATTTCGTGGAACATCCTGTTGTTTATTCTGGCAGCATATTAGGTAAAATTTTGTTGATGTAAGTACAACAGATAAGTCGTGTCCTTATCTTGTAAGATAAATAAATAAAATAAATGTGGTAACAGGAAATAAAGGAAAAAGTGGAATAACTTCTTTTATTACACAACTGTGCAGATTTGTCTTATTTGTCTAATCTCAACATGAACTTTTTACACAGATAACTGTGTACGCCAAAGATCCAAAAGCATGTTTGTTTTTACCTCCGGTAGCATCACACCTTTCCGTCACAGACTGACATTTGTGTACAGACGTCAGACCTGTTTGTGTTTTTTGAAGTGGCTGTACAATCTGCACCCTGTTATTCCTGGAAATGTAAAGCACTCGTGGAAGCCATTTAATAAGCACAGATGAGGGATCTTGAGGTGGAGAAACCTAAACAGACCAAAAGCAACGGAAGGCTTCCAGTCCTTAAAGGGAGTCTTAAGAGAGGGATAAATCAGTACTATCCCTACCCCTACAAACAACACAGTGACGCAGGAAAAGTCATTGTTTTGCTGAGAGTTGAAATAATTTATGTTGTTTTCTACATACTACAGGCACATGACAGGTGCAGTGCATGTTTTGAAGACTCACCCAACATAGCCCCCTGAAAAGATGAAAAACATACACGCACAGACACAGACACTTACACACACACACACAGAGGCACCAGGGGACCACCAACGAGGGTGCTACCAAATTTGGACAGAGTGCATTAGGGGCTTTTCAAAAGAGGTTTTTCTGGATTGGTTCAAAGCAAGTCTGGTGGGACATTATTGTGGTTGGAAAAACACTGGTCCCATGCATGACACGTTTGATTTAGATACGTTAGTATACGCTGCCACCACAGCAAAGGATGATGAAATCTTTTCTCCTTTTCCCTTGGCCCCCTGCGAGGACCTTTACTCCTCTGCTTCTTTTCTTGTAAATACACAGAGCACAAGAATTTGAGCGATTTATGGTGCCATCCATTATGGATGGGTTGGAGAGGGTAAAAACAAGCACATGATGTTTTGACGCCTCTACTGACTACTTTTTATTTGGAGCACTGTATCGGATTTAGGCTTCTGTCTGAAGTGAAACGTTGACATGCAACACATTTTTTTGGTTGATTGAAGGCGTGCTCTTTTAGTTACAAATGTATGTGACGTAAATGTAGGGTTGGGAGAGTTTGTGCTCTTGCATAATGTTCCACTGGTCCATTTTTGTAATGAGTCTCTCAGATTGTTTTCTGATTAAAGCAGCCCCTTTCTGCACTGTTTGCAACTTACTCAACACTTCCCATTTCTGTCAGTATTCCTTTTTTTCTGCCCTTTCCCTATGGCTTTAAAACAAGCAAACATGCCTGGTTTAGTTTTATGGTATTTTGCACAGCATCAATGATGCAGAGAAATGACACAATGTGACGCAAAGGAGTCAGTATTCCTGACCCCAGAAACCTTGTTTTACACAATACCTTTGTGACTAGTTCTCTTCACTCAGCCTCAACTAAGGCAAGGGAAGAAGCGCCTGTAAAGAAGCGTGAAGAAGTGAAGCACTTCCCATGTATTTCCTTCCTCTCCCACCGGAAAGCCCATTGAATGTCAATGAGGTATTCTCCCTTTATAGTAAGAAATGTAAAGCAAGTCTTGGTGACTTTAAGTGCCGGAGATCGGAAAGAACATTTAAGGCTCAACTGCTGATACATTAACTATTTGTGAGTATTTGCTACTTTTGGTAGAGCAATTAGAGCAGTTAAAACAGATGAAATCCTTCCCTATAAAAAGCCCAAACCTTCAAGCTTTTCATATGCAGCTATTCTATCCTTACTGTTTGCTTCAGCAGGGTACGTCTGATTATTGTTTAACCCACTTCATCTGGGAGATGAACATGACTTCAGTTGAACAGGCAGAGGGCATATTTGGAAACAGGCAAGTTTTTAGATTAACACCTTCGCCGCCCAGGGAAATCTTGCATACAGTGAATGGCAGAGAATGACCCCAAGATGTCCAAACGTCAAGCTATTTTAACATGGAAGAAGAATCGGATCTGGACATTGTGTGGACTTGCTCTTTCACATATGCAGAACACAAGCAAGTGATTTTCTACTTCAGATGTGTTCTCACTTACTGGACTCTGCATTGTTTGGGTCAGGGCTGGCGCCAGGGTAAAGTGTTCAGAAGGGATGATGTGTTTTGTGTGCAACACTTTGGTCATGGTGGATGAGGCAAACACATTCATTGTATTGATGATTTCTTTGTGGTGATCTCAATAATGCATGTATATGGACATATCTGTTTTTTTTAATAAAAAGGTGGAAAGTGGTGAGAAAACAGAAAAAAAAAACAAAGCAGCTGTGCTTCGTGCACTTCAGAACACAGCGGAGAAAAAAAGATGCACATTTTTGGGTTTGTGTTGAGCAGCAGCGTGAGAATATCAACACGCCCCCTCGTTTGTTGTGATTTTCCCCGGACAATGACCCGCTCTATTTACACATGGGCTTTATTACATGTTTTACAGATTCAGAACTAGAGAACAGGGAATTAAAGTCCAGGCCAAGTGGCTCTGACCATCACATTCGATGTTCACAAAATTAAAGGTTATCACTGCATTTGTGAAAGGGGCTTTAGAGTTAGCTCAGGAGCCGGGTCTCCTGTCATTAAAATGCTGGCTTTGATTCCATGCAAGAGTAGCTGACTCTTAGTTGGGACTTGTATTGTTAAGCTTGGTAATGCATTTTTAACTCTCCCTGTCTTGAGTGCAGTGGGCCAGATTGTCATAAGCGTAAGCTGTCCTTTTTAAACCAGAGGCACAAAGCAGCTTATGTGCAGGCAACCCTGATGGTATGGTGCCTGTAATGGTTTAGACCGAGCTATACATTTGTTCCACTCATGCGTTTGTCATCGAGGTCCCTGCTGTCTTGTTTTTGTTTACCTCCCATCCCTTCATCTCTTTACCATTGCTTACAGGCTGTTGCTTGCTATTGCCTGGTTTTCAATCTGCTTACATGCTTGTAAATAACCTACTTATTGCCAGATTTCAGCAGTGCCCTGATTTCTTTAGTATACTGTAAGCAAGAAACCTAGTTCCCTTAATTTGAGTAAAGGATTTAAAAGTCTGGTTGATACTGAGTGATTTTTCAGATAATTCTTGATTCTTTTGTCATGTGTTTGAGTAACAGGTTTCCTAACTTGGTTTTGTATATGCGTACATGACAAAAATATCAAACAGGCAAAGAATTTCTGTGACAAGAGAATGGCAGGATGAAAGGACAAAAATAAGTAAATCCAAAGTCCAACTAAAGCTAAACTGGAATAAATAAGTTTAATTAAATCAGTCTCCACTGCTGAACAGCAGACTTTGTTAAAATCAGACACATGCACGCTAAAAGTCAGACTGTGTGGTCTCTCACCACAGAGCCTATGTTCTCCCGGAGCTGTGAGTTCAAGTGCTCCAAAAAAATAGGCTGCAGTGTCACATATCACCAGCGCACATAAAATATGTCGACCTTGGTTTAGAAATATGGCAGGAGAGAAATTTAATAGACAGTGTTAAACAAGGTGGAAGATGATCTTGTGCTTTATCATTGCCACTTGTCAAAATATGAGACCGACACAGTGAGGTAATATCACCTGTATGGCACCTTGTATTATTTACTTACAGGCACTTAGAAATAATATTAAAATGTAATCAGAATTTAAAAAATCACCCAGAGACAACTGTTCATTTCGAGATTGCCCACATTAAGAGGTTAATACTTTTCACTCTGTTCAGTTTCATTGTCATAGATTTACTTCATTTATGACATCAGTGGGCAGCGACACAGCAGCAAAACTAGTATCAACACCATTACATGAAAGCTCTCTGAACTCATCTGGAATAATAAAGTGTTTTGAAGTAGTTTCTGTCGGTTGACACTGAGAATTTTGTATCAGGGGATCTTTAGTCTGGCAGGCTTCTGTTACCCAGCTGGTGGCAGGTATAAGGATTAGGTGGGAAGGGCACCTCAGGGGACACAGGGAAGGATCTATTAAGTACGTGTATGAGTGTGTTAATGTGTGTATATGTCTGGACAGTGACATGACGTCACGTCTAGACGGGCCATTTCACAGTGTGCATTCATTGAATGCAATGACAGCTGATGAAGAAGTGGTCCTAATAATCACCAGTCATTGGTGTTGAGGCTTTTTATTTGAAGCGGGATAGTTGATAGAAATTTGTCACCATGCATTCCTTTTTATATTCCAGTATGTGTGAAGTCAAACAATTTATAGTAAAAGATATTTTTACAATGTGCTAGTGTAACAGTTTTTGAACATTTTTATGTTGTAGTATGATTTTGTATGCTGTAATAAACAAATGCATGTGTTGCATGCACTGTGTGTATGAGGTTAGATATTGTCTTAGATTTTCAATATCATGATATAAGTGTTGTCTTTTCTTGGTTTTAAAGGCTGAATTACAGTGTAGTGATGTAATTTTCTGTTCTAATAATTGCCTTTACCCATACAGTCTTTCTTTTCAAATAAGCTATGATTTTTTATTAGCAAAATTCTCATTGTGTTAATATTTTGTAAAATCACCAGTAGTCATGCAATATTAATTCTAAGACATTTGGTCAAAATATTGTGATTTACTTGATGTTTTACGTTCAGCTAGACATTCAGCGCCCTTCATGAAAAAAATACCTGTATAAACTTTGTTCCCATTCAGGCCGAAAATATCTAGATATGACTTTTGATTTTATTCAGCCAGCCCAAAACGAAACCTCTGGTTACATATGTAGATTACATCTAATCATCTATTATTAGTCTATCATGTACACACAAAGAGGACTTGAAAGAAGACGAGCGAGATGCAAGAACATCACAGAACAGTTACCAGTTGTCTCTGACCACCAACAGGCAAAGGAAGTACATGAGCGCATCTCAAAACAAAACCACTATGTTGTAGTCATTACTGACCCAATGTGGTTCTTATTACTATCAAATAGGACCACAGTGTGAGTTACTTTGCCCAGCAGGGCAGCTTTTCTTTTCCATAGAAAATGACCTTACCAAAAGTGAAATAATTTGTAAATTGTCATTTGAGTTTAAAGCAGATGCTGGTAGTCGCAGACTGTTCTGATCTGGGAGTTCTGAGGACAGACTTGTAACTGATCTCTTTATGAGGCCACATTTAAGGATAAAACCAGATTTGATGTCGAGTTTTTTTTTGTTGATTCTGGTAAACGTTTGCATCACAGATACTCTAAAGAGCAGCAAGTTTATATCTTAAAAGTGTATTAGCTGAAACAACCTTTTGAAGTTCAAATTTCTACCATCCAAGAACATTCAGTATTCTATTTTAACTCCAAATTTGATGTGCCAATGAGGTCATATCCATATGCACGTGATGCTATTATATAGGCAAAGCAGCCACTACGTGCCTGGGAGGAGTGGAATATACTATAGTGATTAATTACAACACTTTCAACCAGTCTCATTACTCATAACTATAAACAGCTGTGTCAGTTACAGTGGCACATGATGAAAATTGCTCACTCAATGGAAAAGGAGCATCCAGTGTGGCACAGAGAGAATCTATGACCAAATTATTTATAAACATTAACTTAATTAATATATTTCAAATATTAGGACATGCCACATGTCTGTAAATCAGATTTGTCGATTATGTGTATAAATGAGATGGATTGGTGTGTGTTTCAGGCTGGGCCTCACACAGGAACTGTTTACTTAAAAACAGACTCTGCTGAGACTGCAGGTTGATGGCTGTATCAACAGCTGAAGTGTTTTCCAACTCACTCCAGCTCCAGCCTCAGCTCATTCCTCAATGAAGTAAGCAGTAAGCACACTTTATTACTAGAGGCCTCCCTCACTAGTCCCAGCACTCCCTCCCATCCCTGTATTGTAGCTGTTTTGTTCAGAGAAAAAAACACTGTCTGTTTTTCGTTAGGGAGACTTCAAAGAGACTTGCTTTCAGTGTTTAAACTTTCAAGAGTGAAAAAAGACCTGATTAGCAACATGTTTGCATATTGTTCAAGATAAAGGCCAGCAAAAAGCGTGAAGGCAGAGATGCATAAGAAAGTGTTGTTCAAGCTGACTGTGATTCTGAAACCATACTTGCGTCTATACCCAACAACAAACACAACAAGCCTTTACAGTAGCCCAGTTTAGATCAACTGGAAATATAGGACAGTTGGCTTGAACTTAGTTGACTCATTTTTTAAGTGTAGACCATCACAAGCTGTTTGAATTAAGGGATGAGTTTAGAAACACAGACCAGTAAACACAACTGAGAGAGAATCTCAATTTAAGCACAAGACTGTCTGCTTTTATTCAGGCTCTTTAATTGCTGGCTTATGTTTTCCTGGCATTTACCAGTGAGTTTGGTTTATTAACTTAGAGTCAACACTTTGGTAAACTCTAAGATTCATTAGTTTCCCCCAATGTCAAAATTTTATTGTTCTTTGTGTTGAGCCTCAGTTTTTATGACCCTGAATCCCAACCTCAGAGATCAAACTTTGCCTGACTAGTAATGATCAGATAAAATGTGTCAAATACTTACACTCTGTTTGTCTCCAATGTCTCCAATGTCAATCAATTTAAAAAGAAATTTACATGGAAAGTGCTAATTTTCCATTAGTTACAAGCTATGGTTCAGTAATGTTCGCCATTTTTGATAGAAAATGGTGTGAAAATTAAATAACAAAAATTTGCGGATAGATGGATCAGTTCATTGCTTTGACTCCAGAACTTCAGCTGGTACCTCTGGCTTAACATGAATTCAGAAACACAGAGTTATACATTATACAAGTTTACTGTTAGTTTTTGCTTTTCTGACAACAAAACAGAAAAAGAACTGTGAGAAATTTTTTATGTACAGGAAAAGTGTTTCACATACTGTCCTGTAGCTGCTGGCTGTGCATAGCCATGAATCATTAAATGTTTACAAAGCATAGCATTTCTACATACAGAACCATCATTAAGATTAATGTCTCCCAGACCTTACACCATACATAAATGTTAATCATTCATATAGTGTGTGCAGTACATTGAATAAGTCATTACGCTCATTGTTTCAGGCTGTTTTCATTTCTTACAGTGGGTTGAAAAAGTCTTACTTGGTTGAGTGAGAGAGGGTGGGGTGGGTGGGACTGACGAGGTGTTTCCTCAGATCAGATTTCAGTTCATTTCATCCCAGAGAGGGTTACTCTCTGACATCACAGACTGACATCACATACTTGTTTTTTGCAGTTAAATATTGTCAAAAAGTGAGGCAATTTTACCATTGATGATAAAGCTGTCCCATGCAGAGGCTTTTTCCTTTTATTTTTCTGCAAGTCGAATAGATCTGCTCATATGGATCAAGAGGTAAATGCAGAAAATATTTCCAAGAGAACCAAAGAAATACTTAATGAGACAAGCAATTATAGTCTCGCACAAACACTCGTCTCTTAAAACCAAAGAGAAAATAACCCCCCGTTTTTGTTTTTTTTAGTGATATCAGAAAAGTAGAAAGTACACATTTCTTTTACAAAGTGAAGCCTCAGTATAAAGTTTTGTATCACAATCCCAAAATATGTTTCAGGATGTCTTTTTCTCGACTGGAAATAATTGCTCACTTTTCATCATTAACATGACAAATAGCTTTGCTGCTTTCAAAAAATTCACAGTAAATCAGCAGCAAACAGGATAAAGTCCATTCAAGTAAAGAGGATGGTGAAAGCTATTATAGGAAATGTATGTCGTAACCTAAGTTTGATGTAGGCACAAGCAGTTTGCAGAACATGGATTTAATAAACATTGTAAAGCTTTGAAGTATCCAGTTGTAGATTCTTCCTTTATGTGCATAGGATGAATTATACCAGAGGAATTGGACCATCCTATGATATTTTAAATAAATTAGTCACAAGGAAAAAATTCAATGTTCTCTGATCTCTAAATCATTTTTTTCTCCAAAGCTTACTTCATGATATAGTTAAGTAACTGATTTTGCTAAAGCCAGTCACTTTTTCATTTGTACAGTCAAAACCCCTTCAATAAATGAATGAGACAACAAGTCTTCCAACTGATGAGTCAGTACTTGATGGGGTCAGTTAGTCTTATACTTTCTTTACTGACATGTAATTTTTCCTCTTCTGCTGCGCTGTTGACTTATGCCTCATCGTTAGGTCTCAGTAAAAAGACATGTTTTTCTTTTGGGATTGAAAGCTATACAGAGGTTTTAAACAAACGTGTTGGAGAGCAGTAAAGAAGAAAGGAAGGAACTAAATTGAACCTAAGTATGATGACATACTCATGGTGCACCTTTTTGATTTATAAAATGTAGTAGGGCCGCCAGCATCCCAGAAGAGTCATGACGTCATATTTGGAAGTCCTCTAGTTGGACCAATAGGTGGCAGAAGTTGCCAAGAAGATCCAATGAGACATGATGGACATGCCACCATTTCCAGGCATAGATGAGGGAAACTTCCTAGTCAATTTCTCAAGTGCCACTTTGTCTGATAGCTTTCCACTCCAGTGAGAGGTGTGAGTAGAAAGAGTGGGGGAGGAAGGAAGGAAAGAAGGGAGAGCATGAGGAAAGGGAGTTAAATGTCACCCAGAGCACTTCGTGATGTTTAAACATTTGCCAGCCTCACAGTTCGTCACTTCTTGGCAATTACCCTACTATGAGCAACAATAACAAAACAACAGTTCACAAGATTGCAGAGGAAGTAACCTCACCAGACGGAGGAGGATAATTTTAACCAGAGAAAGTACAACCTTGTAAAAGAATTTGTGTGTACTTGTGTATACAAAGTGATGGGACCCTTTGTAGTTGTGTGTGTGTGGTGCTTATAAGTTTGGTGAGCATGTCGAGCAAACATTTAAAGGGATTTAATGAAAAGCATGTTGTGAGAAAGACAGCATTCAATTGAGCTTTTTGAATATAATAAAACTGTGCAAGCAGAAGACAGAATAAGTATTTTCTTGTATTAGTAGATGTTAATAAGAAATTACAATAGTCAATACTGTGATGTGATTTAATTAAGAGTTCATCATTCTTTAAATGATAAAAATCAAAAATAATTGATGTTTATAGGTAAATGAACCGGGATACTACCTCTCTGTGTTGACAGACCCCCTTAATTTTATCTTTACCATCACCTCCTGTTGGCTTAAAATGTGAAGTTCCCTTATTGATGGTGATTGGCAGCTTGTGAGCCGCTCACAATGGATTCCAGTGGTCATAACAAAGGAGCAATATTTCCAAATGCTAAAGGAGCATGAGTAATTTCGAGGCTATGACTAGCATATCATGGTTTGTTGTGCTGAGTGAGTTTGTCAGCATTAGTAAAAGAGAAGGTGACAGCAGCCCTGTCATCCAACAGTCATTCTAAACTTTTTTCACCATGGACTGAAGAGTAATATGAAGAGAATTTGCCATAAATGTTAAGCAGAAACAGCCCTTTCTCACTGCTTGGTAAAGGAACAAAGGTTCTAGATGTGCTTGTAAATTGTTGAGCTTTTCCAGATTCAGAGTACTGCAGTTGTCCAGTTTGCAGACAGGACATAAGGAATATTATTTTTGAAGACTCATTATGTAAAAGATTGATTAATATTTCTGAGACTTGTATTCAAAAAAGGTGTTCAGTTTGAACTGATTGTTTTTAGACAGCAACAATTTGAGGAGATTGTTTTTTGTGGTCAACATGATTGCTTTAAGTTGTTAAGGAACTTATTGCTTGCTAATCACATGGCAGTGTTTTCCCTCAGGTGAGAAATGCATAAGGTTATGGTCGAGGCAGGGGCTGGAGGGTATGGGATTAGGACAGACTTTACACAAGTGACCCTGCATTGAAGACAGTCAACTGAAATTTAGATGAGAATAATGGGAAAGGGTGATAAATGTTCCTCTATAAAAATGTATTTCCTCTTCAAAATAATTGGCGTCACTGTCAGGAAGCAAGAGGACAGACACAAGTGACTCATTTTGTGAGCATGTAGGTCTCTTCCTCAAATTACTTACACTAACAAATAAAGTTGCTGTCAACTAAACCATTGTGAGCGGATGTTCTTGTTCCGAATTAGCACGCAAAAAAGAAACCATATGTTGTTCGCTGTGAACTCTGTCAGTGTGGCCTTGAAAATGTGCCCAGACTCTGTTAGAATCATCAAGTGACAAAGTGTATTTAAGGACTTGGAGGTCACTAATGTGTCTTAAAAGTTGCTTGAAACCACTGAGATATTTGGTTTTAAAAGAGAGAGTTTGAAATTGATACTGCAAAGCTTTTTGATTTTGGCTTTTAGGAAAGCAAGTGTAAATTCCATGGATAGATGACTTTTTAGATCTCATATGATTATTTTTTCCTCTGAACAATTGAACATCATTTCAGACATAACAGCAGCGATTGCTTGAAATATTTTCATCTTTTGCCTAAAAAATATATTGGTGTTACTGTAGTTACTGAAAATCCACTGACCAATTCAAGGTCCTGATTCAGTACTTGGATTTATTATACTCTAATTCTCAATCTCTCTCAATCTCAGATTAATTGCAAATATTAACCCTTTCATCAATAGAAATTATTCAGTCTCTTTGCAAACTGACATTGGAGATTATTAGACAGCATCGCACAAAGTTCTGTTATTTGTTGCCATTTCTGTCATTAGAAGGTTTTCATACGACGGCTGTGACATCAGATTTGACAGTGAACACTCTCAAATTCATTACATTTAATGGCATTACATCTGTCCACAGGAGCTGACAACATCAAGAAATATTGGAGTCGTTACTACCAAGGTTCACAAGGTGTAGTCTTTGTATTGGACAGCGCTTCATCAGATGAGGACCTTGAAGCAGCACGTAACGAGCTCCACTCAGCCCTGCAGCATCCGCAGCTCTGCACACTGCCCTTCCTTATTCTTGCCAACCACCAGGACAAGCCTGCTGCAAGGACGCCAAACCAGGTAATCTAGGACGTTTACAGTGCTACTCTTGAACAGTTTCATCCCATGCACGTCTAACCTCAAGCTACTTTATTTTGCCTCTTAGCACTGTAGCTTCTACATATTCAAAAACATGTCTGTCTCAGTCATGCATAGATGAATATTTTGACACTTTATTTGACACTTGAATAAGTAGTTAGACACAACAAACCTGTAATGATTGATGGTTTGACTGAGTGGTTTAGAGCTCAGCTTAAGTTTTTGATTTTAATTATTTTTTTAATTTTTCTAATTTTCACACGACAGTGGAGGGTGTGGAGATAAGTTTTAAATTATCATGCCCAAGCCTCTGTTGCTGATGTGTCTTGAAGGAGTTGTGTTGAAAGGTCTTTGGTGCCTGTCATAATGGCAGCCTGGTTTCCTGCTGGTTGACAAGCTTGAGGTTATCAAGCTAAAAAAGGAGACAGGCTTGAAATGGCTTTGTTGAGGACATTAAGATGGACTTTTGGTTGGCCTCAACAGGGTACTGCCAAGCCATTCAGTGACTCAGGAAGCAGGAACATCTGAGCAGAGAGGACTGCTGACCAAGTATATTACCAGACAGTGTGGGAGGGATACTTTGAGATTTGTCAAAACTCAACAGATATGCCCCCTGTGGAGGAGGCAGAGGTGTAAGACTTACGAGCTTTGCATATCTTTTTTGGTGGAGGTTACAGATAATCAGAAGGCTCCACCGGGGCAGGGTGCCAGGTATGGAAGACAGTCACTTTGAGATTCAAAAAGCTCTTAATGATGTTGGGCTGTCTTGGTGGACACGTCTCCTCAGTGTTGTGACTTGGTGCGCTTCCATAACTGGGGAAACACAATTCTCTCAATTCTCCTGAGGAAAATTAATACCAAAAACCTGGAAAGAAAGCTTTTATTGGACTGATTTCAGATGCAGAACAATAAATGCAAATGTCATCTTGATTGTGGAACAATGTACCAAACTTTTATACTTGTCAAGATGCTGTGGGTTAGTGACTAAAAGAATGAGATCATGGATACAGACAGCAGACTGTCAGTGACAAGACAAAAAGCTTGAACATCCTGGATAGATCTATGAGAAACCTCTGCTTCCTCAAATAAAACAAAAACACAGTGCCAGCAGAATAAATATAATCTGAAATAACAATTCGTCACAGTCAGTGATTCATTTATTTATTTATTTGTTTATATATTTTAGCCAGAGCTTTTAGAACCTCAATTCACTTTTTGTAATACATTCATCTCCTTCACGAGGTTAGGGAACATGCAGGACATGTGCTTCCAAGATGCTTGCTTTTTATCCTTGCTGGTAAATGGTCCATGAAACAGCTTTTGGCCTCTGAAACACAGATTCCCGGAATTTTTTGCTGCTCTATGTTTTTTTCCTCGAATTGATAGATTCTATACTTGTTTGCTGTGTAGCAGGTCAATGTTTGGCATTTGATCTTTAGAACTGAAACTATGATTTATGAAGAGCTTAGCCCTCTTTTAAGTAACCAGTAAGTCATTTAGCCTGTGTGACTTGTCTTGTTTTGAGGGCTGCAGACTCCATATTAATCTGAGCAGGTTTTGCTCTCATAATCCTCTCTGTATATTGACTAAGTAGGAAACAATGTACTTTTGACTGAGCATCTTACCAGCACAGGCCAGTGCTGAGCCCCTGAGGTACAATTTTTCTTTCAGTCTTTTTTTTTTCCTCTTTTGTTTGGAATAGCAGTTTTCTACTCAACCAACAGAAAGGGTGTAATAGTAAGAAGATAGTAGAAATGTCATAGAGTAGTCATAGAGTTGTAGGTCACGTCAGCACCTCCCCTCAGGACAGAATTAATCACTGCTAGTGGAGGCAGGGATAAAATACAGCACAACTAGAGTAGTCTGTTCCACCTCTTCTCACTCTCGCTCTCTCTGTCTGTCTTCTCTCTTACCCTCTGTCTCCCTCCCTGTCTCAGTCTCTCCCTCTTCCTCCCTCCCTGTCTCTCCTCTCCTTCTAGCCATGCTCTTCCACTTTTTCTCCCTCACAGAAGGAGCTTCTTGGAGTAGGATGTTATGGATAGCATTCCCTGTGCAGTGCTCACTCATGTTTCAAAAACCTGGAACCTTACTTTTCTCCACACTGACAAAATCAAACTTACACAAATGCATATACACACACAGAGGTACGCACACATATACATCATCTGCAGAAGTCTATGTTGTGTTTCTGAAGGCTAACAAAGATGGATGCTCGGATAAAGAACCATCTGCATTTTGTAGCCTGGACCACCACTGTTGCCGCTCTTTAGTCATGTGACATCAGCAGTGGAAAAGTTTAGAGAGAAAAGTTCTGTACCAGATTTAGCTGTGACTAAAAGTGAATGTATTTGAGGAAAACCTATGACTCCACCTGATCAGTTTAAATTAGTTTAACCAATTGGTACGGACTGAATTCACTTGAGCCCAAGTCACTTTAGTCATGTAAACCTGCTAATCTTATTGATATTTTGTACAGTAACTGCTTGTTTGAAGCCGAACAACACTGGTCTCTTTGTTGGACGATTAATCCAGTCTCTAAGCTACATGTGGTTGTGCCCAACTGCCATATTTGAATAGTTATTCCATCTGTTTCTTATAGTATAATTAATTTTTTGAAACTATTTGCAAACACTGCTTGTGTTAAAGATTTTCTTATGGGGAAGGCGGGATAAAAAAAAACAAACAAACATGTGGCCTGTAGGCCTTTTTTGCATCATGTTCAGAGGCCATTTCAGTTTATAAAGAGTTACTTACATAAAGTAATTTATTTCATGGTTCATACATGTATTTCATTTATGACAAGCTAATGATATCTTGAGTGTTAACCTCAGGCTTTGAAATCCTCTGTGTGTGGTGACAGACAAAGTTAATTAACTAATTTAATATCACCACTGGTGAGATGTTCGACTGTGTCTGAAAAGTATTACACTCACGGCTCTGAGCTTATTTGTAGCAACAAAAGTATTTTCTAATTTTGCTTGTTTTTCTAATTTTGTCTATATTGTTCTCTATTCTACGTCGGTGTGTTTGAAACTACATTGTGTTACCGTTCCTGTGTGTGCATATTATCAACTGACTCATGGCTGTGTCACTGTAGGAGCTAAGTGTTCAGTGACTCATGAGTAATCTTTGCTAAGACGAAACAATTTTAGACCAACCAACTATGCAAGAAATCATTGACTCCATCTCTTTTCCTACACTTTGTACCTTTGCCTCTGTACTATTTGTCATGAACAAAGTAATAACACTTACTTGTTCTCAGTAGTCACTGTTTCTGGTTAAATCCTGTGTCACACTGGTAAAGATTAAGCAGAAAAAGGGTGGACATCGGATGCCTACCCAACCAGTGGAGAGTGCGAGAGGGCAAACCATCTGTATGTTAAACAAACATTTGCTCAACATCTGCAGGGGTCTCTTCCTGGAGTTTTTTTTTCAGTTCTTCCCAGGTTCCCATGCCATCACTTGTAGTTCACTTTAGAACAGTTTTCACCTTTGTTATTTAACTTTACATCTTGGAAACATTTAAACTACATGTCCAGTGAAAAGAAACATCAGTTATACAGCATACTGATACAATTGACAAACAGGTATGACAAGACAACTTACAGGTAATTATTCATGTATAGTGATGCTTAACAGCACACAGGATACAGGACGGCTCAGTTTTTCTCAAAGTTGCCTTATATGTTTCCAGCAGTCACTGTGATGATGATATATAAGAATTCCCATGCAAGTGGGATAGCAAATGGGTAGCACCCGGTGGGTTTTCCACAGAGTCCAGTTTCTATAAATTTTATTATCTTTGTGTTAATTGAATATCCTCCGGCATAATCCCCAAAATGGCAGTACTGTCTTTATCTTATAAATGTATTTTTTGTGTACATGTTTTTTAAGCATATGCTTCTATTGCAACACAAACAGCCTCTATATATGCTATCTGTCAGCAACCTTCACACATCACACCATACCTCATTACTGAAATACTTGCTTAGTTGTTGTAAATTCAGATTTGCTCGAGACTGTAATTACTAACAGAATTGAAAGGGTCTTGCTAGTTGTGCTAACTAGTAAAGTACAGTGTTCGTTACTTGTGTATGGTTGGTCTTCAGGAAGTTTGGGAATATTTATGTGTTCATATTACTTATTGATAAAGGTTGAGCCGAAGTGCTTAATATTAAATGAAAGTTACGCTAAAAGTACCAAGGTACATATCAGAAACAGGTGGCAAACCACTCTTAGCACTGGCCTTGTTGGTTTAGTTTAAGTGCAGTGTGTGTCCTCAGCTGAGGATAAAAGCACAATTGAAGATGTGCCACTTCCTGTTTCCAAGATTTTTTATGTTGTTGAGTTCTCAGTGTTGGCATGAATTCAGCATACAGCACAGTTACTACTGTACCAAAGTTTAAAATGTACAATGGAGCATAAGAGATAGAAAAAACATCTCATCAGAAAACTATTTGAAAGTCAAATGAACGCAGGTTAACATAGTACAAGTCAACCATCAGTCATTTTTAGCTTGTTGTAGCTCCTGCATCAATACCATGGGAAGTGTCTACATCAGTCGTACAGCCTTGTCTGTGACCGCAGGACCCAAATAATCTCACATGCACATCCTTTAAAGGTCTTGCATAACACACCATATATACCCAGTATGTTATGTATCTTTTCATTATTTATAAGAATTTTCAATAGCTTTTTCTTAAGTACACAAGTCCTACAAGGGTCAGTGCACATTGTTTTGAGATGTTTTGGGCCAGAGGAGCCACTTCACTCAAGTCTTTGCCTCACTGCAGCTTTACACTGTTTATTAGGTCATTGCCAGGTTAGTAGAGTAAAAGTATACAAATACTGAACATTTTAGAGAAGCTGAGTATTTTTTAAACCTCTGTTGTGGTACTTTGAAATGGTATATACAAATTCTCTCAATATTACATTGCAAAGAAAAACAATCCTGTCTTTTTATTCTTACTCTTCATATTTATATTCATATTCTGCGCATGTTACGGCTGGGCCAGCTCAAAGTAAATTGTTTAAATAAGTAACCACATTAGAAAGAACTGTATGTAATGAAAATTATTTCAGTTTTTTGGTTTTTTTGTTTTTTTCTGAGGCGGTAAGGCTGTAATAATGTTTTAGATTACTGTCATTCATAACACTTTGAAAATAACCTTTTCAACAAGAGTCACAACCTTTGATCCACCATAACAATTTGCTCCGGAAAACTCAGTCTGATTACATCCCTAGTAATCCCTTTGAAATGTGTAAACGATTTAAGCACGTCTAAATGTTTATCAGGCAAGTCACTCTAAATTAAAACAAGAAGTCACGCGTAAGGTTTTGTATATACCATATGTGATGCATGGATATAATGATGCAGGTCCTGCCACAGTGTTCCTCTTTAATCCCTCTGACTCAAGTATTTCACACGGGGACATGGACTTTAGAGACCATATGACATCCATAACTGCTGTTAATGACTTTATTTTCTAAAGGCATATGTGGACAAAAAAAGATTTATTTATGTAAGAATGTGACAACTTTAAGTTAAAATATCCTGAACACTATTAGGGGGTTAATATTGTACCTATTTGTCAGCAACCAAGAGAAATTAAATTCAAATTGCTTGAAACAAAAATAAAATGTCAAAATAAAAAGTTATTCAGTGCAGTATACAGCATGGCCATCTGCAGTGGAATTTATATCACAGCCTAAAATAGCATTTCATGTAAAAATTACTGTTATAAATAGCTATACAAATAGATAATTACCATTTGCCAAATTGTAGTTAAAAATGTTCACCAGTGAATAGAATAAAAGAGGTCAGCAGCCTTTGGAAAGTTAATGAAATATGCCTACTTCAGCCAAGCTCTCATCACAACAGCAGACATAGAAGTTGATTGACCATGTTTTTTTGAATAAACTCTGCACACTGGTGGCTTAAAAGATTTAAAAGCACCAGAGGAGAGACTGGCTTTTTAATGACAGCAGACATACAATGAGCAGCAACATTGGATGATTGGAGTCCATAATAAGAATGGTTAGTTCTGAATCACATTATATTTATTTCAGTTCATAATTTGTTTTGATATTTTAGTCATCTAAGAAACCTCAGGCCTCAGTTGGCAGGGACATGCTTTGAAGTTTTGTTCTGTAAATTATGTTAAACATGCCATGTGGAATTTAGAATCAAGCTGTCCTTAATTTTGAAAGTGCACAATTCTTTTGGCCAGTCATTATATGGTGTGTAAAGTTACAACAATGGATGGAAGTTCATAGAAAGAGCCTTGTAGTGTGTCCGTCATGAACGTCTGTACGTACTCTAGATTGCAAAATTACATTAGGCCCACAGATGAATGAAATTATGTATTGTTGTGTAGTTTTATTGGAACCTGTATCAAATTCTGTAAACGTTCCGTTGAAGACCCCTGACTCTTGCAACGGCTCTCCATCTGAACTCAGCAAATCCCCAGAGACAGCAGCTGCATTGCAGGTTCTTGTGGATAATTGACAGGCTCCACCCATGAAACAAGCTCAGATTTAGTTGGTCTGAAATCTATTGGCAGCTCCTCTGGCGATGACACTATACACAAATGACGTCTCCATGTTGGCCCTCTTCTCACAGCAACCACTCTGTTGACAGAACAAGGTGGCTCATTTCCTCAACACACACACACACATACATACATTTGCCAAAGCTGTTTTCTGGGGCAGTCCTTGTTTACGGTGTCACGTTAGTGACTTTGGGTGTTTCTGGCACTGCTTGAGTGAGGGGTGAGAGAAGGTGGTGGAGGGGTAATGTAGCTCTGTGGGCCTGTTAAGGCCTCACTGGGGCCCTCTGTGCTAGTACAAGTTTTTTTCAAAAGCAGGGTGGGTCTGAAGAAAGGTTGAAGGAAATGTAGGACAAAATTCCTTGTTGACATCAATCTCCTGCCGTTGGGGGGCCCAAGGAAGCTTGGGAGGAGTGGAGGGGAGGTCACCCTGTTGATATAACACCTCAACAAAGCAGGTCTGTTTGGATGGATGGGCCTAATGGACTGCGTCCACGAGGGGCTCTTGTTTTAGAAAATGCTGTCAGTGTTAGTGGGCAGAGGTAAAGGTTTTCTTGGTTTTACTCGTGCATTCTGTCTTATCTGAGGAGGAGACAGAAGATAGAACGAAACTGATGCTACACTTCATGAAGAGTACACAAAACAATGGAGCCCAAGAGTTGAGTCACAGGAGAGGGGGAACTAACAGGGTAGAACTGTCTTATGTGGAAATATGAGATAATACTGGAAAGACAGAGATCAATAAAAAATACTGTAAACAGAGGGAAAAGGGGGGAGAGGCTGCAAAAGCTGATGTTGAGAATCATTTCAATGGCTCCCCTACAAAATTGAAGGCAGAAGCATTGAAACATTGTGGTGAAAGTCCCCAAGTGACTGAACAGGAAAAGAACCCCCCCACATGCTCTCTCTTTCTCTAGTCTCTCTTTCTCACTCTCAGTCCCTTGTTCAGTCACACACACACACACTCACACACTCACACACTCACGGAAACTCAAGTCAATCCAGTCCGGAACAGTCCCTTTATCCCTCATCCATTGTAAGGAAAACAGTGCCTGGTATGAATTGGAGCACATCTGTTTTCAGTGTACCAAAGCTAAATGTAATGTTGCTGATGCATTGTGACAAAGTTACATCGCACAGACAAGCAGCCACTCACATGCATTATACATTGGTGGACCTTTTAATGCCGAGCGGTAAAAACAGGTAAATTACAAGAAGGTTGGTGTCAATAGTTAGACTGTGTTTTTCAATCACTTCTCCAGCTCTTGTTAATCTTTTTTTTTTTTTTGCAAAAAAATCAAAATAACTATACCAAGAAGCATAATGGTGAAAGTGACAGAGTTTAATGTCCTAACCAGCGACGATGCAAACAATCATTAATCATCAATTTACTGTGTTTTGACAGAAAAAGACTGGCAGACACGTATTTTCTCAGACACAGTGCATGTTTGACTCAGACATTGTTTCATACATTCCATATGTGCCATGTTTTCTTCCTTCAGTCAATCCTATAAAGATCACAAGCCAAAGCCGCAACATCTCCAAATTTGTTGTCAAGACCTGCATAAACACGCCTGTCTTCTACAGTCAATCGAGGAAAAAGCCTCTCACAGTTGGACTTCTACTGTAAACCACTGTGCAAACTTTTCTAGCCAGACGCTTTCAGAGACAAGTGTTAAACTGTAATTATCATCATGCATTCTGAGATCAATATGCATTCATTATTTTAGTACCTGCACTTGGTGTCTGGATGACTAAGTACAGTTGGTGAATGATTAGATGGGTTTTGGATTAGTGTAATGGAACACAGAGTTGAAATCCCTGCTGTCATCAGCTATTGTGGCCTTTGACATTCACTTTAGTGTGTCCACATCGATATTTTACAGTGTAACACTTACATGATGTGTATGTGTGACAGTGTCAGAGACACACTTACACACATTAAGAGGGAGTGATAGACAGTGAAAGAAGGCATTACACATATCCTGAAATGCCATCTGATGATTGGTGAAGTGAGACTTTGCATCTGCACTGCATTGATGAAGTCACTCTTGGCCAGTGGCCTTGAATTTAACCCTTCATTTACCAGTTCACATAGATTTTTTAATTGGATGGTGTTTTCTAATACCTACTCGTTCTGCATAGTGTTACATACATCCTTCATTACTCTGCATGCACGTTCTTTGAATGTCAAGAATGGATTTGAAAACCAGTACCACCTGAGAACTGGATTTATCAGAAAAAATTGGAATGATTCCACCTGAGAACCTGTTCAAAATTAGAGCTTAAAGAATCAAGTTGTGTCGTGACTTAATTGCTTTTTAAGCTCCTAAATATCAGAGCTGTAGAAAAGAGGGCTCACCAAATTTCTTAATAAATGTTAACTTTCCCTCCTCTTGCCCCTAACCACAGTGTCAGAATACTATCAGTTCCATTGATAAACAATAAAGACAAAGTTTCAAATCCCCCTCTCACTTAATGCCCACTCCCTTTTCTTGCCCTTTCAGCATTTATTCATGCACCAAGCTCTGCTTTCCCTTGAACTAAAATCGCAGCTCCTTTTAAAACATTGTAGTGAAATACTGGCTAAAAAGTTAAAACTTTGTGTCAGCAACGCATAAGCCCTTAGTGAAAAATCGTTCAACCCTGTACCTTGTGTTCTTAGAGTGTACATAGCTGTTTATTATAGATATACCCACAAGATAACACCTTTACCGTCTCTCTTACCTCGTGTTTTTTATCCATTAATCTCTTTCATGTGCACCTTTCTCTTTTTTCACTTTTAATATCCAAGTACAAGTATCTAGCTTTCACTTCTAAAATTGTTGAATTTACTCTGGTATGTAAAAACATATAACTCATTGGAACGGGTGTTTTCTGAAGGGAGCAACCTTCACAACCCCGTAGCTGAGTATGTTTTTCTGCAGCCTGTGCTTTTCTCCTGTGGGTCACAGGAATGTGGCTCACACAATGATGGAAAACCCACAACCAACAAATTGTTTTTCCCATGTAAGAGGTCTCATTTGACCAATGCCTGTGTGCCCCTATCATGATACACACTATTAAAATCAGAGAGCACAGCAGGGGAGATAATATAGATTACTGTACTGGTGTGATGCGTGTTCTTGCCAAGTCTTATAACTGATGGACACATATTGTGAAAAAATGTGCTTTTTAACGTATCATTTTTCTTCCTTAGCATCTACACTTGTGTAACAATGTTACATCCTCAGTAACTCAAAATATAGCAATTTGCAGTGTTAACATAGTTTTGAAATGTGAGAATTTTGACGGTATGAAATTGCTGGCCCTATCTTTTCACCAGGGTGTAACTTTTGCCTCTACCTTTTGGCAGTGATAGTAATTACACAAACACTGTAAACATGCCTTTGGCACCATACGCTCTGTCGTAGTCATAGTTGCAGTTTTAACTTCTATTTATTTTCATGTTGCTAAGATTCACACCCAATTAATGGAGATATTCTGATCAGTGCCCGGTGGAACTGTCAGTGACAGCTATAGGTTTGGCCACCGCCAGAGATTAAGGGGTTGGTTGGGTCATGGTGTGGGGAAGTAGTTAGCCAACCTTTTTGTCTCTATTATCAGGCTTCCTGAAATAAAGTGGGTGGTGTGGGGGCATGGGGGCTGGGCCGGGCTCTCTGTTTGATCATTGATCTCCATGACCCCATTTGAAGGGTCTTAATCTCTCAGTTGACCTCCTCAAGGATTTTTTTGAGAAAGGCTGACAGCAGTGGATGTTGACTGGGAGCTAGCAAAGAGAGTGAGGATGCTGTGGGGACAGTGATGGGGGTGTTTTTCCACTTGAGTGGAGAAACAGGGATGTAATGAGCCTGGAAGGTGTGTGGACACACACGTGTGCACATTCACAAGGGAATGCAAATATGAGATATGGAACTTAATACAAGTTGCTTTTGTATTTCTGACTGCTGAACCACAGATACTTACAACTCAGTAAATTTCGCCATCAAAGTTTGCATAGGCCTAGCTCACCCACGCTCAAAGGGTTGCACACCAGGTTTTGTTGTCTAGCACAAACATGCCTTTTCTTCACAGAGTTTTTGTTGGGCAATTTCTGGTAAAGATGAAACTGCATCACATTGTTTACTCAGAGCGCTTTGAGCTATGAAATTATCATAAATGTTGTTATTATTAACATTTTTTAATTATGAATTTGTTATTGTTGTTGGTAGTAGTAGTAGTAGTGGTGGTGGTATATATGATTAAAACATAAAGACACAAATTTTATATCACTGAGGTCAGTGATATCCATCCGACATAAAGGTGATTGTCAATCCTAGTCCCATTGACTGAACATGAAGGTTTCCTCTTAGGATGTTCTTCCATCATGCAAATGTCCAACTCTATCCCCAAAGAAGATTTAAGGCTAACTTTCCTTCAGCCTTTGTGCCTCAAGTCTCCAAGGCACTACTCTCCATGACAATAAGAGGATAACGCTGTCTCTGTCTTCAGGGCTCAAAGAGAATGTTGTGACAAGACGCCAAGGCTGCACCCTTTCACATACATCTGCACCACAATTGAGCGGCTTCATACACTACACCATTGGCATTGTCCATGTCCTGCTAATGGTGCTCATTGACAATGGTATGTGTGCAATATTGCCGTAATGATTTTTTTATCCAAAAAGTTGTGTATTTGCTTGTCTTCTTATCTCTACAGATGTCTGCTTATGAACACAGAATCTGTAGGCAAAGGACAAAATTTAATTCAGAGGCATCAGGGTTTAAGTTTCTGGTCCCTGGGGATTGCTTTATTTGTCAGCGAGTGGTCACAATGCATTGACTTTTGGCAAAACAGCCCAGTGACCCTCTTCTAGTTTAGACGGAGGTGTAAATGCACCTAAAGCTGTTTGGTTAGCGCCAAAAATTTACAAAGACGACAAATAGTTTTTTGGGTTAAAACAGCTATCCAGTCTGCCCTGGATGCATTGAGGGACTAAAACTAAATTTCAACCATGCATACTATTGACAGGTCTGTTGATCGCAATGCAGCATTTAAATCAAAGTCATTTTTTCAAGAAGCAAGAATAACAGGGGAAGGGCAGGTGGCACAGCCTTAATTTTGTTTAAACTTGTTAGTTATGTAAGTGCATGTCATGGACCTGACGTTATTTGGCCAAGATTTTTTTTTACTATGTTGGAATGTTGTTGGATAGATAGTTGGATTGGATACAAAACTGGCTGAAAATGAGTAAAGTACTACTTGTTATAGCTGAGTAAAGGACACCTGGGACTGTGCATCAAGAGCAATTAGTACAGTGCATTTTCAATACACTCTTTCCTCTACCTGACATTGGATGAGGTCACTGTGACTTATTTCTCAAGCAGTCTCCTTAGTTTAAAATCACTTGGGCAGATTAACATCCAAAACACCCAAGGGTTGGAGCACTGACTGATTCAGGTGGTTCCTTTGATTTGATTACAGGGAGGGACTCATAAAGTTGTTTTTAGACAAGTTTTGCGCAAAATAACTTCTGAGAAAAGATGAAACTTTCAGCCTCCTGTGTTTAATGTTTTTTTTTTGCTGACATAAATCATGGTTTTGCGGTACAGTTTATTGAGGTCAGCATGTTCTCCTTTGTAACTGCTCCCTCCCAGTGCAATTAACAACTGATGATAACGTGTTTTGGTGCACTCTTAATTTTGAGTGCTTTCATGTCATTTGCAAACGTGGTCAGTTTGTGTGGAGACGAAACGTTTTGACAGGAACAGCGAAATAATAAAGAGATGGGAATGTTTTCATTTGAGTGTCTTTGGTATTCAGGCCAGATAATTAAGTTGCTCTTTAAACTCGTCTCTTCCTCAAGACCTCCAGATGCGTCCGAGTGTTGTCAGACAAGGTGTGTCGCTCGAACACGTCCGTCCACGAGCAGCTGTGCGGATGTGCTCATTTATGCGCGTACCCCGTCCAAATCAAACTGTTGTGTTTTACATCAACAAACCTTACCACCACAATTTCCCCTCCTCAGTGTGTCACACTCCCACACACACACACCATGGTGTTATGTGGTCAATTCACTGCTCACCCTCAGGAATGCAGCTACACTCTGACTACACCACACGTGGATACACACATACACTGACACTGTGGTCTCCCTCTCCTTTACTGTCCTCAGCTGGAAAGGTTTAAAAAACTAAGTTACACAAGATCCCTGGAAAGGAAACCATAAAGAATGGATTTGATGTGAAGAGGAAAACCACAGCGCTGGGTGAATTGTGATAATGACAGACGGGACACTTCCTGGCTTCTTGTTTTGAGGGGAGATACAGATCTCAAGTGTTACCTAAGATACTCGGTGTAGCCAGGCACAGAGATTACATTGACTAGGCTGTGGAAAAGCAAGAGGGCCCAGGAAACACAAAGCTGCAAATGAGACCGTCAGTGCCGCAGACCTTCCCTTCGGCTTATCTCTCTGCCCATCGTCTGGGGCTCTCTTATCAGCATACCAGTTGTATCCAGGCCACAGGTTTTGCCTGTGTTTTTATACAGAGCTCTTCTTGATAGCTGCACTACAACACAGTTTTATCAAGCGGTCGCTGCGGGGATAAGAAGTTGACAGACAGCTCCAGCCGTTTTTTAACCAAATATTGTAGCTCATCTTAAGAGAAACAGGAAGGCACCGTTTTTGCTGTTAAACCGAGGGCCAGTGTTTGGTTTTGGCCAGATTATCTTGAAGTCAGCCCTCCTCTATCTCCTCTTCTGTCTCCTGCACCTAATTATTATCAGCCTTTATGTTCATGATCATTGCCCATTCATACAATTTATAGGCATATTTTAGTGTTGTTGAAGTCTATTTAGTAACCACAAAGTAGTTTTCTTTACCTGGAGCTCATATTCAGGATTAGGGATCCTTTTCATGGAAAGGCGCATTCAGTGAGAGGATAATTATTTCTTTAGCTCTTGACCTTCACAATTTCCCGACAGTTGGTCACAGAGATTTAGAACTTTTCGTTTGGATGTTGTATGGACACTGTTTTGTTAAAGTTTCCACGGTTGTGTTCAGCTGCTACAAAATCTGATCATGAGTCAAAATTTGAATAACACTAGGTGTTCTCCCAAAGTTGTCGCTAAATAATGCACATGGTAAGTAACACTGTTATACAGTTGTTGATGTTCTGCTTTCCAATCTGATTTTCCATGCATGCTGTACACACATGCATTACATACACTCACATTAATATAATGATGCTCTGCACTCTGTCCAAAGCCTCTGCGTTTGAGCGTCTGCATTACTTCATGGCACAACCACCTCCAGATGTTCTTCTGTACTGTACCCTTGTGCAATTTTTTTTTTCCTGAAAAGGCAAAGAACCCTCGCTTGGGTTGGATTTCCCCCCATAATGCCACTTTATTTGCCAATGTTTTACATCTCTTCAAAAGACTTTGACATCGGAGACCCTCAACAATGCATTCTGGATAAAACATTAAGGGAACCAGGCTTCACAAGCAAACTCTCTCCATGTCCTTAAAAAAAAAAAAAAAAAAAAAAAAAAAAAAGGCAGATTGAGATAAAGACTGTGTAGGTTTATAAAAAGCACGAGAAAAACTTATCGGCACAAGGCCAACATGTCTGAGACGTTTTTATTGTTGACATACTTTGCAGAAAGATTACACTCCGATATACATTAGTCTGCATATCATGACTCTGATGACTGCATTGTTTTCGTGTCAAATGAGACCATCTGCTTGTGCCTCAGTTCACACTTTGTGTGTGTCTTTAGAATCGTCTTTGTGAATAACAAATAGTAATATCAAGAACAGCACACTTATTCTATTGTTGCATGGAAATGAGCCTTTCCTGAGGATTGTACAGGAATTATTGTTGGGTCTGCTCTTTCTCGGAGTCAACAGCCAGTGTCCCTGCCCATGTATGTGTGTGTGTTTTTATGCAAGAGTTCTGTCTTTGTTTTCCCGTCCATCCTGCAACCAACTTACCCCCTGTGATGGCAGACATGACTGATCTGCGGGCTTGTCAGGTACCATCAGTACAAAGCTGGTCCCATGTGACACCCCCGGCGGCTTGCCAAAAGCTAATTGTGCTAATTGGCGAGCGCCAATCCTGTAACAAGGCTTTGAGGGGTGACCCACCGACACAGATGAAAGGGCTCAGATTTGACTTGTGTCAAGGACTTGTGGGTAATCGGTGCGTCCGCTGACCTGCAGGCCAGGAGGGCAGGACCACAGTACTGTGGCCAGTCTGTGTGTGTGAAGAGAGACGAAGGTGAGGAATGGGGAACATGAACTGGATAATCCATCACCTGGATCCTACTAGACATAAGGATCCGGAGATTATAGAGCTTGTGTTCAACTTGTGTCCGATGCTGATAAGTTCTTCTGAAATCCCTCTATATAACTCTTGGACATTATTTCTCCAATTGCTTGTGTGCATATATTTCAAAATAAATGTACCAGAAATAACAACAGACATCTTTAAAACCTGGCCTCAGACTTCATTCTTAGAATCAAAACATGCTTTGTTCTCTGGAAATCAGTGGAGTATATTCTATAATCCAGTCTCAAGGATTGATGGATGAGCCCAGAAACCAGACAGAAACTCTCACAAGGGCTTTAACAGTGACCAGGTCATTTTACTTTTGCAGCTTTAGTTGTCTGATAGCCTTAGCTTGGGGTGGAGGGTGGGGTTGGATGGGTGGGGGGGTGTTTGGCATTGGCTGCCTGTGATGGAGAAGCGGTTTAAAAAACCGATGAACATATGCCTCTGTTTGTTCCTTCAGCTGTTTGTCAGTTGTCTCAACCTCATTCTACTGGGTGTAACATCCTATTTGCATTAAACCCCTGTCATCAATGCTCATACTGTCTGGGAACCTGTTCGGGGTTTTATCAAAACACTCAGAGAGTCTTGTGCCGGATTGTCTTTCCTCGTGCATGAGACAAGCCCAACAAGAGACATTTAGTTGGCTGTGAATGTGCAGAGAAAAACAAATGTAAACACGATAGGGAAATGCTGTCTGACAAACTGACAGACACTCGGGGAGAGAGGCAGGCAGCCTTGTAGATGTTTCTGAAGATAAGAAGAATAAATTGTCTGTCAAATACATGAGACTTTGGACTCAGATGAGAAGTATAATTTGTCAACTTGACACATTTTTGGTCATTTACAATTATTGATGATTGATACTGCAAACAAATAGACTCAAAACCTTTTTATGACAAACATTTTAACACAAGTATTCTGTCCAACAAAATATAACTGATCTGTGATCCGCAGTGTCTATGTACAATGCGGATCAGTCATCTTCATAATAGTACATTTACAAAACAAATGAAAGTCAAACCACATTCTCTGATCACTGTGAAGCAAGCGTACAGTATATTGCACGCCTGGAATTTAAGAGTCTGTGGTTTCATGACTCATTCTGCAGCAAGGACCCAGAAAAGCTTGGAGGTCTCTGACCCTCATTAGGCAACCTTATTGGCATTTTCTTTATCAAAGCCAGCATGCAAACACACTCAACCCTCTGTCTGTCATCAGTTCTCCCCAGCCCCACGGATATTTGGGGACAGATCAATCTTGATTTTCCCGATAGGGGGCAGCCCAGAACCCAAATAACAGGTTACTCCACTGAGTTGGGATGACTCACATGGAAATCATAAAATCTAAGTGTTGCTTGTGTTGTAGGGGTTGTAAAAGAACTCTTCCCAGTCAATGAACGATTTGGCATTCTGTTCTTGAGGTTGTACTTAGTTTATCTTGTCTGTTCATTCAACAAAATCTGCAATGTAGGTGGGTGGTATTATATTTACTGTAATACACAGGCACCTAGCCAGAGGGTTTTAAAGTCTTAAATGATAATAGTGTGGCTTGATGTACTTACTGTATTTGATTGAAAACATGTCACATTTCATCACAGATTAAAGAAACTTTGACTGTCAGTGATCTGAAGTTTAAGTAGATTTAATTAAATGTTGAATCTAAATGATTGAAATGTATTTTACTGCTCCCCTTTGTAGTCTAATCAAGCATGAAATACAATATTACCTAATTATAGCAGATTTTTTTTCTGCATACCTGAGTGTAATAATGTCTGGAACTTGATACATCCTCGTACCCCGTATCCATCCAGCCACATAATGCAGTCATGACTGTGCTGCTCCGCAGTAAGATGAAGCATTGTCACTCTACTCCAATGGCACTGATTATATATTAAGAAGTAACAAAGCACAAGATTCAGCAACCACAGCGGCATTGAATTTTAGTTGTCACACACTGAACTGAAAGAAAAACCAAACACAACTTCCACCTTTGGCTTTGTTACACCTGTGACAGAACATGTTGGAGGGGTTAAACTGTGTGTGCCAGAAATCAAATGAATGCACAGAATACTTGGCAGATCACTCTTCCCCAGTGCAATGTAGCTACATGAACATGTAAACTGTCTGAGTTTTGCAGACATTGCTGCAGGGCAGAGGGAATTACACTGTCACACAGAGGATATGGAGCTGCCGTGATATCCTGTTGGCACATAGTTGAGGACCATCCAGGTGGAAATTGGTATGCTCTGCCAAGAGGGAGGTTAGGAGTGAGGAAGTTGCATGGGAGGTGCTCATCTGCATCAGCAGGCATTGTCTTTCATGTAAACAGTATTTGGCTTAACTTGTTGTATCCGTCAAAAGAAGGAGAGGTAGTTTGTGATTTTAGGTGTGGAAGCAAGCAGATGTTAAGGCTTGTTTGCATGTGTGTCAGGTTCTGCACACCTGTACATTTTTGGGATTCATAAAGCTGTGTGCACATCTGTCAGTGCTGAAATTGTGCCATACAGCAGGGTGTCAGAGAGATTTAGTTTGTATGTGTGTGCTTGTCAGTGAAAATAGGAGCTGTTTGCCAAAGAACATTTGCTGAGATCATAAAAATGAATGTAAGGAGCCCGTAGACTCACTGAAGGTGGGGCTTCATATTTTTTTATTAAGGCTACACAAACTCTTGCACATCTAGTCACTCAGCTATTCGGCAATTATGCTGTTAAGTTTTAATGTCTATCTTCTGAGCTAGTTGCTAAAATATTTCATATTTATATGTATCATCTATATTTTGAATCACTTTCTCCTTAGGCTCAAAATAATCCCAATACTTTTTCCATACTACCAATATGCTGCGCATGTTATAGAGACATACTAAAGTTATGATAAAAACAGCTCTTTGTCTACATTGAGTATGCATGTGAGCTTTAGAACACTGCACTGTTTGTTGCAGATAATTGTGAACAATGAGTGACAGAAGAACTATCTGAAATGAGAGGCATCACCTTTTCCACTGCAAGTGTCTCAGACTTTATAGTTTGGGGCCCCTCGGCACCTAAAGCAAGCTCTGCAGTTACATGATGTAACCTAAAATTGAAGGACTGCATTTTTAAAAAATTTCCAAATGATTGTAATTACAGTATGGCAGGAGAATTCCCAATAATGGAAAGACAATCTCTTCCTTATATGTGATAGGTTTAAAAGATGATGTGGTAGTGTCTGCTAACTCTGTCAGACCTTCCTTGTTCAGTCCGAGTGGCTGTGGAAGATTACATGTTTTCCTTTCTTGAAGATTTTCAGCTTTTCAATCCTGTCAACAAAACAGCCTTTTCAAGTGGCTGTAAATAATTTTGAGCACAGTGTTTAAAGAATCTACAAGATGATTTAGAAAAACTGACATTAAAAGCACTACTAAAAGACTAATTCTACAGTAGCAAAAAAATTGACTTTGTATTCTTTTGATATCTTTGCAGAAGCTAATATTTGTCTCTCCTCACCAAACTCTCACTGTGAGTACTTAATCAATCTTTCGTCAGAAGCTGCATTCTTTCAGTCTCAAACCGAAGCTGTTAAACAGCCATGGGCACTACGTCTGCAGACACACAGTAAGGCACATTAACATGTAATGGCTCTGAAAAATGTCTACCAAAAATGGAGATGTGACCGACAGGATTTGGAAGCCAGGTGTCTTGAGCCGCACAAGCCAGCCTGGGTATGATTAAAGCCACAGCATTATCGCAAACATTCTTTGAGCGAGATAACATATCATGCTAAAAGGGTTGCTGAGCCGTACTCACTACTGCCTTCCACTTAACTGAGTGTGGTTGCCATTAACCAGTTCTCACATCATTTCCAGTTAGTAAATAAGTTGATTATGGTTGCGTCATGTAGATTGTGATTACAAAAAAATACAAATGTTTTTATCCTTATAAATACTTTTGGTGTGGTCTAGTTGTACTCCATTGCTTTCATCTGGCCGGTACACATGGACCACACACACCCTTGGAACTAAAATGTTATTTGCATCTGGATATGCTATTAGTATGATCATAAATCCTACCATGCCATACGTATTTACATATGTTATTTATGTGATGTCTGCGTGCTGTCCGCATTGTGATCGTGTCTCAGTTTTCATGTAGGCCTTAGAACAAAGGTGAGCAGCGAGGTGGTGTTGTGAACATGATAGACAGGGCAGATGTGGGACATTAGGTATGATACAGATCTGTCAGTTCTGAGTTATTTTACCCTCACAGTAGGAAACAGGATGGATTATTTTTTTTCAACCCTTTTCTAGGAAAAGTAGTGATGACTTGTAGCAGACAGGGTATGTGAGCAATACTTTGTGGAGTTGGAGCAGAAAGGAAAGTTGCACAACCATAAACATGAAAACAATGGACATGATTTGACACAATAATCATTGTTACAGCTGAAAAATATCCAGCAAAAAAAAGAAAAAACTCAGGAAACCAGTGTTACTTTTGAAATTCTACCCTCTGTAGCACCCCACGCAGTCATGTAACATTAAAGTGCAAGGAATATTAACAACTGTGTTGTTTAAGTGCAGAATTGTCTTCTCAAAAAAAAAAATGGTGAAGTTTGATCATTTTTTTAATCTACCTTCTCTATTTTTTTCTCTAATTAACATATCTCAAGTTGTGAATGCCAAAGAAACTTGTGAAACCTTAATTACCAGGTATAACTCTTTGAAATATTTGTATCAAAAGGTGAAGAAAAACAGGATTTATTTTTGTTGACAATTCATAGTTGTCATGCAGAATTTTTTCTAAAAATGTGCAATAACAGAGGCAAAAGTCACAGTCATGCAGCAAGAGGTAGAGGGAAGCGCGACTGCACATCCCAATGCTTGACTGCAATAAACAGTTTTGAAATACTCTACCAGAGAAGACATAGATTTGTTTGAACAGTCATTTTCTACATTATGCCATGTTAATTACCCAGAACTTCAGGAATTTAGAGAAGCAAAGACCAAGCAGGCACATCGATTCTGCAGTCAAAAATTATCTCACGCTCAGACAAGCTCGATCCTTTGAACAAGGATTTAAAAGGTGTAGTCTAATCAGTTCACAGTCCTTTTGTAAACAGACACCGCTAGCCAATCAAGGGCTGTGCTATTTCACCTACCTCCAAGTTAGTCGGGCCTACATGAGCAATAATTGATCATAGTTATTGGGTGAAGAAAAAAATCATGCATCTCAATAGTAATAAACGGATTAGTCCACGTGCTTTTAGGAGTAGTCGATGACTCCAAAATATGGTGTGAAAGCTGTAGCCACCATTATTCCTTTCTCCAAAATCCCTCCCACACGCATCTTAATGCCTAATTGTCACTATTTTTATAAGATGCTGCAGATGGGCGGCTTCCCTTTTCCAGCTCAATTGTTATTTTTTTAATTGTGCCAAATGGCAGACGAGTTCCCTGGCCTGTCAGAACCACATGAAACTTTTTCATCAGCTTCTTGTGATCAGGGTTGCTCTCCAAAGTGCATGAAACCAGAGTTTAAAGAAGACAGAAAAATATTATGGCATTGTCACCTTGATAGATATTGAAAGTTTTTATTGTGTCTTCACCACATTTTGATTTTAACTGTTTCACCAAAAAGATCTCCAGAGTCACTCTCATTCACAAAATATCTACAAAACTCCTGAAATTGCAGTTTTGCCATTTTTAAACACTGAGATAAACCAAATCAATTGACTCAAATATACGTCAACATGTGCTGTACTTGTAAAATGTGCTGGACTTGTAAAAAACTTGTGACTTCCGCTGAGTTTGAACATTTTTTTCCCGCAAACTTTCCCCTCTGGGAACAGTTCAGGGCTGTTCGTTGGAGCTGATGCGGGTGGTGTGAGCCATGCAACTCTGCCACCCTGCTCCAGTGTCCTCGTCTGTCCCTGTCTGACCTGCCCACCCCTCCACCTCCCTCCCACGGTGTCCTTTCTGAGGGCCAGCTCCTCTGAACCCAAACAACAGTTCCATTTGTTTTGCCTGGGCTGGGAATGCACTCAGCCATCTTTAGCTGTGTTTCTGCCAGCCCCACTGGATGCCAAACCTGTGGACCTTACTCATATGCCAGCTCTTCCATTTCTTGTGCTTCCTTTCACTCTGTCTGCTGGAGTTGGTGGCAGTGCCAGTGTCTAAGTCAGTGGTAAAGGGTCCTGAGAAGAGATCATTTGTGTGGTTTTTGATAGTAAACTGTGTTTCGTTTGACCTGCATATTTGATTCATAATTACATAAGGAAAGACTTGAAATGTTCAGTTAAGCGCAAAATTACACGTTTTCAAGCTCTGACAAGGATTGTCACCAGTTCAGTTTTATGATTTTTATCACTCTCAGTTTTTTTTGTCAAGCTTATTTATTGCATCCATCATTGTTTCTTGCAAGGGCGGCATTATCTTTTGATACTCATGCAGTTTAAATCCAGTATTTTCAAAAACAACTGCAAATATATTTGGCAAGTTTGTTGAGAGGAAGCTTGAAGCAGAAGCAGAAGCTTGTTTATATTTCATATTTTCCAAACTTATTTGTAGTTTTACCATATTATGCTTTAAGAAAAGACGTTTAAACTGAGCTTCCCTTAAGAGTGACATTCACACAGTATGTCAACTATGAGAGAGAAGAGGAAATGCTTATTATTATGTTTTACCATTTATCATTACATTTTTCCTATTAATTCCTTAAAATATATTAATTCCTAAATATATAAAAAACAATAAGTCATTTTTTCTTTATTATTATTTTCACCTTTTAACAAACCCATGATGTTTATGTTACATTATATACAAATAATCTTTAAAACACATTTTTTCCATTCTTCCAGCAGTGGTATTTCTTACTTAAGTGTGTCGAGAAACAAGCAATGAATATAGTGTTTTTCAGCTATTTGCATTTAAGCAGCCACTGCTCATTTGAGACAAATAGGCCATAGACAAGACGTGAATGCCTCATTGCCCAACACTCCTCCATCACCAGTGTGTGTGAGAGATGGATGAGTGAGTGTATGTAAACACCACATAGTGTCCCAGCATTGCTCACAGTGCAGAACCAGTGTGGAAATTGTCAGCTTGCTCTTGAAGGACTTAAGAAACACATGTAGCTGATAGCGATCACTCAGTCTCAGAGATCAGTTGTAACCATCACTTCAAACAATCCTTGATGCCAAATTGCTTAGTCAGAGGAACAGTGTGCAGAAGTTATGGAACAAGAACAAACAAACAAATTATACCAATGTGTCATGTTGAGCACATGGTACAAGTACTGGAGTGGGACCTTAGGTAGATAATGTTTTATCCTTACTTTAAAGGCTTTAGGAGCTGATATTCTTTTGGTGATTTTACCTGATCAATGTACCACCTTACTATTAAATCTTATTCTAGGTTCACTTTTTATGTCAGACTTTGACCCTGTCAGCCCGACAAACAGGGCAACAGAGAAAGTTAGAGAAAAGGTATGGTCAGGGAGGGCTTCCATGGCCGAGCGGAGAGAATGAAGAAAGGGGAGTAATCTGGTTTGTCTGGTACATTACCCATGAATGAGGCCTGAGCACGTCAGGGGACTCATAGGGGATGCACTCTGGCCTTAGGACACAAAGAGAGGGCATGGCCAGTCACTTTGTAGCACTTAAATCCACCGCTCCTGCTTCCACACATCATTCACTTCAGTCATTTCTGGACTTTTTGTTATTTTGGTTTTTGGGCTCACGTCACGTTCTCAACAATGCGTGACTGTTAGCTACTTCAGTACCAGTAACCCTGTGCTTTAAAAATCAAATACAAGTCTACAAGATATTTTTTGAGATAATGTGAAAAGCTTCTTATGACTTCAGCGAACCTTGAAGTTATTCTTGTAAATCTGAGAAAACCCACCTTAAAAAAGCACCCCTGTTCTCTGGCCATGACCTCAGTGTCGGACTGAGAGCAGGCATCATCTGCTTTCTTTTACCTTGAGTTCTTATCTGTGTTAGTGGGCAAACACCTTGTAAACAAGTGGCCATTTGATCCCTGTGACCCATCTCTCTCCACTTTTAGAACCAAGTGGCCCCTCAATGGGGATGTCCCGGCTGGCATGGGTGCGTCCAGACTTGTCGCACAGCCGGTTACACAGCCCCCCCCCCTCCCAAAACAACAGAAGCTCCCCTACAAACCAAGGAGATGTCTCAGATAGGATACGCTCATCTTTCGAGTAAATTGAGTAGTGTTGTCCCCTGGGCCTTATTCGTGACAACAGTTACCATGAGAGCTTATTATAGCCCCATACTAGGTGTTCATGGCTTTTTCTGTGGTTATGATGTCATGACCACAAGAGAAGTCTGTGACCTCAGTGCAACATGTTTATGTGCCTGGCAGCCAGGGCACCAGCAGGGTGTACAGAGTCTGCATTCTCCTATATGTGCATTATGATCTCATTGTATATAGGACTGTTTTGCATTAAGATCCTTTATCTGCACCTGAAGTGTATCATTACAGGTGATAAAAATTGTTCAAGACACCATTCTTCAGAGAAAACACAGACGCAGTAATTATGATAATTAGGCCTAATGTGCAAAAAGTATTCTGCAATGATTGAGTGCATGTGATGCCACAATTCATTTAGGTGATTATTAATGGAATGGCACTTCACCCTAAAGTAGGCTTGACTCTGCACATTATTTTGTTATACATGAGGGTAATTACTGTAATAAGGCAGAATTAAAGTAGCAAGGCCATGTTTCATACTCTGCTTTTTGTCCAATAATCTGTTTGCATGTAGACAATAGGAAATGTGTGAGTTACAGGGTCCATTATTGGACCAGTATGGATTCTGATTGGAGTCTCATTGTTCCACAGTTGTAAGGCTCTTAACAACATCATAATCTTTTTGCAAGGAACACATTAAGTTAATATTAGGTAAACTTAAGCACATCATGCAGAGATAAATTTTCTGTCATTCAGATGAGAAACTTTAGACAGTTTGAAAAGATTTGATCTGCCTTAAGAAGATGCACCCAGACGTCTTAAGATATTTTGTTCTGCAGTGCAATACAACTGCAACACAGACGTTCACTGCAGACAGTATTGTGTGGGACTTGGCAGACACCCCCTGAAGCGTCTTTTGAAAAAGGTTACCTTGTTTGCCCCTTGAGCTATTTTTCGCTCTGCCTCTCTGTCTGGACTCGCTAGTCTGTGAAAATACTCCTCACTAACCTGCTTCCTTCTCTCTCCCTCCCTCTCTGATGTCTGTCATGACATCACCAACATCAGGTATCCTAGCAGACGGCAGTAAACCAGCGATTGTTTAATAAGCATTATTAACACACCTGCTTTGCAGCACATTCCTGATTACACGGTCTAATGGGACGGGCCCTTCAAGCAGGATTAGCCGAGCCTGGGGGCCTACACCTGAACGTCAGTCCTGCTCTTATATGCAGACATCTCCTAACTCAGACAAAAAGACTGTGGAAAAGTCTATTGGAACCCAGTTGTGTGTTTGATCAGCTGGTTTACCCATACACACCAAAGTTTGTGATCCACCCTGTGTTTCTAATATTTGATTAAAATTACAAGGGCCCAAAATTATAACTTGAAAGAATAATTCTTCCAGAGGCTAAAATCTTGTTTGTGTACTGAAAACATCGTAATTAATACTTTCATAACAAACAGCAAGTTAAATAGTGTAGTTTCACTTGTGTTTTTTATCTTCTGGATTAACTAGGGTCAAGTGTCCTGGTGGTGAACATTCAGTGGTCTTTTGATCAATAACTGAGTAACCTACTGTAAGCAAACTGAGCTTGCACACTTTAGTCGTAGTGATCTGTAACTAAATAGTTGCATGGACTTCAAGAAAAATAAAAAGCATCCTAATTTGACCATGTGACTTCTTCACCCATTTAAAGCAGTTCTCTGCTGCCACTGACCATCTCCTGCTTTCTCCAGTTCATTTGGAAAAAAGATCACATGGAACGAGACTGCAGAGTTATACTGAGGATGTGCAGATTCCACCAGTGTTGTGTCTGCATGGGTGTTTTTGAGGGGGACTCTTTTTTTTTCTCTAAATAATCACCCCCTCATCCAAAATGTGATCAAAGTATTGCTGAGCCACAGCATTGTACATCAGAGTCAAAATCTTAATGATGTGTTGCTTTTCGGTAGCACATGTTTGGTCATGCCCGATCCGCAATTTGTACCATTGCTTAGTGCAAATATAAAAGAAAATCTGTCTCGTTTCCCACACAGAACATTATTCTTTCCAGTCCTCAAGTGGGTGGTGATAATTGTTGTCAATTTTCCCTCTTTAACTGTGGGCATAGCACATAATTGTCAGTGTACCACGGACATGTACCAGATTTGCAAAACCACCTATTCATCTTCTTTTATCGTTGTGGATACGTGAGCACCGACTGAAAGCATTTCCCCTGGCGTGCCATGTTGCATTATACCATGAAGGAATTGTGGGCTGATGGTATGGCTTGTTTTTGGTGTTTGCTGGCAGAGTGGAGGCAATGCTGGAAGCAGCTACATGCAAGTGTTAACTTTATTACTAAAGCCTATTGCTTAAAAAGTAGGTTCTTTTTACGTAACGCCAAATTACAAAAACAGTTAACGTTAGATCAGTGAGTCTGTATCCCTGCATGCATTCTCCTTGCACATGGCGGGTTATGTCAGTCTCGAAGTCTAGTCACTGCCCCTCAGGTTTAACCAGTGATTGCGACGGAATGGACAAAATGTCTAGGGATATGACTAAGCCCACTAAGACCTAATGGGGGCTAATGGTGAAATGTTAAAGGTCTCTGATGTGATATGACCAGAATGACCCTACATGGGTTAGCTTGCAGGGAGTCTGCCTAATGTGTGCACCCTGCGGCATGACCAGTCCTCAGAGCTGACATCCTCTCAGAACAGTCTGCTTCTGCTAATTAGATTCGGGCACTTACTGGAAGTGAATCAAATGATTTTGGGTGTTTGAGAGGCAGCTGTTGCATAGCTTCCAGATGAAGGCTGCGGTAGCTCTGCTTTCTAAGGATATGGATGCATGCACACAACAGGGACACATGTCATTTGCTTTTATTGTGGGAAAAGACCAGAAATCTTTTATTTTCCAACATATGGAGCAAGACTTGAAAGCTTTTTCTCTCCCTCCCTTTCTATTTAAACTACTCTTTAAGTGTCTGATGTGCAGGTGGGGGAGGGGTTCCATTTTATAAAATGTTTGATATTGTGTCTTCTTTTCTTTGGTAATCCTAGCCTGTAGAAGGATAGTCTGTTTTTACCTGTGGAAATGAACTGCCAGTCACTGACAATGGAGACAATAGCATTCCTAAACTCACAATTACTGCTGAAAACTGTATACACCCGGACAATGCAGTGTTTAACGGAAACGTTTATCTCTAATGATCTCTTGTAATTAAGACCTTTTTGAAGTGATGTGTGGGTGTTGAGGGCCATTATTGTTTACCTGACATGCACACCAAACGGTTAGAGGGTGCTCACACCTCCAGTGGAGTCACACTAATACAAAACATCATGAGGGGAAGAAATGTTAAAAGATCTTTTACTCAAGTGAAGTACTCTAGCAGCACCACAATTTAAAAATACACCAAATACACCATACACCATTAAACCCTGAATTCATTCAAATGCATACTTAAGTTAAGGTATCTGAGCTTTACATTTTTACATTAATATATTATACAAAGCATTAACTTTATTAATGATGCATTAACATGTAAGTAGCAGTTTTATGTTTTAGCTATTTTAATGTTGAGCACATTTTTTCAGGTTGGCTAACCTACTGCATAACAATGCTGTCACAGTGTGCTCTGTAGTGTATCTGCACCTGGGTCTACTATGCTTTAGTTGTAATCCTGTAACAAATACATGGTATTTTTTATGTTCTCAGCTTGTTTTTAAAATTTGCAAAGTAGCAAGTAACTGTGGGCAAAAATTTCATGTTGTGACTAAAAAGTACATCATATATATGAAACACAACCGTGTTGGTACAGGTAATTCCCCTGTTGTACTTCTGTGTGGATTGACTGGTCTGAGCAGACAAACCCAAAGACTTCCAATAAAGAAAGATGAAAGCATTAGAAATGCTGCCACACAATGAAAATGAACAGCTCTTTGTGCCACTAAATAAGCCACTGCCAAGTTTTGGAGCAGGTCCAACTGCCACAACAATGCTCACTCAGCAAACTAAGCTTTATCCACTTTGATTTGATTTGACTTTGATTTAGTAATTTACATTCATTTGACTCTTATCCAAAATGTACTAATTTACTCCCCACTGGGAAGGCTTCACTTTTCCACTTGGAGGTAATTCGCCGATAACACTGGAGAAGACTTCCTTCTCAAGGCTTTCATCACTGCTACTGAGTAGGTTTTAGGTACTGTAAATGTCACACAGCAATGCATTAAGATACTTTAACTTATAATCAGTGCTCTCAGAGGCATTTCACAACCTTTACAAGATACACATTTGTTGTTTTTGAACTACAGCCGTGATACTGTAGGAATTAGTTGAACACATACACAAGGAAAATATAGGATAAAGGTACGCAGTCTTGCATCAATATATCACAGACAGCTTCCTTGTTTTCTTTTGTTTCATACACATTCAGGACCTTTGTTTAAACAAGTTCCCAGGCTCTTTGGGGTTGGTGGTAATGATTTTGTGCCTCCCAGCATTTCTTCTGACAGTTGGTGACAGTTTGTGTCTCTAAAGGGAACCTCAATGAAGTGATAGTATAATCATCCCTTTGAGAAACGGCATTTGTTTGACTCTATCATTCATAAATACAAAAACAAACAAACACCTTCAATCGGAGACATTTTTTGTTTTCATTCTGTAGAGGTTCTTTCATTCACCTCTTAAGAGCACTGCCCAGGCTTTATTCAGAGTGAATCAGTGGTGCTGCATCATTGTTCTTTACTGTAGCTCTATTATAAGGCTAAGCAAATACGCTTTTTGTCATGCAATTTTAGCATGACAAAATGTTGGTAGGACTCTTTGCAAAAATTAGTGCCAACATCATGCAGGAAATTTACAGATGCTCCAGATTGTCACTGAATTGTTTAATGTTACCATAGTAGATTCTGTGTGCAAGTTGGGGAAATGAAGCTTATTACTTATGCTCAGGTATCTCAGTTACTGTAATACTCAAACCTGGTGCATGTTTTCTCTTGCCATATACAAGCTGCTCACAAAGTTTGCCACCCATGTTTTTCCAGTTTTTCCATTGAATACAATGACTTAGATGACAATTAATCACTGTGGAGTAATATCCCGATTCTTATCTCAACAAAAGTCTGAATAATCTGTCTGTTGTTCCTGTTTATCCCATTAGTCCTGGTCAGAATCTCATCTGTGCACACTCCTAAAATAAAAAGACTTACAATCAGGTGATGTCATAGCACTCCTGGACAAAACCAACTTTAACTCAAACCTCTAACCAGCAGAAGGATACTGTGCAGTTTGGAAAATAGATGTAACCTAAAACTGTGTTTTTAAGTCATGTTTTTGTTGTGTTTTATTTATTTATTCAGTTGAGTTTATAATTTAAATCTGTTTTCTAGCTCCAGGTCAGGGAAACCCCACAGTTTCTTAGAAACTGAAATGGAAAAAAGCAGAGTTGTGTATACTGTTGGTTAGTGTTGTGATGATTCATGGATCTGGAGTATCACACTGGGCTCCATCAGCTCCCAAAGCTTGTATTGGGCTACAGTGTTATTAACCAGAAATGTAAACATCTAATAATAATCACAGTTGTTCCTGCTCTTGGTGTGATTCTCCCTCAGTAGACTCTCTCTCTCTCTCTCTCTCTCTCTCTCTCTCTCTCTCTCTCTCTCTCTCTCTCTCTGCCTGTCTGTGAGTGTGATAACTCACACACATGTCACATGTCCCCCTTTGCCCCTCGTTCAAAGAAAACACAGACTTGGCTCTGTGTATCCACTGCTCGTCTGCCAGCGAAAAGAGTTCGAGCACTGTAAAAGGTATTCTTTACAGACAGAGCTGTCTAAAATATGATATTCATATGTCCTCTGAAGAAAAGCCTCAGTGTCCTGCAATGATGACTCTCACTGTAAAACAAAACAATAAACACCACAGTACTTGATTTGGTTCATAACATGTGTTGTTGCACTGGAAATAAGTTAAGTTAAATTGTGTCAAATTTCTATTGAAACTTTTGAAAAGAAAAAGAATAGGTTTGCAGTTAGTCCATAGGAGTTATTGTAAAATGTCACAATTATTTTAAAGATTTTGTTTTTCTTTTGTTACTTTGTCCCTGGAAAGCCACAGTTATTATGCAAAGTTTGATTTTCACGCCTAATTGAAAAGTATTCCTACAGGACTGTTATCCCCCTTCCTCTATTACTTAAAGGAGTAGACGTATATGTTTTAGTTGGATTTATTTTCCAAAGCTTTTACAAAAGTAAACTGTAATTAGAATTGCATCAAACACCCAGAGACAGCACAGTGCATCATGTTACCACCTGTGAAGGCTCACATTATTTGACTGCATTTGTCAAGATGCATCATACTAATGTTCAATTGTGCATAAATTGAGATCATGACTAAAAGCATAATCAGACATAGACACAGCTGTGCGAAAGGCTTCAGAGGGATAATAAATAAAGTGGTAACTACTGGCTGGATTTACTGGTCAACTGATCCGAAATGTTTTTTAGTTTTTGCAGTAGGCAAAGTTAGTAAACTGTGACTTGTTGTCTGAAATATGACACATCTTGTTCCTAGCCACATGATGTTCTTACTCACCCTCGACAGGTGGTAGACATCCAGATGGCTACTTGAATGTTACATCCGATAGACCACTTGCTTTTAGCCATTTGTTAGTTCATAGGTTCTCTCAGCATGTTGCACGTACAGTAGGTATTTACACTGCAAAGTATGTAATGTGTTGCTACATGTCCTACCCTGCACAACTTATGGAGCCCAGCACATGCTGAATCTTGCCTGCCGGCTCTGCACCTTCAATACCGAATATAGTATCCTAATGGGATCCGAATGTGAGTAGGTTCCTATAATTGTCGGAACATGAGCTGGCAGTTATGATCAAAACAGGTAATTTGTTAAAATTGAGGCTTTTCAGATGATTGAAGATTGAGCCTCACACAATGACAGGCAGCATATAAGCATATTTATCATGTCATCCTTGTTTGGACCCTTATGAAATCATTAGAGCTGTTCGCTTACATTGATTTAAAACCACCAGGACTGTACTTTGATCTACCAAGGGGCTCAATTGTTAACCTAATTATAGGCATAAACACTGGCATTTTAGAAATGTTGACCTGGAAGTTCACTTATCCATAAACACTTAATAAAACAGTTTAAAAAATGTCATGGCCCGGGGGTTCAGAGAAATTAGTTGGAACAAAACGATCTACTCTTTAACAAAAAGGCTTACTGTTGAGAGATTTGTTTCTCATGCTCAGAGAAAGACCCCTGCCAGCCTAAAGAAACCCTAAAGGTTTTAGATTCCCCCATGTAACTGGAGCAGTAACTCTATTTTCAGTGTCCTTTGCAGTCAACTTGATATTACAGAAAGTACATTGATAACTTTTGATCAAACTGTGTTGGGAATAGTCCAAGCCGGAAGTGGCTAGTCAACCACTGTCCTCTGTCACATTTTGCACATGGTGAACTTGCAGGTCTTGGCACACATTGGGTGGTGGCTGTGCTCAGTGACTCATGTGGCGCCCAGTGTCTGAAACTTTCGTCAAACGTCTGGCACATGGTGTGTGTGTCATTGTGTTCTGTGACGCTGGTGGCTCTAAATCCCCCAGTGGCTGCTGATTGGTTGTGTAGAAGATGAGGCACAGGTAAGGGCCAATCAATGAACCAGGAGAAGGAGGCAACACAGTGTGAGCAACTCCTTTACCAAATGGCTCAAACTAACTTGTTAAGATCACCCTTACAATACCTTGCACTTGCGTCATTACTGAGTGGAAATGTCTTATTATTGCCAGCTCACTTAGAATAATCAACAGGAAGAAAGTTGTTTATCTGTCACAAAAAAGAATGTTAATTAATATGTTAGTTTTAGAAGTTTTTATACGTTCATTCAAATGTTGCTGGTTTGACCTATTATTTCCCAAAGTTTATAATATCAGAAAAACTCAGACAAAAGACATCAAGTCACACATTAACACATCACAGACTTTTTTAAATGGCCAACATATGAAGGAAAAAATCTACTTCAATACAGTGTTAAATGAGTCACTTCTGTAGCTGCAGAAGAATAATGTCTCGATCACTTTGCAGAATTTATGGTAGTCATGCTCAGTTTAATTGTGCTCTATTAAAGGTGGGGGATCTTAATTACTTTGGGGTCTTTATAGGTCATTTCTGAGAGGGGGGCACGTCAGACACAGTAAGATGATGAAACATAATGACTTGGTGTGAGCAGCAAGCAAATCCACATCTCATAAAAGAGATTTATGTCAGACTCTCCACAAAACTGATGTTTTCACACAACTCTTATTGCTTCCTATGATTTGCACATGATTTGGACCTGCTCCGAACATGCACAGCCCTTTGAGTTTTCATCCAGACATTTGAGTGTGGCACTATTGTATGTGATACGTCAGATGTCTGCTGATGGACCGTCTTTATCAGCACAAGTCGTGATGGGTCCTGATGGGTGTGTTCTCTCCTCCCTCTGCTTATTTTTAACTGTTCCAAACTGATTTTTCTTGTTTTTTTATAATAAGAAGGGCTTGTGATATTAAAAGGCCTGGAGGGGGCATTTTGGCTTGTACATTAACTCTCTGCTCACGACAAAAGTGATGCTATGCTTAACTCTGCACAGCATGTCACCATTGCGTTGGCTTGCCCTTTGTTTTTTCACATACCTCATCGCCGGAATAAGCTCCAGTCGGTGCTTAATCATCATAAAGCCAGTCTGTGAGCTATAACCTCTCTTGGTGTTTTCATCTAGATTTAATCATCAGTAGTAAGCATTCAAACCCACCAGACAATCAGTAACAGTTTGCTGCAGCCCTGTCAAATGATTCTGCAGATGTCAGTATCCCTCACTGCCTTTAGGGAGTTAAGTAATGTTGCAAAAGTAGAAGTGAGCCAATTTAATCTGTCTTCTTCTCTCTGCAGAATAATAATTAAGACAACTTCCAAAAGGGCTCATTGCCAATCTTGTAAAGATGAGATCATTGTGCAATGTCAAATAATTTTTATCAGCTAGACTGCCAAAGATTGGGACTAATGAAAACTGCAAATTGAGTGCAGTCAGCATCTCAAACAGACATTCTTTTTGAATTCTGCTAATTTCCCATTAAAACCCTCTTCAGGATGCCAAATGAAGATGAATGTGCTCTAAACTTAAAAGGTCTAGCTGCTGCATAAATAAATGTGGTGCAGAGTTTAGACACAGCAGAGAGGCCACCATAGTGTTTTCAAAGATTGGGTGATTAATCTATTTTACGAGAGAAAGGGAAGCATTCAGATGTTCAGCAACATCCTATGCAGCTGGTTGCAGATGGTTCTTTTATGTTTTTATGCGTATGCTGTAATCTCCCAACCAAATTAATTAAAGGGAGAAATTATACCTCTGGTAAGATATATTTATAACTATAGAATATTTGTGCAATTACTGAGATCCGGTCTGTCCACGTGTATGCTGAGTGAGCAGACGAGACCGATGGAGGTACTGAGGGGGAGGACGGGATGAACAGCAGGAAAGCAGACAGGCGGAGGGGGGGGGGGTCAGGTGGCGTGACTTTTTACTCCGCGGCTCACTGACCTTGACAATGGAGCCACAGCCAGCGACTCGGATAGCTCTCTCCGATAGCGTCTCTCGCTCTCACTCCATGCCTCGCTGTCTTTTTCTCTTTTTCTCTCATTGTCTCTCTTTCACTCTCCTCCTCTTTTTCCTGTCATCCCCTCTCTCTCTCTCTCTCTCTCTCTCTCTCTCTCTCTCTCCCTCTCTCTCTCTCTCTCTCTCTCTCTCTCTCTCTCTCTCTGCTTCCTCACAGTGCGTCTAGCCTGCTGGCCAGAACAGTCAGAATGTACTACCACCACTCTGCTGCAGTTCACCCCCTCTTACCTCACGTCTGCTCTTTTTCCAGACAAGCGGGTTTAAAAAGTCAACTGCGTATTGAGCCGTCTAGACTGAAGCCGGTCAGCAACCAACCCTCCCCACCCCCTGCTCCCCTCCCCAACCCCTCTACTTGTGAGTTGCTGGCTACAATGGAAAAACGGATGAGGAGCAGGTGACCTTGCTGAGCACTGTCCCTCATTTCTAGCCAAGTGCAAAACGGCTCTATGGCCACATTATATAAAAATATTGACTGCAATGTAACAATATACTGAAAGCCAAGCAAGTGTTGGACCTATGCATGTCAACAGCATGAAAGAAGTTTTCCCACTGTAATTTTCAGGGAAATGTTCAATGATACAATGCATAATAAAGATTTTATAGCTATGACAATAGCTGATGTGCAAAATCACTTTTCCTCGTGTTTAACTCCTCTCCTGAATGCATAAAAGTATCATTTTAAGCACATGATTATGACATCTGTGACAATGTTCTACTGTTTACATCCAAACACAAAAAAATAATAACTCACGTGACTTTTTTTTTAAAAGTGTAAACCCTCTTAAGAGTGCACACACTCTCCAGATAAAATACAAATACCAGTGCCAGAGTGAACTTCCCACTCTGCTGCCTGTTACTCTTTTGATGTTTAGTTTTATGAGTAATTTTTAAGGTTCTGTTTTGGATGTCAGTAGCCACTAACTGGTTTATGCATGCTTGTTACAATTGTGGTTCATGTAATTTAGTGCTTAGTTAAGTTGGGAAACCCTTAAGTGTGAATCAGCTAACAGACAATTGAAAAGTTCAGTTTGTGGTGCTCCAGTTCTATTGTTCTAGAGTTATTTTAGTGTTATTTTAGCGCTAAAAAAAACCACAGCAGCCACTGTATTATTTTCCTCCTGTCAGTCGATGAGGTGCACTGTACAGCACCCCGAAGTGTGACATTCCATGTAAAGCAGCGCGTGATAGTTTTTTAAGAGGTGTCTCCAGCCAGCCAGTGGCCTCGCCATGTGCAGTCAGATGACTCTATCCTCTGTGGTAAAACAGCAGTGACAGCTTGATTTTGCAACAGAACATTAGACAAGTATAATTAAGCTGTCTTTAGATGCCAGAGTCTACCTTTCAGTCTTGTGGTATCTTTGCTCTTCACTGTGCGATTCAATTCTTCAGTAATGTAACTTAATGCAGGGATGTTTAAAGCTGCCTCAGCCCAGCAGTTTCTGTCAGCGTTGCAGTTTTTGATCATTTCCGTCACCTCAAGGTAACGCAAGTGATGCCACTGGTGCTATGAGTATTTCTTGCCGGTGTGAAGTTAATTAATCTCTGTGGTATGCTTCCTAACAAGGAAGACAACAGAAAATTGCCTCAGTGGTGGCTGGAGCATAAGCAACACCTTTTCATCTTGCATGTGGAACAAACTGCCGGACTCCTGTCTGCTTATCATATCTTCTTCCAGGTCATGGAAAGACAGAAGTAGCAGGAAGTTTGTCACTTCTGCTGATGGTGACTGGAAAGTTCTTGCAACTGTCAGTCACCAATTATTACATTCAAAAACAGGACAGAGTCAAAGTGTGGGACAAAGTACTTATCAGGGAAATTCTCGACTTAAATTTCCGGGCAGTCTTGTAAGGTTATCTAGTGTCAGACTGTACCACTAAGGACAAAGTTGTGAGTCCAGTTTTTGCTGGAAAATGAATCTGTTTCATGAATGCTGAGCCAATTTTAGACATACTGCAGCATACATTTCCATAGCACCTTTTAACTTCTGTCTGCGCGTGTTGTGTGTGAGTGATTACACAAAAAAAGTACTGCAGACCTTCAGTGTCAGGAGAGGTCCTTCAGACGCGTACCCATTGCTTCATCCATCCCGTCTTGGGAGGCGAGGGGTGGAAAATCAGTCAAGCTGCACATATTGATTACCCCCTGGAGGATGTGTGCTAGACCTTCGAAACGCAATATGTGAAGCTACTTAGAAACTTCTTGTTTCTTTGATGGTTTATCTTACTCTTACATCTTTGTCCATCCCGCTAGTGCAGCCCACCCGCCCACCTTCATCTCAGCTTTCTTCCCTTTTCCCACCCATACAGCCTTTCTCATCCTGTCATCTGTGGGCTGGTGGTCTCTCCCTTTGGGAGGTTAAGGGGCACCGTGGGTGAGAGGGCAGTCGGCAGGTTGTGCGGGCATCGTGCTCGCCTTTTCCCACAGCCCGTGTCAAATGCTGCTGAACCCTGACCCTGGTGGGTCCTCACACCCAAAATCGGTGTGGAACGCAATTCAGCCAGCCAGACCCCATTCAGGACCAGACTTTCCATTGGAGGAGAAAAGAATCTCCCCCCATCCCAATTGTGGTCAGTGCCCTCCTTTTGTCTGCTGGTCAAGCAGGGTCGGACGACCGGCCGCCACCAGCCAGGACAAGACTTCCGAAAAGCCTATTCAGCATGTGATTTGACCCCAGGTTCCATTGCTGACTCATAGGGATCAAACGTTGGGAATCTCTGGGAGTTCTCCTCCATAGAGTTTTTCATCCATTGAAACTTATTCCCCTGACAAAACCCGAAATGACTAATGGTTTTTTTCTAAATGTTTGTTTGTTTGGCATAGCAATTCTTTACAAATGTGGGGGTCCTGGAAAAGTTTCATAAGGGCTCTACAGAAGTGGCTGTTTCCGTCTTTTGTTTTTCACTACTTAAATACCTCACTGCCGCTAAGTTTATGCATAATTAACTGAAAAAGAAGAAGCACATGGGTCTGCTTTCATCCTTGACAGTGGTGATATGAAAATGTTTGTCAGAGCTGTGGCTGCATGTGCTCAGGTTGGGCCACAGCTTTGGCTGTACACTCCTGATTTCCTGGTAGTGATTAAAATCGGTAAGAAGCAGTTCTGTAACAGGGTGAGTTAACGGTGCAGAACATTTCCTGAAATACACATCATCTCACCCTATGGGAATTTGACGAATTTCAGTTTCAGGCATTTACACACCATCATTAGTAAAAGTTAGACACAGATTTGAGAGAGATAGCAGCAGTGCTGTGACATTTCTGGTATGTGTTTTAGACAAACAAGCCATTGTTGTATTATATTTATTTTATTTTATGAGGACTTTCTTTATTTTCTGATTGCTATTTGTCACATTTGTATAACATGATGATACCTCTGCAAATCAGTAACACAAACATTAACATGCTCATATGCTCAGACACACACACACAAAAATATGAAAATGTGGTAATTATTACAAACAGAAGATGATATGCAGGGAAAGAAAGGTAGGAAAACCCTGAACCCTTGAGTTTCAAATATGATGTGATGGTATGAGTTTATGTGTGTGTCTCTGTCTGTCTGAGAGACGCTGAATGTGTGTGAATGTGTGTGAATGTGAGTGCGGACTCCATCTTGACGCATGGTTTAAATCTTTTGCAGAAGGCGAGCACTTTGATTGTAATGCCGCGTGCTGTGTGCTAAAGCGGGGGCCTGCTGCAGCTTTAAAGCTGGTCAACTGTCAGGACTGCAGCGTGAAAGGGGGGCCCCAGAGTGAAAGGGGTGGAGGGTCCCGCTAGGGGGGTCCTGGAGGAGGAGGGGTGGCTTGTAACGGACCTCCTGGGCTTTGAGGGCCCTCTGTGTGGGCTGCTACAGCAAGGCAGCCCTCTTCACAAGGAGAACAGAGGGAGGGATTTGAGGGAAGGTGCTGGTGCATTGGCCCCTGCAGCAGGGAGCTTGGGCAGGACGCCAGCTCACCCGTTCAAGTCCCACAGACCAGATGTTCTTTGTCAGGGAGCTCTGGCCTTTAATAAATTGAGTTACTGTAAATCTGTAATAAGGCAAGGCAAACATGGGCACTCGACCTCCCCCACTACACACACATCCTGATATTCTGCCCTCACAGACTTTTCTTAGTGTCCCACAGGTCAACCCCTGGTGAAGGGGCCATGTCCCAGCTACTGAACCTGCCAATTACTTTCCAACCTTCACAAGAGGACGGATGTTTTTCTTCCCCTTTGCCCCCAACTTGCATGTTAACTATAGAAAATGTCATTCATGCCTCTAGACTGTAGCATCAACAGGTTTCTGACCTTCAGTCCTTGATGTCATTTAGGGACCTGACCCAGAGGGACATTTATTTTGAGATGTTATGCTGGAAGAGAAACTCAAGGCATCAGGTTTAATAATCCTGTACGGGCAAATGTGCATATCGGGGTTTGCCTTTTATGTGCACAGTTCTGGGGGTCCAGTTGCTTGTCTCTTCATGGACTGTTATGATAACCAACCTGGCTTTGATCACAGCTTGCTCAGGATTATAAAACTGAAAAGCAGAATTTGTTAAATAGTAACTGAGTAAGAAAATTTATTTATTATGATGCCTTAATCTGAAATATGTTTGAATTTCAGAAAGCTCAGAAAAATTTTTTTTGTTCTGGAAGCATATGTTGCATCTGTGTTGCCACTACCAGACTTAAGGAATGTACATTTACCAACGTAGTTAAGAGCAGCTGGTGTTTTTGGAAATCATCTGATCTGCTGCAAGAAAAATAAAAAATAAATGCCTCTGTGCAACCGAAAGGGTCAAGAAGGATGTCCCCTGTGCAGTCTTGCTTAGATTTACAGCACCTCTGAGGATGGCTCTGATCTGGCAGTGGTCAGTTGGCTTTGAAGAGAAGTGTAACGCAAGTGAATCACTTTGAACCTGCACTTAACTGAGCCTTAGGGAGACTCATGATCCCACCTGAGTGGAACAGGACTGTAAATCTAAAGGCAGCTCAGTCTCGCACTGTGACGTGGGGACTTGAGCATTAATTTGTTACCTGCCAAACTCTCTGGTCCAACAGTTCTACAACTATGGCTTCATTTCAGGGCGGCCTCAACGCTTTTAACGTGCTGGCTAGCCAGGATTGTTTCCACAGAAAATGAAAGGACTAAATTGAAAGTCCATATCTGTTTGTTTTCCTTCAACTCCTTTTCTTAATGCTTGAACTTTAAGTTAATGGCTTGTCTTATACATTTTGTTTGTTTCTAAGCTCTGAATGCTGCAAGGTTCTCAATAGATATTCAAACTCTTGTATTTACAAGGAGAGCACAGCAGTTATGTGGTTGTGGCTAGAGATGCAATTACAAAAACTTTAACCTTGCCAACTATTCACTGGTCCTTGTTTATAATTAGCTTGTTGTTGGTCTTTGTTGCACCTTAGCGGATGGTTTCCTCTCAAGCTTTTGGTTGACCATGCTGGGATTTTTATGCGCTTCTGTATGCTGTGCCACCTGCTAGCTATCCCAAAAATATTCGGGGGGGGGGGTTGCTTTTGAAGGCCTCACTTCATGTAATCTGGAAACAAAAGTGGCGGTCTCATGTGATTTACCCACAGCTAATACTTTCACTTAACAGGTGATCAGGTCATTATCTACCGTCAGGCTCGCGGACAGTAATCCCCTCAGATAGAAAACCTTGGGTCCATCGCCCAAGGTGTTACAGCCTTGCTTAAACAGGCTTTAGGTTTTACTTGCTGGGCAGCGGACTGTTTCATTTGACACCTCCCGCAGTTTGTGGTGCAATGTTTGTTTTTTCAGAGGCTTCCCAAGTGCTCCTATCATGGGGACCTCTGGGCTTTCTAGTGTCTTTAAGGCTCTTTAGGTAAGCCGGAAAAGCAAACAAAGGCATATCTATTATATGGTAAGTGGATCTCACATTACCCTCCCATTTCAATGCAGTCGCCAGTGTGGGCCACTTTCCAAGTGACTGATATTTTCACAGGGGCCAACGTGTCAAGGGATGGTGTAATTGATTGTCTTGGATATTTGAGTATGCCACTTTCCCCAGTTCAGAGACCCCCTAATGCTTGCTTCTCCAGTTATATAGCTTACTCATGTGGTGAGGTTTTGACACATGACAGTGAAGCAGGATAGACATGTGGTCACGGTACATATTAGGACAAGGGCATTGGAGGCCGTGTCTTCCTTTGAGTGACTGAAACACACAAACTATAAAACTAATATGACATTAAAAAAAAATCCCTATTAAAATACCTAAATATACACTATATAAAGATGTGTTTAACCTCTTTTTGCTGCCTTTCCCATAGGTCCCTTTATGCACACATGCTCTTAAGTAGCCTTTGAACAAAGGATGTTATTTTTGTTGAAAAAGGATCCCTGCTGAAGTTTATCCAAATGAAAACCTCAAGGCTGAAATCACTGCTTCTCCAATGAGTTTATTGAGTAAAGCTCTCCTTGCTCCTCAGAGAAGTTTTGATAGTTGCCTGCAGGAAAGCAGCGTTTGAAGGATAACATATCTGTCTGAGTAAGTCTTTTTATCAGCTTCTCTTTTTGTTTTGGCTTTTTTTAAAAACATGGCTGAAAGGCAAAATCTTCTCAAGTGAACGTTTCCTGTTCTTCCTTTAATGATCTAATTACTTAAACAGGAAGAGATTATTAGTATTATTTGATATTATTGAATTTAGTTCAATATCTTTCTCAGACTTTTGGATCCCGAGGCAACTGCAAGAGCCAGACTCGGTATAAAAAACTGAGAAATGATAAATTGAAAGTTTACAGTACAAGTCATTTCACTTTGTTTTACGATACTGATCAGCTACAGGAGTTTATCCAACAAAACTGCGTCTGTTCCATCTGTTTTTGTTGTTAGCCTCTGCAACAATGCTTATACTGACTTTAGCGTTCCCTAATACATTTATGTACATAGCTCAAACCCAATGAACCACAGCAAGTCTTTTTATCGGAAAGATCCTGAACATGGCATGTTAACTAAGTGTAGTCTGTTGCCTTGGACCTCTGCCATTGCACCCTTGAGAAGGGCACTTAACCTGAATTACTCCACACAAACTTCACTGACAAAATCACAATAGGAAACATGCAGGGTGCAGATAAAATAATGAGAACGCTCCATGGAAAATGACTGAAATGTCGAGGGTAATAAATCACCATTGCAAACAAGACAAAGGTGGGTCATGTTAGGCTACCATGCAATTTCAAATATAAAAGGTTTTTCATCTTTTAAGTAGAAGTATTTCAGAAAAGTTGACTTAACTATCAAAACCACACGTCAAAACTGTGCATAGCTGTAGATAAATTGTTCATCACTTGTTTTGACACGGTGCAGTAATAAAGAAGTGGTAATGCATATAGAGCAGATGGCTGGATAGTTGTTGCTGTTGACAAGTCAGTTGTCATGCTTAATTTTAACACTGGGAAGTGTGAGATACTTAAGCTGTAGCCATGCAGCAAGAGGCAGAGAGAAACATGTCTGCATGTCCAAAAGCTCAGCTACAATCAGCAGAATGGAAATACTTTATTGGAGCAGACATGGATTTGTTTGAGCAATAATTTTATATATTAAGGCAATTTAAATACAGAAGTTGGAGTATTTAGTGAAGGAAAGATGTTATTCCTGACAGGACACAGTTGCATTGTTATCACAGTCAAACAGCATCTCCAGCTCAGACAAACTTGTTGTGGAGTTCAGTCAAATCAGATCGCACCTCATTTGTAAACATCCTCTCAGAGCTGATCAAGGTCTCTGCTATCTCACTGAAACTCATTTTGGTCCCGCCTACAGTAGTTACACCAGTTAGCCCTTTATAACTCGCATCAGAGACCATTCAATGAGAATTGGTTCTCTTTATTCAATGAAAAAATATGAGAAATCTCTGCTATTAATCTGTTTGTAGACTACTTTTGTGGTGTAGTTGATGTATGCAGCAGTCACCTTTACATTAATGCTCTTAATTTCACAGTGATGGTCATATGATGAACATTAGGTTAAATTTAAGAATAGAGGCATCCAAGCACAATACCAAATGCATTACATTTCAGAGCAGATAATACACATTTGTGATGGATATGAATTTGTCAGAGGTTTTTTCACATTTATTCTCAGTAGCAAGCATTATGCACCGCTGTGACTAGAACTTGGCCTCAGGCTTCTTTCTTTTCACTCCTTTTTCATTTATTTCTTCTTTTTTGCCTCTGTCTACCTCCCTGATGTGTTTAGTTGGTCAGGAGGCCAGCACAGGGCTCTGCTGGCAGCACACAGCCGACAGGGCTCTTAGTATTCTACCAGGATATCCTCTTGACTAGACATGATGCCAAGAGTGACCATCACATGTAATAATCTGGCATAGGTCAGGGAGCAGCTGGGTACGCGTGCCATGCATGCCCATCCTCTGTCTTAAGGAGCCTGAAGTAGGCTTGCCAGAGTTGGAGCTTAGGTTCAGCAGGATGGCTACACAGCCAGACACCGGGTCACAAATTGTCAAACCTAACAGTGTATCTTTTTAATAAGGTAACTCATTTTAAGACCAAAGTTTGAAAGCATGTATTCTGTCAGGATGATTCTCACAGTCTTGTAGCTAAGGTTTTTATTTTGGTCTTTCCTTTACAAACAGCCCAGATACTAATTCCCACAGCGATTAAATAAATAACAAAAAATTCTGTTTTGTACTTTCCCTCCCTGACCAACTTGTCCCTCACCCCTCTGTCATAAAATCATTAAATCAATGGCATACTTAAACACTAATTTATATCCCCTGTCATCCATCAGTTTATCAACAAATCTTACTTACATCTAAGTAGTTGTTAAATCCAACTGCATGCCATTATTTATAAGAGTAATTTAAGCTGAAACATTTGTTTTCATTGTGCAAGAACATGTCAGATGCTTGAACAGGTGGCCGGTTTTTATCGAATGGAGAGTATAAGGATTGTATTTCAGTCCACTCACCCAGAAGTAGTGAAACAACAGATTTAAACTGTAAATAAATCTACACATTGACTTCATAATAAATTTTGGAATCCAAAATATTCTGATAAGGCACCTGTCTTGTAATCGAAATCTCACACAATAAAACTCTGTTGCTTTGATTCCAGCTCTCCCTGTAGTTTTCCTGACTTTGAAGCAGTTTTCTGCCAGCTGAACCAGACTCCTGCATAGTTTTGTAGCATTGCTGCCATTAGTGCTTGTCTTTAAACCTTCAGCCTATAACTCAGACTTAGCTTTTCATATTTATGAGGTGAATACAAGATTTCAGAGATACAGTGTGCCAGATCTCAATTTAAAACTTGCTTGATAAAACTGCCTACTTACTTTGTTTACTTTGGGGTTGAGCATATATGAATCATGCATTTGCAGAATGCTGTACAAGTGGACCAACTGATATAAACAAAATAACACTGTTTTGACTTTTTCAACGCTGTCAGCCTATGACACAGCAAGCTGCATATAAGCACTTGACTGCTCTTCCACCTAATAAAAACTGGGAGCAAATTTCTATCTGTTGTTCTTAGAGAGACAAATACAAAATGCTGAAATAAACTGTCTATGATAGGAAAAAAAAGTCCTAAAAATTCACAAGTTCTCAGTCATTGCAGTATCCTCTTTCCACAACTAGTGGGACTCTAAAGTCACTGTGACTCTTCAGCCCTGTTGCCAGAGAGTTGTGCTCTCCTGACTTTTTATGGCTCTCCCCACAACAGCATTAGCAGTAAACCCCGGCGGCTGGCATGGCTGAATTCCAGCAGCAAGAATACAGTTGACACAGACACAGGTGATTAAAGATTTTTGACACCCTTATGCATGTATAAGCCGCTTTCTCCCATGCACAAGGCGAGGCCCCCAGTCTGTATGACCTAGAAGAAGCTAGACTGGATGACCCAGTGGTCATCCTAGGAGCCATCTGGCAACCCACGTCTTGTGTGGCTTACCCGTCCCACTGCCTCACGCAATTCCTTAAGCAAGCATAAGTGTGCTTAGGAAGACTTAATCTCAGAGAAACTGGTTTGGGCCGCACTGCTGACTGCCAGTGTGGATGCACCCGGCTGTTCACGGGTCATGGGGTTCCTTTGGTCATGTAACACTGACACAGAGTTTTTGGCGACGCATCCTGTCCGCCTGTTGTGGGATTAAAATCTCCGGATTGGATGTGCCCTGTCAATGAAATGTGGCCCATATGAGAGACCTCATACCAACTAGGTATTAAGTAAATGGGAGATTCTTCGGTGCATCATCCTGTTCGTGTTGTCAGAGTGCGAAACTGCAAAGCTGCACTGAAAACTTAATAAGTCATCTGCTAACGGACAACTGATCTTACCAACGCCAGAAGGCATTTGCGGCGTTGTGAGAAGCCCCTGGGTGTGTTCTGTTGGCTTGTAAGGCAAGGAGGGGAAGTGAGAGAAGCTTGAGCCTGTCTGCACTTGCACAGAGGTCACTGCTGGCCTTTTGACTGTCTGCCAGTGCAGGGGCCAGAGTCTTCCAGAAGAGGGCCATGCATACAGGCAGACAAGTGAGCCAGCCAGCCAGACAGGCAGCCAGCCGCATCGTCTGCAGTCTAGGTCTGGGGCTAGAGCCTGGACTAGGGCAGCTCAAGTTACCCAGACAGATTTGTTAACACTGTTTGGGTCCGCTCGGCTTTCTAGCCAGGCCTCTGAGCCAAACACGGCTGAGGTGACTTAATCTGTCATTAAACTCACATTACACCCGGACAGAGACTCAGCTCAGGGGCAGAGACAGCGCTCACTCTCCCACTCACTGGCATGGCTGGCTGGATTTGAGCAGACACAAAGAATACCCCTCCTCCTCCTCCTCCTCCTCCTACTCCTCCTCCTCCTCCTCCTCCTCCTCCTCCTCCCCATCCTCTTCATGCCACACACCATGGCACAGCTAGACAGCCCAGCACGGTCTAGACAAAAGCAATTTCACTTGAAGTTGAAAAGTCATTTGACTGTGTGACGGGCACCCGTGTGCATTTGGTGTGTTTACAGGGAGCTCAGATGTATTTGTCTTGTTGTACCAAAAAAGACTTTGTCAGAATATTGAGGTTAGCTGCAATTTGGTTTTTCAAGGACTTTCCTCAATCATCAATCTTTGTTTATATTGATTATTTGCAGAAATATGTAGAAACACTTGATAAATAATGCTAAATAGGTTATAATTAAAGTCATAATTGCTAGTCGTGTATTGTTTTCCATGGCTTCACAGCACTGGTATTTCTGCAGTGATTGATGAATTGATTGATGAATGTCCCCTTTCCAACCCGTGTCCATAAGAAACACTCAATCTAAAAACCTAATTACAGAAATAAGTATAAGAAACCAATGAATAAAAAGTCTGTTAAAGATATTTAAGTAATAGTAGATAAGTAAAGACAGCTGAGGAAATAACCCCTTTAGATTTGAGTACCACCCTTTAAAGCAATCATATATGCTTATTTATACACTGATCCAACTGATAATTGCAAAAAATGATCGAACATGAAACTGACTAAATAAGTGTGTGTGATGGCATTTTTTTTTACTACTATTGTATCAGTGACATGAGGGTTAGCATTTAGATTTTTTTCCTCAGAGCTGCTGAAAGTATGCATTTGTCTTTGAACGCTCCTCACTGGCCATCAGACAAAAGGAGGGGATGGTTGAACTTCGTTCACATGAGGCAACGAAAATTGCTTCCATTACTCTCTGCTTTAAAATGTCAGAATCCCTGACAACCTGCAGAACCTTTAGTGGAGGTCTAAGACATCGTTTCCCTCTGTCGAGATTTGTTTTTACGTAACAGCTGGTTCTGGTTCTCCCCTCAACCTCACCGCACCCTCACTGTCATGAGCTGCTAAAAGCTAGCATATGAACCCTAAAATCAACTGTAATAAAGTGCGGTGCCAAAAAAAAACTGCAGACTTTTCAGATAAGAAAACTGTTTTATGCATTTATTTTTATTATATTTTACTTTTTTAGTGTATTTCTCAAGTTTGGTTGAATTCTGGAGGGAAAACCGTGTTTGTACATTTTCAAGGCTGTGTATTTGTGAGTGACTGTGAAGAACACACATTGTGCATGGAAAACTAATTAAAGTGTGGTAAGGGATGATACACCACACTCATGTGTTTTCTTCTCAATGTTCTTGGTCTCTGAGGACAAAGAGTGTGGCCTCTGAAAACTGAAGTGCAACAGTAAAACAAGGATTTTTTTTTTTTTTTTACCATTTTAGGTCAAAAATTGATCACAAAATGATAACCCTGGTTCCAGCTTTGATGTAACAGCCATGAACTGACATATTCAGGTCAAAAATTTGTCGAAGCTTTAGCATAGAGGACAAAAAATGTGCAGGTTTTTTCTCCTAAGGGTAACCAAAACACAAGAAAACATTGGCAACTGTTCCTCTCTTTAAGAGATGTCTTAGTTTTCAAAATCACTCGATTGATGTGAAGAATATTTGGCTGTATTATTTGGCACTAGTGATATACTCGTGCTGTAAAAAGTAGTAGTTTACAGCTGGAAAGATGGTCTTTATATAAAACTAGACTGTATATGCTGTAGAGAGACATAAATAATTGTGAAATTGGCGCTCAGTATGCAGAGACAAATGACTGTGATATCAACTTTTGCTGAGAAAGTAAAAAAATAGCAAACATACAAACATACATTTTAACAAAAATACAAGAGTACAATCTGTAGTTCAAATAACAGCCTTAGGGCAAATTAAAGTCCACATTTTTGATGGCGAGGTGCTCTGGGTGCAGGTTTCTATTTTGAAAGTTCACCACTGACCATTTGCAGATACGTCCCACATTGTAATGATACAAATCTGGTTTAAAACCCACAAAGTTTTTTTTTTAAAACCTTTAATCTAAACATTTCTAATGTAATCAAATTTATTTGAACTTGAATATAGATCCTCTGCTGGATTTTCTAAATCTAATTGCTTATATTTTCCTCCTGTAAGTATGAATAAATACACTTACAGGATATTGAATGAATTTGAGTGACCGTGTTCTCTGTTTTTGCCGGCAGGTTAAGAAGTACTTTGAGCTGGAGCCGCTGGCCAGAGGGAAGCGCTGGATCCTGGAGGGCAGCACCACCGACAACATGGAGGCGGTGAAGGAGATCTTTGGTCAGTTCATTAGCCTGTTGGAGGACAAAGACACAGAGCCCACAAGGATATGATGCTAACGCTGTTAATGCTGAGAGACGTTAGCGGCTCGAGAAAACACCGCATCCTGCTGGTGCCCATGTACACACACTCACGCACAGACACAAACATGCACACACATGAAAATAGAGCAGATGTCGGCCTCTCTCTCTGAGAGGTCTATTGTAAGTTATCGTCCCCTCACTGCACTCTTGTTTCTAAAATTTAAAAGTGTGCACAAGCGACAGTCATCTACTGCAACCTGTCAGAGAAGAGTTGTATGAAACTCATCCAGTGTAGAACAGTTTGTCAAGAAAATGGAAATCTTGTTTTCAACTGTCTGCGGCGTTGTGATTAAACTGATGGCATGTTGGACATGCAGCATTCCTTCAGTCCTTCAGTTCCTTCATTGGACACTAACACACACATCCCCACTCTTACACACACAAACACACACACCCACACACAAACACACACACTCAAAGTGGAGCCCAGGTTGTCTGTAGATATGTTTAACATCTCCAGTAATTACTTTACAGGATGTTTGGGTGGGCACTGTTGATGTTCTTTCCACTGAGAAGTACTGTATGGCTGTCCAGTGTGCTTCTCCTGTCGACTCGGTAACAACGAACGTTGTTGTGTGATCAGAGTGCATAGTCCAAAGCCTTGTGTTATGTACGGTAGTTACATATCAGTGTGCCGCACCGCGTCTGAATATCTAATCTGAATAGTGTAGTCTGAGTATCTCCATGGAGTATTAAGTAAATGCACACAAGCATATTGCCGTGTACCCTCCTGTGCAGCCATACACAAGTACTACTAATCATGTGACTTAAGTGCTAGTGACTTTATGGGGGCGTGAGTCCGTTTGGAGAAAGGTGGAAACAAGTCTGAATGCTTTTATAAATGTGCAACTTATATATATTTTCTAGCTCTGTATGTTAACCTCGTCGAGCTGCGTTCAGATTTTTTATATATATCATAGCACAGTCAGGAATTCTTTCAAATCAAAGACCAAAAATGAAAAAACAAAAACAAAACCACAGTGATTGACCAGGCTGGATGTAGCCACAAGGTAGAGAAATGTGATGGATTTAGTTTCAGTTCAGTGTTAAGCAGATGTTCATTGTTTTTCTACATTTTTACTGTATTTCTTTCTTTTTTTTTGTTTTGTTTTTTTTCTTTTGAAATTGACATAATCCCTCTCGACACTGGCTGGTGACTCCAGTCTTCCCATCAGGGTGGAATACAAACTCTATCAATCAGCCGCAGTAACAGCTGCATCTGACAAGTCCCTGTCCGACACCCTAATGCCTTCCAACTGTCTGTGAAGACCCCTCCCTGTCTGCTGTTTATCGCGGACCCCTGCCCCACCACATCCCAGCCCATCCCAACCAACACTGCCCCTCCACTCCAGCTCCGCTCCCTGTCCCACCACTGCTTGCCGGGGTTGTTACCCCACATGCCACCTCTCAGTCCGGTTCCCCCCAGTGGACTCGAAGGCCTCTAAAATGAGTCATGTTGTATGTGCCACAGGTGTGTGCGTGTCTCCAAGATGTGCTTCACTAACGGACAATGTTCACACCTCTTGCCTGCGTGCTTTTGTATTTTTTGTTGTCTTCGTTTTGTCCAGTATTTTGTCAAGTTTCAAGAGATTTGATCATTTTTGTACCTGACGTGATATTTGCCAGGTAGTTTTTACAATCTGTATGGACCGATGCATTCACTGAATGCAGAATAAATCTGTCAACCAGAGATTTTACTGTGTGCACACAAAGGTTTTAACTCATTCACTGCAGTCTTCTCTCTTTTTTTTGTATTTTTGTTTATTTGATCATGTGTTTTGTCTAAAATGGCAATTAAAATTTAAAAAACACAAGTATTGTCTTGGTAGTTATTTACACTTTGATTATATTTGTTTGTAATGTTTGACACCTCACATATCTGAGCGTCACATTTAGGGCTATAAAGTCTCTTTATTCTCAGTGTGTAAACTTAAAATGATCACAGATAACAGTTTGAGGTTGAACAGTACAACAGATTTCTACCTTCCTAGAAAAATTACCGAACAATGTAGCTGATGTTTGTTGCATTTTCTGTTTGTGAAAGTAGAAACTCAGTGAGTCTGAACTTTCAAACCTCATGATATCAGTATGAAATGTGTGATGAGTTGAATGTTTGCCTCCGTTTCTGGAAGCACTTTCTTTACCATGTCTCTGATTTGTGGGAGAAACTGGAAGATAATTTGGAAACCGCAGATGAGCCAGCAAAGGTCAAGCCAAAGTTATTGTTTTTTTAAAGCCCTCAAAGTCACAGTGTGGCAGCTGAAGAAAGTTTTGAGTGGAAAGTTAACCGAGTGAGACAGGAGTTCCTGATAAATATACTCTACTCTGAGCTACCTCAGCCTGCCCTTTTCTTCTCCTTTTGCCCTTCTTCCATCTCTTTCAAATTAACCGTGTGGCTTTAATACAATGTGTGTCATGCAGGTTGCCCTGGCGACTCTTTGATCCTGTTTTCCAGTCTCTGCCTCTGGGGCAGACGTGCTTCTCTTCAGTCTGCTGCACACCAGCTCTGGAAGCGGCTGCAGCCCTGAGACAAACCATGGGCTGCTGCGCTCGTCTCGCTCCCCCCCTCTTCTTCCTGTCGCTCTCACTTTCTCTCTGTTTTTTTTTTCTGAGCCTATCTATCTCTCTCTCTCTTTCTCCTCTTACCATTTTTTTTCCTCTCTCAGGTTCTCTCCATCTCTCTGTCTCTCTCGTACTCGCTCTGCTTCCCTTTGGTCACGCCAAAGCAGCCCTCCCTCAGCATGGGCATCCAGGATGCCCAGAGGAAGGGAAGAGGCCAGGACCTCAGCGAAGCAGCCCTCCCGGGAGAAAAAAAGGAGAGACAGGGGACCTCTTTCTCTCTCTCTCTTCCACTCCTCCTCACTCTCTCTCTCTCTCTCTCTGTCTGTACAGTTGATTTTATTCCCCTGAAAAACATGCAGCCAGTCCTCTCCTCCCACGCTGAACTTTTACCTGCTCTACCTGTTTAATTTCTGGTGTCTGGCTGCCGTGTTCAGAGTTTTTTCTCTCTTGCTCTTGTTGGCAGCAGACCCTCAGTGTGGCTTACAGATAAGAAGAAAGTTATATTGTTTTTGTTGTGCTGTAATACACTCCAGACTTTTCCAATCTGCCTGCTCTCACAGCTGCATTACCAAGCAACAAGAACTGAGACTTGATGTTTACTGTGATGGATACGGTATCTCAAGAAACCCTCATGTCTCTGCAAGTTGAATTTTAGAATTCACTAAATTGCTAGTAATTAATGGCAGCTTGGAAAGAGAAAACAACGCTGAGAAGTTGATGGCAAGTCTAATTATTGGCAGTGATTTAAAGTGTTGCAACAGTATTTGTGAAGACTGAAGCGTGCAGAAATCCTGAGCGGTGCTTTAAGATGCTGCATGTAAAGACCGACACCACAGGAAAAACTGAGCCTGGAGTCTGCAGCCGAGTGCAAACCTGCACACAAACCATCCTCCTGCATGCAAAACTGCAGCAGTTTTTTAATCATCTTTTTTTTTTTTGCTTTTGCATTTTTTAAAATAAAGAGCAATGCATTGATGTCATTACCATCTCTTTTGCTTCAACAACCCAGTTACAGTGTGTACTGTACACACACATTACAGTTATTGAGAGTCTGCCATCAAGTGTGCACTGAATTTAAAAATGGCCTGTTTTCATTTTAGGGCTAAACAGGAACAGAGTGAACGAGTCCATGTGTGTTT
>JAQMCX010000048.1:4015815-4102351 GCA_029814765.1 Acanthurus leucopareius
GTGTTTGTGTGATACCAGTCGGTTATCAGACGGCACCTCTTGGTTCACTGTAGGTGTTTCATCTTCGTTTCAACACTCTCCCAAATTAATGATTCTCTCTAACACACACACACACACACACACACACACACACATACACACACACACACACACCCCTTCGAAAAACAAACAAAAATGACGGAAATGCATCGATATGATGTAAGCTAGTGGGGAAATGTTCCCTGGACCAAATAATCATTTCCAGATATGCGAGCTGAAGCTTCCAAGGAGTCACAAATTGTGCAGCACTTTGACATCCTGACTGATGTCACTCCACATGTTTTGATTTATTTAAATTGACCAGCAGACTGGTAGTTTGTGTGAGAGCCAAGCCATCCAGTTGGTGTCATTCAAATGTCAATTTTAATTTAACTTGATGAATTAATACACATGGAGAAACAGCTGTGGAAAGTTCCTTTTTTTTTTTTTTTAAGTAGCCAAACCATAATATTGTGTAACGGTTATGGCAATAATTAAAGATTTTCTTCACTCTCTGGAACACCATGCTATGATTTTCCACACATGACAAGTTTGAATATTTTACATCAGTATTAATTTGCTTTTGTAGGATCTAAGGGTTACTGATAATTTCAACAAAAGCCCACAACACAAATAGTTTCTAATCAAAATATGTTGTAACGCACTGAAGCCTTTCCTGATATGGACCTTTTTTCCTTCTCACCAAGCAAATAAAACTGTCAAAAGTTATGTTTCACCTCGACGAACATTAAGTCATCAACACTCTCATTACTGTGTGTAAACAATCAGTGATTTAACTGCAACGTACAGGTGTTTTTCTCACCAGTTTTGTGTTTTCAGATGTGCAGCAGCAGATTTCTTAAAGCTGACGTCCCTGACGCAGAGTGTGAAGGAGGAGGACTCCCTCCGGTCGCGCATGTGATCCCGCAGGTCTGCGGTTCGAGCTGTAAAACTAATGAACAGCTCAAAACTGGCAGAATTTTAACAAGTTCCTCTCCTGCCAAGCGGTGAGTGAGACACACCACAATCATTCGTAGCACTGATTAATAATTGACTCGATTTTTCCTTCATAGCATTTCATGAGTCACTACTTTTTTATTCTTTTGAACCTGAATGAAACCTGTAATTAAACGTTGGTTTGCCTGAGGTTAAACTCAACGTAACCTTTGATTATTTTATTTGTCCTCGCATGCTTTTTCAGTTTCATTACATCTGATACAAAGATCATGATACATGAGCACATTTCAGTCAATTGAGTTAGTCTGGATATATTTTAGTAATTAAATCAGAAGTGGAAATTGAGGATATTGGGCACTGAACCAGACAGCTGCCACAGTCAGTTCTTTCCAATCAATCCCGTTAGTCTAGACCGGTAGCTCAGACTTTGTCATTATCACTTAACATTAGATTTTTTCTTAATGTAAGAATGCATAAAAGCCTGACAAATGTGTTTCTGGAACAGATTTGGCCTGCTGAAGCTTTTGGGCTCTGCCTTCTCAGACTTCTTTCACTGGCTCAGATTTATGATCCAGGATCTTCACAGGTCTTAAAAAAACTGCAACTGATCCACAGCAGGTAAATCTCTGTGAATGTCACAGATGACGTTTTTCTGTTTTTTATGTTCTGTAGAACTTCTGAACGGTGTGTTTTTCTGGTTCTACATTACAGCGATGGAAACAATAAATACTTTCTGAGTGGATTTCTACCTTCAAACTGATGTGGGAGTCGTATTCAGATCTTTTATTTGAGTAAAAGTAGCAATATTTCAAAGTAAAATGACTCTACTACATGTAAAAATCCCCAAGATGAAATAAAGAAGTGCTGGCTGATGGATGTGCCCACAGAGTCAGAAGTAAAAGTCATCAGGCAGCAGAAAGACGCCGTCTTAGAATAGTATTAGTGGATGGTTATTATGGATTCATGGTATAAATAGCAACATATGTTGCAGCAAGTTTGTTTGAAGTCATTTTGAACCTTTTTTAATCTGTAAAAACATCATGTTTTATGAGAAAATCATGTATTTGGTATATAAAACCTTAATATTAAAAGTGACTAGTAACTAAATAGCTGTCAATTAATTGTAGTGGACCAATTTAGAGCAATATGTGCATCTTAATTGTAGTGATATAAATTAACATAAATTGGAAAATATTTAAATCACTATACTCAGTTTTCACCGCAGACTTGTAGAGCCTTTTAATTAGCTGCTCATCCACTGAGGCTTCACAGGAGACACAGCAGGTGAGAGCGTTTTTTTATGCACGTTGATTTTGAGATTTCTGAAATATTTTGCTTTCACAACATGATTTCTATCAGACTGGTGGAGAGAAAACATTAAAAATACACATTTCTGTGTTTATTTTTATTCAGAGTTCTGTTTCGCGCAGTAATTTAAATTAGTGCATGTTTGATAGATAAATGTCCCATTTGCATCGTTAACTTAATATTTCAGAGAGCTTATAATGCAAATACTAACTGTCTAATTGAAAGTAATCCACTTGGGAAGTTTCATGCTCTAAGCTATTTGTAAAAAAAAAAAAAAATCCACCATCTTCACCTGCAGTGTCCTTCCTTATTTGAGTTTGAGTCAGAGCTTGGAATAATATGATGCTTCTAGGTCTCCTGCATGTGTTCAGACATTAAAGGACTTAAACTTTTGTCCTGGAAAACTTAAAGGAAACCATGCTGTGCAATTCTCCTCCGGCCCTTTGTGGCCACCTAAACGCCTCTTGTTTTTTCTGCGTGTTTGAATGCCTCGTCTGTTGGGTGACTTCCGTGGGATTCCAGCAGGCTTGTCACTCAGATTGTTTGTCCTGGGGACGAGATCTGTGTGAGTCCTGTTTCTTTTCCTCTCTCCCTCGGCCCGAGTGCTGATGGAGACCCGCATCCCAGGTGGCCCACACATCAAAACAAGAGGGATCGCAGCTCTTGGTTTTCAGACAAACATCACTCACTTTCTTTGTTGTCTGAGGGACAGGGGGCATGGCGGTTTATCTCCAGAGGATCTCCCCCCACTATCGCCTTCCACCGGCCCACCGCCCCATCCCACAGGAGCCGCTAAAAGCAAATGTCAGTCAAGGAGAAGGCGTTGCATTCCTTCAAGAGGTCAATTAGTGGTGGCCACTGAAGGATCTGTTGCATGTTTAAGAAGAAGTCAGTTTACAAAAAATCTTCTTCTTTATAAATCAGGCAATCCAGTTACAGATTAATTTTCTAACAAAGACCGCAATCCTTCCTCTCTTTTTTTATAAATCCTTCAACACGATGACACCTCTGTCACGTTGCAGTCCATGTTTTGATGATAACCGCCCAGCATACCTACCGCACGCAGCCCAGTTTAGTCTACTGTGAGTTATTTGAGCCTGATTCACGATGTACCACATATGAAACCTATTGCTCTCTCAGGCCGTGTGATGGGGCCCAGTAGCAGCTTGCGGTGGAGAAGCTCCTGACCCATCTGTGCAGGTGATTCCTGCTCGGGCTCTTCCCCTCCAGGCCTATAAGGAGCAACCGTGTCTAGAGGACTTTTATGAGCGTGACCTTAACATGCCCGTCTCGAGTGGTCTAGACTCAGCGCTGCGTTTACTAGAGTCTGCGTCCCACTGATGGCTATCAGACTTTATGTTTTTTTTACCAGTGATGCTCTCTTGTCATAACTCTTTGAAGACGGGCCGACGTGATGCTCCGACCGTCCCTTTTTGTGGATCTTTGTCAAGTTTACTGTCACGGCTCAGAAAAAAAGGGAATAACAAAGTGAAGGACTCTGACATGCACTGCCTCTCTCCCTCTCTCTCTCTCTCTCTCTCTCTCACACTCTCTCACACTCTCTCTGCAGACTGAGTCAGATGAACGTGTGCAGGTTACAGCTGTAGTTTGGCTGCACTTTGACAAGGCGGTTAGGCTTTCATGCAGTGCAGACACCAGCTTTGAAGTCTTTCAGCATGAAGTCTTTCAGCATGAAGTACGAGCATCAGGACGGACCGATCTGGCTGGAAAGTATTTAAAGTGAATATTTGCAAGAGATGAGCGAAAAATGAAATGAAAGCTTTGCCTGCAGTGACATTCCTTACACACTGACAAAACCCACATGACATTTACTTTAGCAACTGTCTTTAATTACACTTTTTATGAGCCTTGGCCTCTGATAAAGAGCCGATGCAGAGAATGTTTTGCAAGAAGCCACAGGTGATTAATCAGTCATTAATGTAGTAAATATTTAATTGTTGCTAATAAATTTAGCCTTTTATACATTATGGTCTGTTTAGTGTGCTGCGCGGCACCCAGCCAAACACTGTAGGTGGATTAGCTCATTGAATCCAAACAGTTTACGGGGAAAGCAGCTCCAGTGACGACACTATGTGGGCAGCTTGCAGCTCTCAAAATACAAACGTTCCATGTGAAAGCGAAAAAAAGCAGGAAAAGTGGGTCTTTCACAGGAACAATCTAGTAAACACGGTCACTGCGCAGAGAGAGAACACCTGTGTTTTACCAAAGTCTTGGCACGGAGCAATTCGATCATTGCCGGGGCCATATTTGGTCGAGTGCAAATTTAATGTTGCTTTACAGCGATGACGAAACGCACCCTGAGTCAGGCAGGAAACTGCAAAGTCAGACACAAATAAGATCTGAGTGGACAACAAAAACAGGAGAAGGTGAACAGCATGGTGCTGAGATGATTCAGCTCTGCTGGAGGAGCAGCCTGCAGATACAAACACGGGCTAGATAGTTGGAATAAGCTTAGAGCTGAAGCCAGAAATAGTGTTCAAGGTGTTGAGGATTAGGGTTAAATGTCAGAAAGGTCAACAAAAGACCAGTTTAGATTGGCTTAGAGAGGTCAACTGCCAGCCAGAGTCTTGAATCTTCCTGTACTTGTAACCAGCGGCATACAGTGTGTTTGTAATATAATGTGGACTCTATGTAGCCTTTTGCAAACGTTTATGCAAATTCAGTGACAGGTTGTTAATCTATAACTTCTTATTTTGTCTTGATAAAAAGAAATTCCATTGTCATAAAACCCCAAACCACAAAACTGATGAAGCACAGGACAAAAAAGGGCCGAGCCTCAACAGCAAACGTGTAACAATAAACAGTTTCCACATGTCTTCAGTTCCTGATGTTTCCGTCAGTTTCAGAATTATGAACTGTCTCCAGTCCAGTGTTTTAGGATCACATGGCAGCGCTCGCTCTCTGTTTACTGTTGAGGATTGAGCTTAAACATCCTCTAATAGGATTAGCAAACAGGAGAAACCCAGAGGAAGAGAATATGTTTACCTGCCAAAAAAGTTATTCACTGACCAACAACCCCGTGGATTTAATGTATGATAGAATGTTATTCTATTTTAAATGAAGTCTTTTTTGACTTAACTAACTAAAACTCCTATTTCTGACTGAAAAATGATCTGTTCCTACCAGGGTAGATTTTTATTATCATTAAGATTACATTTCAAGGATTTTTCTTTTAAAAATATTTACAGTAGTTTTGTTCTGATGATGTCAAAGCCACTGAGTTTGGATTCCACTGGTTTTACAGGAGCTTCATACATGCATGTTAAAGGTCACACTTAATGTCCTGATTACACAGTTGTGTCAGGTCTACATCAGATAAAAAGTCCAGTCAACAGCCTCACAGTTCAGTTTGCAAAAATGTGAATGGATCATTTCTGCACTGTAGTTTGGCTTTAGGGGCAAAAAGCAGGAATCAAGCAGCAGTATGTCTGTAGATTAAAGCCCCACCACCACTTTTCCTTGATGCCTCTTAAGACGTCCAATCTTCAGTCTTTCTCCAACATTAGATATTCATCAGTGAACTTGCAACAATCAAAATTAAACAGCCCAAAACCTGCATCATAAGGACTGGTTTAAGTGTTTGTGCACAGTTTGATCAGATATTCACTTTCAATTTCGCTAAATCTTGATTGGTTCACAGACATTTGTGACATCAGCTTTTTCCACTGTAGTATCGCCCACTGCTGACCAGAAATCTGTCCCGTAAAATCACCCAAACTTTGTAAGGACATGTGTGTGTTCTCAGAGATTTGATTGGGAAAACAAGTGTTCAGGGTCTACTTTAAGGGTCCCCTGTGAGAAGCTTCAAGGCTGAATCATCCACACTGATGCCTTTAATTAGGTTTCTTTACAGATTCATATTTTACATACAAACATATAAGAAGCTTAAAATATGATTACAGAATTAACTAACAAGCAAGTATTTAAAATGAGCTCCACCTTAACTGATTTAAACAGAAGTTTTACAACAATTCATCAGTAATCTATTATAGTATATAATAATTCTGTTTTTACACTCACAGGGGGCGTTTTTCTTAACTTGCTTTATATTTTACATTGAGGACCTTAACTTGTAATGGAATATTTACACACTGAACATACACACTCTTATTTATAAAAAGGATCTAAATATTTTTCCCTCCTACACTGATTAGAAAACATGCTCATAAAAAATAGATAAAGACTAGTGTACACTGTTACATCAGTGGACATTATTTTACTCACTACAAACCAATATTGTTTAGTCCCATAAATTCTTGCAGATTATTCATATAACTCACAGAAATGACTCATGCTTTAAACAGTCATTAATAGCCTGTTGGCCCACCCTAACCACGCTTGTAAAATCAGTTATAAATGTGCAACAAGCTGCACAACAAAGCTGTTTCTAAGTTAATAAATAGAACTGAATACTTTCTTCCCTCCACCTGGACAAAATAAAAGAGAAATGAGCGGCGGAAAGTTGAAGGAGTGACATTCTTGCATTCTCCTCAGCCCGTCTCTCCTGTTGCTGCCCAGCAGACAGCCCCCCAAGCCCCTCTGAATCTGCCTGGTTCACATACACAAGATTAAGTAGCAAAAGTGACATCCAAGACCAATCGGGCCACCCAAGAGAACCGCAACCAGCGGAGAGGCTGTCAGAGCCCCCTTTTGCAACATTAATCTTGAAGCCTCTCCTGCACTGCCAACTCACATCTCCTTCAAACAGGACAGGGAGGTAGAAAACTGAACTTTTCCCTCCCCAAAGGTTTTTCTCCTCTCCATCAATTAACTCTTTGGGGGACAATTCATCGTCACCCGCCATGTGCCAGACAACTTCAAACACTGGCAAAATGAATCACTTTTCCAGACTTTTTTTTTTTTTTTTTTTTTTTTAAAACCTGCCTTTAATTTGACAACAAGGAGATCAGTATGTACATTAGTTCAATTTGTAATCGCTCTAAATGTCCTCACAGAGATTTGTGGGGCGGAAGTTAAAAAACAAAATATGCTTTAAAGTGATTTATGCCTGAGAAAACCACATTTAGCTTGTCTGCCAAGGCATTTCTGTGTCTGTTCCGGCCATTAATAAGACATTAACACTGAGCTATAGAATTTGTCTTAGACGTCAGAGAGCCGTTAAAATAGACATCGAGGGATCAGCACACTAACTGAGCTACAGCTAACCCCTTTGTCTTCTTTGCTGACCACTAGCATCTTTGATCTCTTTCAAGAGGATAACTCTATGGTGTATGAATGTGTGTGTGTGTGTGTGTGTGTGTGTGTGTGTGTTAGTCAGGGGGGTTATGCTGACCTTCTGAGGGGGTTGGTGTCACGTCCAACCTGATAGCGGTGTGAATGGGAAAACAGAAAAGATGAATACAGCAATTGCTAAATAGCGGAACATGAGTGTGTTATGCTGTGGATGCCTTCAGTCCCAGGAGAGGGCCTTCCTAACCCCAACCTTTCTTCTGCCCGAGACCCGAGAAGCAAAGGGGGACGTCGCGCCATCTAACTTCTCTCCTTTGAAGAGAGCAACGCTGAAATCAAACAGCATGCCTCAAATATTTTCTGCTAGTTTTCGGTAGGACTTTTTCACATGTTTGGAAACTGAATCTATTTGACTACATCTGCTTAAAAGGATAAAGTGATGTTTTACATTTTTCCTGTTGTCAACAATGTCCAGGAAAAACAAAATACAATACCACTCAGAAGTATTGTCTTTGTAGCCAAAGCCTGCTGCATGATGTAAACACTGGCACTGCAGCTGATTTTGATTCAATCCCACATCACTCTGCTGCTAGAGCTTTAAATTTGAATCAAACCCTCAGATGAAAATAGTCCCCAACAATTAAATAACTTACTTCTGTTCAAGAACTGTTGCTACACCACATTGCCCAGCTGATTTAATTCACGTTAATTTTCCTTTAAAAAAAGTTTATAATTGATCAAAGGATTTGTGTCTTTATAAGGAAACACTGAGCGCAGACAGGAAAGGTGATATAAGATGGCCGACAAACACAAAGCTGGTTTTTAGACTTGTTGATGATGAGAAAACTATGAAATATAAGCAGCCTTATTTTTTAACATCTGTCTGAACAATTTGTACCACCAAACTACAGAGAGCACCACCAATGAAACTCTGTTTACTTCCGCTGTATTCAATGAGGCAGTAGAAATAGATAGCATAGATACGTCTTCTGGGGTGGGCAGTATAGATACAAAAAAAAACTTTTCACAGTTATACAACCCCATCCCAAAAAACGTTAGGACCCCTGTTCTCCCTCTGTTGTATGAAAACAGAAGCAGTCACTTGCAAATTAACAATTTTTGGCTGATAATGTTTTTACAAAGTATTCATGTCAAGGGATTAGCAAATGATCACATTCTGTTTCCTTTGTGTTTTACAGTGGTTCACAACTTTTTTGGAATCAGAATCGTCCATAATTTTGAATCAATATATATAATAACATAATGAAGCATATGGGCAATATAATAAGAAACTGCCTATGAATAAGAGAGCCTGTTTTTGGCTTCCTGTCAAGTTAGAAACATCATCACATTGATGCAAAAATCGTATAAAGTCCAAAAAGCCATGAATCAGTCACACTCATTGATTTTGTATTGTTGCCCACAAAGACGTCATACACTCAAAGACATTAAAGTAAAAGGCTCCATGTTATCAACCGCAGAGCAATATGGTAAAATCTCTGATGGAAAGAAAATGAATACCATCTCATTACATTAGAAATCACCACATTGCTCAGCTTTTAGATGCTGTCGGAGTGAACTGATCCTTGCTTTCTCTGCCTATTTAAGCAAATCTTTACTTTTTACAAATTAGAATAGATAATAGGGAAAGTTATTTTATTGTTTCACTGTAAAGAACATTATTTTTGATACACTTCATGTAAACAGGCTCGTTTCAGTTTTTACTGCTGAGCTTTTGTTTAAAAACCGGAACTCATCATCCATCTGTGATCTGTGTCCTTCAAACAGAGCTCGAGTTCAGACAGTGTGTTGAAAACCCTCACACTCTCTCACACATGCATGCACGCATGCATGCAGAGGAAGCAGATCTCTTGGCTGCAGGCAGGCCGGGTTGTGTGCCCAAGCCGTGGGTTTGAGAGTTCACAGCAGAGAGCGGCCGCAAGCAGAAGAGATCATTAGGTCAGAAAGCGGTTTGCGTGAGCGAAAGTGTGTGTGGGTTATTTAGAGAAGCTCCATTAGCAAACATCTAATCACCCTGGCACACGTTCAGACTAAAACTTTCACATCAGGTCTTCTGTGCAGCTGCTGAGTCAAAGCAGGACTCACGGCTCGATAAACGGCCTGCTGCAGCACGCTCGCTCTCCAACACACTGTAAGAGTTCACAAAGCTGAACTTTATGAGAGAAAATCTAAAACAAACCAGGATGGATTAACACTTCTTCACCGATGGGAAACGCCCTTTATTAAAGCAGAACAGTACAGTTCCTCTACTTACTGTCTGGGCCATCTTGCATTTTGAATTTTAATGAGAATTTTTGCAACAACACTGAACTCATGGCAGCCACATTTCTCTGTCAGCTCTTAAAAAACTGAAAGCATGAGTGACTGAAGTGTATCAGCATCACCCTCTGCCGCTATTTTTTTTTTTTTATTGGATCTTCCATCTGGTGAAGCCAATTATTACCCATAAAACAATAAAACACTTGAACACCGTTAGTGACTGCAAAACACCACAGTAATGAGCAGGTGATACATTGTATCTCTTCAGCACATATGCAAACAATGTGCTTTGTATAACTTTGCTGAAGGAAGTATGGATTATTCATATTTACATCGATTGCCATCCCAGAACAGTGGAGGTAAATGGGACTTTGTGGTTTTAGAAAATAACATTTAAAGATGAAAAATGTAACATTTCCTCTTCAAAATTTGCAAAAATGATTTATCTCAAATGTTTTTCCTCAATGCAAAGATCCTTGGTTTTATTCCAGGTAACAGTAAGTTTTATTTTAATGCGTCCCATATCCGCCAAACTGAACCTGTCAGCGTGCAGCACAGGGCTAGTTACTCAAAGTTTGCAGGCTGAGTTTCACTGTTTACAAATGGTGGCAGAAACTTCCTCATTTTTGGTTGTAAAGTTGCAAAAAGGAGAAATGATGAGCGGTCGAGAATAATCAAAGGATTCAAGAGGCAAACTGTGTACTGCAGTAGCTTTTCTGTTTGCCACCAAACAAAAGGTAATTGTACCAACCCCGACCTCATAAACATCATGTTTTTCAGCTTGTAAGTTAATTTTTTGTGTTTTTTATGTGACTGTGTCCAAACAAACCTGCAGTGAGCTAAATAATTCGAGCTAACACCTACTAAGTTACATCATGATCCATGTCTTTGTAGATCTGTGCATGTGCAGGTCAATAAAGGCATAAAGGGGATTTTTTTCATGGAAAAAAAACTTTTGTTTTTTTATGATGAACAGAGATGACTGACTACGGTCATGATCAATATCTGTAGAGAAACTTTGACAAAGACAACGACCTCCATGATCACATGATACTTTTCGCATCATTAATAATCTATCTGTCTGTAATTGTTTTGAAAAAGGGACCCCTAGTGGCAGGATTGTGCACTTAAAAATAAAGTTAAACAGCAACATCACAAAGCTTTCAAATCAAAAGTGCAAGTACCACACAAGCCTATTATTTCCCACAAGTATGAAAAGAGCAGCAGTGCGAGCCACTGCGTCGATTTCCCACCAGTTTATGTGGCAAAAGTTCAGCAACTTGAACTTTGATCCAGAACGCGCTGATCTGGGATTCTGGCACAGACAGCAAGTGATAGTAACGCTAGTGACAATCTAACCTGACAGAACAAGGGAGGTAAAGTTAATGTCGTTCATCTCTAAATTCCTGGAGTTACGTGAATCCCTTATCCGATTTTGACTTTGTGACATCTGACTGAGCTGCTTGTAGGATTAGCGCTGCTCTTCATGTTGGCTTTAACTCCACAAATTATTAGCTCTTAGCGCAAGAATTATGAAACTGCTGTTTCTCTGGATTATCTACAGAGCAGGTTGTCAACAGTTTCCATTGGTACTAATTCTTTTAAGTCCAAAGTAACACTGACTGTATTGTGCAGAGATATGTTGCTATTGAATCCTTTTTCATGTTACTTGTAAGCACAGCAAACATGATGAAACTCATTGCACTGGGGCACAAAAGAAATGTCGTAGACAAAATTCATGTTTCCTCACAGTATGATTGCACTAAAGGTAAGAAACTGTTTTTATGTTATTTGAGTGAACTGACCCTTTAAGTAAGGTAATGCTGGATCTCTGACAAATCATTATCAACTCATATCAGTGTTGTTTAAATGTGATATCTCCCCTTTCAAACACAGCAGTTTACTCCCTGCCAGCACTCTAATCCCTTCGGTGGCTATTTAACTATTAGGACTGTGTACTAACTGCCAATGTTTATGTCCTGGATAATCACAGCAGTTGTAACCCTGATGTTTGTGTTGTAAAAATGATTCTGAACAATGTCACTGTGACGCCATTCTCATTTCGCATACATAACTGTGCTTATAGGCCAAGACGGGCAGAACGCTTTCAACTTTTTATGACACCAAGTTGTGCCAAGAGCGTTTTTCCCCGCTGCTTCTCTCTGAGGGGTTTTCAAAGGGGAAAAGCAACACATGCTGTCATTCACGTCCCGCCGTTCAGATGGACCATTACGCTCATATCAGATCGGCTCTTTTGATGTGCCGAGTGACAGAACAAAATAAATAGCGAGCGCAAGGCTGTGAAAGATTTGCAACGCAATGCGTTAATTAACGAAGGGCTATAACAATTAGGCGCCCTTGATTGGTGTGTGAATATCAGTGCAGTCACGCAGTTTGGGACTCGGCGCAGGGTAACACCACTGTTTACTGAACACAAAGACCATAAACAAGCACTGGCAACAAGTGCACTGCCAAGTGTGAATAGTTGGACATTTGGAAAAATTTATGGCTTTTCCAAAGATCTCAACATAGTTACATAGTAAACAGTTTTATTCACTTGTTGAGAAATGTTGTTTTTTGGCCAATTACAAGATTGTGAGGCCTTTTATCAGCATGTGCGTCATATTAAACACCCCCACATTAAAAGCAGACTAATTCTTCTGCACTAAAAGTCTCACTGTTTTCTTCACCACTTGGAATTTTTTTTTTTCCCCAGTTTTGTCGAACAAAACTAAGAATCTGAAGCCGTCATGTTGGGCTTTATAAAATTGCAACAGGCATTTTTTACCACTTTGTGACATTTCAGAGACCAAATAACCAGCAATTAAGAAAATAGAATTAGTTGGTTGCTGCCCCCTCTTCGTCAATTTTAAAACTTCCAGTGTTTCACCATCAGTAGAACCAAATAAATTAAGATCACATGTTGGCATCTCAGGTCTAAGACAGTGATGGTTAACATTTAAGGATTTTACTCATTAAAAGACAAAGTTGTCTCACTCCACAGATATTTGAGTAAAAATTTTAAATCCACTTGTGTGGCTCTCTAAACACTGACACAATCCAGGTAACAGGATGGAAACTAACACTCAGGCTGAAAAAATGTCACTGGTTTTGGCCTCCACATGTATTTATCCCCGTGTTTAAACAGTTGCTAATTGTAATAATATGTTCCCCTTTGTTTTACTGTTGCACAACTTGAGTCAGAGAACAAACACTTCATTAATCGAGTAAACTAACATATAGGTAGTCATTAATGAGGTGAATGTTTGAAGAAAAAAGCGATAATGACCCAAATGTTTGGTTCACACGTATATAATTATGCATTTATTGACAAGGATGATACAAGTCTGCTGTGGGACAAACCGAGGTCAAGCAAGAACAGATGGGTGTCTTCGGTTTATTTAGCAGACCTCCTGGTCCTCTTGTTCCAGGAGAAGTTTGCTCCGTAGGACTTCACTCGAGGCTTTGAGGTCCTCTTCTCAGTTACGTCGTAGCTCCAACCTGAAAGGACAAACATCCGAGTAAGTGATGGGGGCAACGGCGTCACGTATATTCACTTTGGATGAGCTCCAACCGCAATGAGGTGTCCTGGAGACACAAACAGGCTGTGTGTAGTCAGAACTGTACTAATCACTTTCATGGTGCAATAAACAGAGTAAGCCAGTTTCCTTTGCTCACTTTCAACAAACTCTCCCAGATGGTACAGTTCTTTGAGCGAAGTGAATTTTCTGTGACACGGAAAACTGATCGGCCATATTTCACTTAAACTCTCACATGACCGTTCTGAATTGTTGTCTAATGATCTCGTTAGTCAGTCAAAAGTATTCTCTTCATGTTTTATTACTGGGTTTGTCATGAGGCCAACATGTTGTCATGAAGTCTCCTTTCCATAAAGATTGTTTAATAGATGCTATTTTACTGCTATCACCTGATGACAAACCCCAGTCTGAATATTTAATAAGCTTTTAACATGAACACAAGAATATACAGCAGCATTTCCCAATTTATTCGGATCTTTGTCACATAGCCAATGTATGGTTTATTTAAGAAATATTTTTGTTTAAAACTAAAATGAAAACAAATGCTTTAAGCTACAATGCAGGATGGTAGAATGCTCCAGTCACATGAGGGGCGATTAAAGGTTCGTGCTCTCGGGTAAAAGGAGATGGCTCATACAGCTCTCGTTAGTTGCAGTTCAACTCTTTCAGTGATTATGCAGAAAGTCTGAAATCAATAACTTCTGTGGTATTTATGTTTGAGTGATTAAAAAATCACAAGTCAGCGAATGAGAGAATGAAAATCATCAGCCTTTGTGCAGTCATCCAGAAAGCAGATTTGAACTCCTCCAAGACCCAACACCCAAACTTTTCCCCTGATTCAACACCCCTGGACAGCTCCCTCTTCACCAAGATGAAGAGGGAGCTCAGTGGTTGCTGTTTTGACAGTGATGATTAGATTTTTTACTTTCTAAAGGTCAACGTTACCAAACTTAACAAAGAAAGGATCTGTGTGTCTCTTGACAATTTGGCAAAGAGTGTAGATGTGTAACAGTCCTATACTTACATAAGGATGCTAATAATGCAACTGATAATAAATAAATATGGTTAAACTTTAATAGTGTTCACTCTCTGTTCATTCTACTCATTACATTTTCATGAAACCAAAAGGAATGTCTACAATTTTGCAAATTTCTTTTTTTTTTTTTACCATTTTTCTCAGCAAAAGCAATGGCATCTTCCTTGGAGGAGAAAGAGAGCACCATGTTGGATAAAGGATCAGCACTGAAAAGGCAGAAAAAAAACTGTTAGTCACATAAAAGACACATAATTGGAGAGGAATCTAATAAATCCTTTATGATCCAAACTAAAAAAGAACTTTAACAGAGTCTAACGATAGAGGGTTTTTTTTATATCATACAGATTGTAAAACGCTTTGACGCTAACAAAGAAGTTGACTTAATATTTCGAACCACTTGTCAAAAGTGTTGCAGACTCATTAATCCCCTAATGTGAGACATTCCTGTGATGACACACGAAAAGAGAGAACTAATCTGATTACAGTCTGTGTACAGCAGAGGTTGGCAGTGCAGGTAGGAGGTTCTTACGTTGAGGCCCAGCCCATCAGTGGGTTCTCCCAGCGCTCTCGGGTATCAAAGTCCATCTTCCACTTCTTGGTGCTGTTGATTCCTGATTGCATGGCCGTTTTGGTGGGCACAAAGATGTGAACTTTACGTGTTTTAATGTGCTCCTCCGGGACTCCTGTCACAGTGGTTATATCCTGAGGAACAGACAGAAACAAAGCTCATCACACTGAGTGCAACAGAGTTTGAGTCACTTTGTTAGACTGGAAGAATAAAAAGCTACATACAGGCAATAAAAATTTAAAAAAAAAGAACAACTAAAAAACAAATGTCTATTAAGATCCTAAAATCTACAATGAATAAAAATTATTGTCTATCATATAAATAAATTTATATCTTTGTAAGCAAAAACCCTCATAATTTGAAAGAAGTTTGAACTGTGAGCAGTCAAACCAAAAGCCAAAAGCAGTCAAAGCTTTTAACTTCTGCTGTCATGTGTACAAAAACACTTAATGGACATCTTTTTTTTGGTGGCAGACAAGCCAGTGTTCTTCCATAACTTTTCTGACTTTCATTGGACTCGGTGACTGATGTCTTTTTCTTCCCCTGCAAGGAATAAGAGTTAACGCAATGATATATGCATGTGTGCTCGCTGAGAAAGGTCATCTGAAAGTAAGCTTGCAGGTGTTAAAAAGTACAACTTCAAGCTATAACAATGTGTTCTCAGTGTCAGAAAAATGTTAGGAAAAATCGTCAGTGGCTATAAAAAGCACTTAGGACACATCCATCTGTAGAGATTTATTTTCCCTTTTTCAAATATTGGGGTAAAAAAAAAAAGACGCGATACATCTTCAGTGTCAGAAAAATGATAAAAGCTGGAAAAATACAAGAAGTGAAGCACTTTTATGGACACAGTTAAATAAACTGGAAGTTAAGATTGTATGTTTTAGCTCTTCTTTAAACTGATTTTCACTCTCTGGGCATTATATGTCCCCGCCAGCACAACCAATACAACTAGATATGAGTTTTTCCTGCTCCTTTCCTGTTTGAATTTTTCTAATTTTTTTACATATTGCTTGTAAATGTCCACCTGTGTTGATGGGGCTGAACGCTCCTCTCAGGCAACAGCTGAATGAAACTGAAAAACAGCATTAAAAAACAAAAAGAAACAAGATAAAACTAAAGTCCCACTATATGAAAAGGTCAATGCTGGATTTAAGGAACAAAAGCAGAACAAAAAAACAAACAAAACCAAAAAAAAAATCAACAAAACATACTATAATTATTCACTCTCGTTTGCATCGAGGTGGATGAAATTAATGCCTAATACTTGAGATGATTTATTCCAGACCATCAGAAAGTAGGCCAGTGCGACAAGAGGAGGAGGAGGGGCCTTTGGGTGTACTAAATGCATATTCCTGAGCAACTGGAGCCCCTTCAAGCTCCTATCAAGGATCTGGTCCAATTCTTCAGGGAATTAGCAAACAAGCAATGGGAAGTCGGCGACAAAACACAGACGAACCTCCCAGCACGCAGGCACCAGCCACCCAAGACTGAGGGCTTTCCAGGGCGCTCTCCTTTCAATACAAGAATTTTACACATTTCAATGGCCATTACAACTTCAAAGAATCAAATTTTCATCATTGTCTGTCATCTGCCAGTTGATTTGTAGAAAGGGGGTCGTTTTGCATGAACTCCACACAAAAGCCCGCCTTTCCTTTGGCAAAGGAGCTTCCAATGGTATTTAAGCCTAGTAAATTACAGGTCCGACTGCTAAACTACTGCGTGTTTCAGTCAAACATCTTTTGCCATGCTCAGAGGCAAGACCAGTCTGAATTTAATCATAAACAAGATCTGCACATTGAAAAGATTGTTAAAATGAAAGGGAAAGGGACGAACAAAGGGGGGGAAAAAAAATTCACAAGTGCTCGGTAATTATTTCCGGCTGCCCTATCTACTTAACCTTAACAATTCCTTCTTGTCACAGAGAGGAAGAAAACATGTTCTCTTCACCCAAAGGGGGTAATGGTGGATGGTTCATGACACAATAACACACAAGACAGTGTGAGAGAGCACCAAAATGAGATGCCAGCTTTTCTTTTTTTTTTTTCCATCTTGGAAGCAGCAGTAGATAATCAAAACTGTTTAAAATGTTGCTTTCTGCGGGACAGAGGTTTTTACTTTGAACGTTCAAAAGATCTTTACTCAAAAATGTGTGAGAGAAGTAAGAAAAAACCGCCAAGCAGTTTTGGAGAAAACACAAGAACCATTAAAATGCTTTGTACACAGTGAACCATAACACATTTGGGGCTGTGAATCAAGGGGGAGGAAATCGTGTACAAAAAGTACCTCTTGAGTTGAGGTAAATCAAATTTGCAGTCCAAAACATTTAGCAGTTGGTCTGTTCTGTTCTGGGGAATAGATGCATGAAAATCCCTCGCTGAGACGCATTAGAAATGATACCCTTGGGATTAGCAGGTCAGACTATGGTTACGCATATGTACGTTACATAAACCATAACTGACACATGAGGCCCATGTATGGTAAACTGGTGCAATAATTTGTCCAGATGTAGCAGACCTTAAATCACATCTTAGGCACGGATGAGCACAAAAGGTCCTTCATGAATGAAGGTGGATGTGTCAAAACAAAAGCTCTGCCAAACCATTGTAAACACTTTGCTCATTATCTGGCATTGTTTGCAAAAAATACGAGTCTAGACTTCTATGACACTTGCATGCATAACACTGAAAGCTAGGAGGGTTATCGGCATAACAGACTCACCCACAATACCCGGATTCACAAAGGGAATGATTGTGGCTGGAATGTGGTGTGTTCCCAGGAAGACTAGAGAGGGCCATCACAAAAGGAAAACCCACACGGTGGGCACTTTTTCTTCTGCCATGTACAGGAAGCAAAATGAGAACTATCAAGTTTGACACTATTCACAGGGCCTTCACGGGGCCCTACAATACCTGGCTGGGCAGGCAGAATGCCGGGCTTAAGAAAGGGGGGAAAAAGGCTGGCAAAGTCTCCGTCACGTGAAAGCGTGTCGATATTTCTGACACCTCCAGGCTACTTGCCAAATAAAGAGCGTAGGGGCTTGTCACCGTGGGGCCACCGGGCCCACCAGAATGCTGAAAGCTTGTACCCCTAATGCCCTAACAGAGACCTGAGATGAAGAATTTTTGTGTAAACAAGATTTAAAGATCTTGAAAAGCTGAAGTGGTAAAAACAGGAGAAAAAAATACAAAAGCTAAAAAAGAATAGTAAAAACGAATGGTAAATAGTAAATATAATAGTAAACACAAAAAATTTAATATGAGGACTGGAAATAATGAGCCCCGAGTCTCTCTGGGATCAGAGGGCAGGGTCAACTCTGAGGCTTTTAAAGCTTTAACTTATTTGTGAAAAAACAAACCAAAGATTAAAAAAGGACAAGTTGAGGTTTTACTGTAAATTCTGTGTGGGCTTATTTCTTGGTGGAGGACACTGACTTCGACCTATTTTTTCTGTTAAGTTGACTTTCGACTACTTGCATAAATCTCATCCACGCTTGTCAAAAATAGTGTAATAATTTTTATGTTTCCGGAGGTTAACTTTGCTTTTCTTAACCCCACCTACAACGCTCTGATTGGCTCTTGTTTTTTGAACCAGAGTAACGGCCGTCAAAGATCACAAATCCACGCCAAAGTGAATCACTGTATGAAACTTGAGACGTTGTGGTCAAACCAGGTTACAAGTCGACATCTTCCTCTGTAACTATATGTGTTCTTCACTGGGCCCTTAAACTGTCTTCCAGCCTCAACTGTCCCCATATCATCTCGTACAGCTTGTCACTTTCAGATGATTTGTAGGTGAACATCCTGCAGTTCAGCAGCAGTTTGCCAACAAGACAATATTTCTAAGATCTGGAAATCACACAACACTTTTGGACGTGTCTTTGAGAAAAAGATCAAGTGAAGCAACAGAAATCCCATGAATGTTTTTTTTTACCAGACAGTTTTGATGAAAATATCAATTGCATAGGAGGGTTTGATAGTTGTTCATACTGGGGTACTTGGAGCATCCTGGAGTTTGGCGAAATGTAGACGAGGATTTGGAAAGAGATAAGTATGAGGAGCTTGTCTTCAAAACACATTACTGCTCATTCACTTAGTGAACTGAATAGCCCTGTCTTTTTCACTCCATTTGATACTCCCATTGTGCTTATTTAGAAAAAAAAAGAGGATTATTTTAAACCTAAAATAAACCATGAAAAGAAAACTCACATCTGTTCTTGCAATGATCCAGGAAGGCTCAATTGTCAACTCTACAATAAAGCATAGTGGTAAGTCATACAGAACATGAAGTTAATATTCTGGCACAAACCACAAAATCAACATTTGTCTAGGTTTTTCTTTCTAGGATTTAAATTATTTACCAGTTGTAAAAAGACTTTCAAGAAAAATAACTTCAAATCATTCAATAAATCGTTAATTGTTAAAGTGACTTTATGAAGCAAAAACGACAAACATTCTCATGTCCCAGCTTCTCTAATGTGAGTATTTGATGCTAAAAGTCTTTTGTATGTGAACTGTTGGATTGACAGAGCAAGACATTTGAAGACATCGTCACCACTGGCTAAGGAAGGATTCAGTTTATAAAAGTCATGGTCTTCCGATTATAAGCATTTTTTTCACCTTTATGAAAGCTAAATGAACAGAGAACTACACTGCTATGTTTTGGTGTCCTTCTAACACACAGTCACGTCTGCCTGAAAACATACCTACATACCTAAACAACCTACTGTATGTCTGTTTCTGTTAAAGAATTGGACATAATGAGGTGTTGTATGAAAGTGAGTGGAGGCTCTATCAGACCCTCTTAACCTTGAGTCTGACCTGAATACAGAGGCCGTCCTGCAAAAGACTGTTTGATAAAAAACAAAGTTGTTCAATGTTGTATTGCATCATTAATTTTAAAAATTTCATCCTGAATTTTTTTTACACTTTATTCTTTCACAAAATAGTCATAAACTGTTTCTAATGACAAAAACCCACTTAAAATTGCAGAGAAAAAAGGGAAAAGAAAACAGTATTCGGGAAAAAAACATTTTTCATAGTCTCACACGTCTCGTGGTCAAAACATAATACTTTATAACAAACATAATGAACAGATTAACTGGTATTGCAAATTAATGGTTGAAATCATTTGTCTTCTTGACTAGAAAAACAGGCAGATTCAGAGTAAAACTGTCCAAAAACACTGTTACTGATACTTTACTGTCAGTCCAGTGAGCATACAGATGAACCATTCACAAATAAAGGATGCCTGTACATGACTGGCTCAGACAGAATGTTTCTGGAGTCACTGCCACATATCTACAGGTAACAGCAGACAACCTGGGCATCCATGACAAGAGTAAGGTCTAGTCTACTACAGCCTGAACACCCCTCTGCCAAAACTGCAGCTCTGCACCCAGAAAGGGTCATAAGGTCAGCCGAGCTGAATCATGTTGAGTCAGCATGTGATGAAAGTCCAAACACATCACCCTTAACCCCCCCCACTGTCCAACTCACACCCAGACCAAGACTCTCACTCATCAGCCTCCGCCAGCTCCCACCTTCAGACATCTTTGAAGAGGAGAAAGCGTGCCAATTACTGATTGGACATAGGGGGCGTTTCTATCAGAAACAAATATTATGTTGAGTGCTCATGTGTGGGAGTGGTTCAGCACTAGAGAACGAGAAGCAGCTGGCCTGTGGGTCATCTCCAATCTCACATTACACATACCGGTGAGGATCAGGACAACAGGATGAGAGGAGGGGGTCATTTATGGATTTGTCGGCTGCAGACACACTTGTTTTGTTTTTGACAAGACAACCATTTACAAGTCTTTTATATTTATGAACTGCCTTATTTCTGTCAGATGCCACAGGTAAAGGTATTTACCTCCCACATTCAGTCCTACTGCCCAGTCTTAATGATTAGTTGAAAGAAAAAAGTAATCATTAGTCCTTAAACAGAACGATAGTATAGATTATTCAGTGGCTCATATAAAGGCTGCAACTATTAGCTGTTTCCATTATTTATTAACCAATTATTCTTTTTTTTAAAAAAAGGAAATGGTATTCTGTATATTTTTAAAGACAAATATGAAAAATATTAACATTTGAGGATCTGAAATCAGAGAGTTTGGGAAATTTGAATTTTGCTCAGAAATGGCTCAAACAATTTATATGTTAATTAAGTTTCCAACAAATTTTCCGTTGTGTCTTATCAATAAGCCCTAGTATACATCGTGTGTTGTGAAATCCGAATTGACCCACAAGTGATATTACAAATTAAAATGATTTTTGTCATGATAACTGTTGAAAAACAGACTGAATCATTGACTGAAAAGAACAAAGAACATCCGAAACTCAGACTTTTAGTTTAAGACACTAAAACTATTTTCTATATTTGGGAAAAAAGACTGCTAGCTCACAAGTTATTAATTATTGGAAGTGTAGATAAACAGAAGTAGCAAGTCTTTTTTTTTTTTTTCTCCGCTCTGCAAACACAACACTTAGCGGCAGACACTTCCTAAAACTACCCAGTGCCGACAGGACTGAGGAGTCTTCGTAAGAGGCTTAGTCTCTATGGAAGAGAGTGTTAATGAATGAAATACTATTTTGTGGATGATACATAATAAAGCCTCTTGTCTGGCACTCTTCAAAGACCAACATCCTCTGACCCACTACTCAAAACTTGAGCTGCGAGATTTTTTGCATAAGCGCGCCGTATGAGAGGGCAACCAGACAAAACAGACACTTAAGTTGTCTATGTGCGAGGGAGGGAGGGAGGGAGGGAGGAAGGGTGGGAGAGAAGGATGAGAGGGAGAGGAAGGGGGGTGGGGTGGTGAATGTGGTCTGCTCCACTGTAGGTCACTCTGAGTCTGAGGCTAGACAGGCTTAGAGAATATATACACCCCTGTACTGCAGACTTAAACTGCTTGCGCTAAATATATCCTCATAGCTGGGATGGCTGGATTTTTATTGTGATTCTTTGTCTTCGTCGTCCTTCAGCCTTCATGCAATTTAAAAAATTGTAAAAGCAAGAACCTGTTTGAGGTTGCAGTGGTTGAGGGTTCTCTGTCCAATGACAGTGTGAAACACGCATTCAATCCTGCAGAAATTAATATCTCAAGTGTCACAAAGCGAATTGGCACAACCAATTGAATGGTGCTATTCTTGCATAGCCAGACCTGAGGTTTGGCTGAGCCCATTTCATTCTGAGGTGGGGGGGGGGGGAAACAACACTCTGGGTTGTGTGTATTGGGCGTTGCTAAGCCAGTAAGCAGTAACAGTGCACTTGAGGGAAAAAAAACCAAACATTTTGGAGGTGGTGGGGTGGGGTAACTTGTTTTAGTGGATCACTGGCATTACAATGGCTGAATCCCACTAAACAACATGGCATTTCAAGAATGAAACACAGGTGTCGACTGTGTGATAAAAGCAGGCCTACCTTACTGCTTGATCCAAATCTGTGTCCAAACCTGCCAGTTTCATAAAAGATGTTGTTTCGTGGCGAAACAGTGATGTTGAAAACGTAAAACATTTGAACAATAGATGGGGAGAGGAGTACCTAGTGACACAGTCAACCAATGGCGAGCTTGTACGCAGCCTACGACCCATGAGTCAGTCTAGAATAGGACTAACGTGCACTGAGATGATCTTGTGTTAACAAGCTTCCTTTGAGTGACCTCTGAACTAGGGAATGCTCTATCTCTGGATGATAAATCTTGACTGACAGACTCAGGAACTTTCTAATCTGATTTCAATTAAAGTCCTTCAAAACAACCAACAATCTGCCTTTAGACCCAACTACCTTACTGCAATCAAACCCCACATCTTTTGTCCAGATGTGACATTACTTGGCAAGCAAGCACGGTGCACTTAATTCGCAAGAAAACCAAAGATTTCAAACTAGCAAACTCAACATGCCAAGCATCAAATGGTCCTACCATTTTAATACTCTCTTCCTCTCCCCGTCTTCCTCCCTCCCCTCCCCTCAATTCCCCACACTCTAATAACTGTCCTCCTCTGTCTCGTAAAACCCTAGTGCCTTTAGAGAACTCTATAACAAGGCTTCACAAGCGCTTTAAGATTATGGTGTTGTCTTTATGTGGAGAGAGGGAGTGCACTTGGCCCCAGCTGAAGCAGCAGCAGACGCTCAGACACTCAGGCATAAGTGGGAGATATTGTATTATCGCATATTAAAGCAGCTGCTGAGGTTATAACCACAGTTGTTTCTGCAAAGAGCCAGGGAGTAAAGCAAAAGGCCTGACTCTAATTGAGGGAGGCTGCAGACATTCCGTGTAAAGCTGTGTATCAGTGGCCAGCCAGCCGGACCCTGGGAGCTGCCCAGCATGCTTAATCAAACAGTAATTACAAACAAAAGCAGGTCGGCATGGGCACTCTAGAGAACACTGGAGCTCCATCACGCAGGCCTTTTTATTTGGCATTATTTCTGAAATTCTGACAAAGCCTTCAAAGTTTTGCTAACGAAAAGAGCAAACTTTGGGCAGGTTTTTCCTTTGTGTTTGTGTTTAAATATAAGAGAAGCAAACAGTCAGTATGAGCAGTGGGGCTGCAAATAGAGATTGTTTAGTTTTTTTCTGCAGATTAGGTTCTTGATCCTAAATAAATTGTTTGGTCCAAAAAATTTTGGACAATAGTAAAATAAAATTCCAATCACAATTTCCTGAAGCCTAAGTTGACCTAATCGCATTGTTTGTCTTGTCTGTCCAATGGTTCAAGAGCCCAAGCCCAATACTCAATTTATATCACAAGACAAATAGAGAAGCAAATCCTCAGACTTTGGAAGCTGGAACTTGGACATATTTGGCATTTTTGCTTAAAAACATTACATGCAACCCCAAATGACCTTTTTCTCTAGTCACTCTTATGGACTGTGGAAACAAGCTTTGACTACAACACTGACACATCGCCATTTATGGTCTTATTGCAAACATGTTATCAAACACATTAGATTTGTAGTTACATTATCATTCTTTAGGAATTAGTTTTCTACCCACTTGGCAACATATTCAATTTTCTTTTTTTTGTTTTTGTACTCTTTAGCTGCTAAATGTACCACTGTGTTCATCAGCAGGACAAGGACTGTAGGACATAACTACAAAAACAGCTTGCTGATTGTTCTTCTTCTTCTATGTTTATTGACAGACTGCAAACCAGCTTTAAAGGTGCATACTGCTACTTATTGAATCAGAATGTGTAGATGCTGGGCTTGTTAAGTCAATGAAAGCAATTTGGTTATATATTATCAGCTCTATTTTTCACTAATAACATATATTTCTCCTTATTGGTCCGATATGTATTGAGTATAAAAGCTCTGATTATAGCCACTTTAAAGACCTATTAATTATAATACAGTTTCCTGTTATTTTTAATGTCAGCAGCCTCTAATAAACTTGTTCACAAATGCAATTAGGGTTCCCACTTTTCCTGTTAATCATTTTCCAGGTCTTTTACATGACTTTTTTTAGTGATGATCCAGCTGGTATGGCTGGCATCCCAACATACGCTAACATATTCTTCTTTAATGCCCTGTCTTAATACATTTTATGTTGATATTTAATAGCCTTTTTAGTAGTTACACTAAGTGGAGGCTTTCACAAGGCTAATTACACCCAATGAGAGTTACTGCCACAAAAGCTTAACATTTCATGCCATTTTATGGTTCAATTTATCTCAGCAATGCATTGCACTTAAAGAGACAATGCTAGCCAAGCAAAAAATACCAACAGCCTAAATTTAGCTGGTGTTTTTAATTAAACAGATGTGACATATATTGTTTGACCTTAGCTAACTATTAATTTCTATCCAACTCTCTCAGAAATGCCCACCAGACATGCAAATGTTGTTCCTTGCCAAGGTCAAATCCCAAACCATTGAGGGTTAAACAAATTTGCAAGCAAATACATCAACTTTCACAACTGAACCAAACATGCTTACCAATTTAAGAATGTTCAACCATTTCTAAACAAGCTAGAAAAGTAACAATAATCCTAAAACCTGCTCAGCAGCAGCTAATATTTGCATTTGAAGGATAATGTGACTTGCACCATTGAGAGTTTTGGCCACTGAGGTTATAATATTGTCCAACCTGCATATGTTTCCATGTGACATTACTTAATTGGCAATGTGTTCAAAGCATTTCCATAACATAATCAAAGGCGGCCTATTCAAAGTACTCTTGTCCATAAACTACCTTTAAACATTATTATGATCCTGAACATGACTTGGCCCCTTCAGCTGGCAAATGTAACTGTTTTCGGGTGCTTTGATATTCAGATTGTCCACCAGTTCTTTCTCAAAAAGAAGATTGTTGAAATATTTTTTACAGGACAGCAAAAGACATCCAAGACATTTTACTTTTTCTTTGATTTTCAAAGTTTTTTTCAGGACTGGTCACAAGTTTTCCAGGTTTTCCAGGACACATGGGAACCCTGATGAGTTTTCTGGATGTGAGGTCCTGTAAGGTTTGCGTTTTTTGGACAGACAAGACCTACGGACAAGATAATGAGTGTCACACAGATATTCAGACAGTTTATGGAGCGCATTCAAAATATCATTCACCCAAGCCAAAATCTGGCCTCATCTTAACGAGGTTATGCAGAAATGTTCACTACAGAGCAAGCAGCACACCACTTTCTCCTCCGACTGTCGAGATAGAGAGAGAGAGAGTGAGTGAGAGAGAGAGAGAGAGAGAGAGACAGCGTGCGAACCCAGCATAACCTCGCTGGATCGAGATCTTTGTTTGATTGGTCTAACCAGAAAGCAATTCACACTTATTGACAGCCTGATGAATGACTAGCGTGCTGACATACGCTGAATGCCCAAAAGGGAGAGTGCTCTCATTGCCCTCTTCCATGTGAGACGGAGACCACTGTACTGTAAACAGCTGAGGGCCTCTCTTTTTGGCCTGTCTGGGTGAGCATTAGAGTACTTCCCGCCGTCGCCAGCAACAGCATGCCACAAAGGAACCTCTGTGGCCGACAACACTGAAGTGGCCACTGTCTTTTTCGTGAGTCTCAGGGTGTCTCACAAACTTTTTTCCATGCAAGCTTCTTTTCTTTCACCCCCTCCCCATTTTTAGAGGCCCTTTTTTTCCTCTTCTCTGCTGTTCCTCTCAGTGGCCCCTACTGAGAGGACAGAGACAGACACTCCGCCCAGCCAAAGGTTTGTCTGCCAGTATGGTCAGCTTTGGTCTGGAACAAAAGCGCACTGACGCTGCCCACACACAGCAAAACCCCCCCAAACAAGTCCACAACAGACTCCCACATTCTCCCCAAACTCCCTCTTTCCCCGTTATCTCCTATCTCCTTCGTGTTTTAATGACAAAGCATTCACTTCAAGAGATCCTTCTTTGTTTTGCAAAGTTGGTACATTACTAACCTTGGACACTTCAAATGCATACTTGTTACTGTTTAGGCTTTGCTTCAGCACTTCATGAAAAGAGACACCAAGGACCCTGTCTGTATTATAAAGCTAAATGCAGCTGTACCACATTCTTTATAGAAAAAGTGCCTCTGAATTAAGACTTCATAAACTTGTGAACTAAATTTGACAACATGCTTTTACGGAAACCTTCTCTTTATGTGTGTTTGCAGCCACGCTGTGGGACCAGGCCACACGGGCTGAAAAGTGAAAAACTGCTCACAGCCAGTCAGTAAACAAGGCCATAGATTTAGTTTCCCACTGCTAGGTACAAAAGGAAACATACATTATTTTAGCCTCAGGAGGATTTTTTCATTTAATATGTTGACATGCACTTAAGTAATTTGGCTTCGGCAGTCAGTGTCATTATCATCACGTATATGGAGAAAAACAGGGAGGGGGTGTTGAGAAATCTGATTTTCCCAGCAGAATTTTAATGGAAAAGACGCTTTCAAGGCCATGTGTTCATCTAACCAGTACAACTTCAACTAACAATAATTTTCATAATCAATTAATCTAGCAATAATATTGATTAATTTATTAGATATAAAAGAGGAAAATCCCCATCAAAATTTCTCTGAGCTGAGGATGACACCTTTAAAAGGCTTGTTTTGGAAAAACAAATTCCAATTTTCACAGGGATGTAAATTTCAAAAAACACTAAATCATCACATTGGAAGAGCAGAAACTACTGACACTCGGCTTTTGTGGTTGAAAAGGAACTAAAAGGATCAACTGTCAAAATAGCAGTTGATTAATTTTCTGTCGCTTGCCTATTTAATTAATGGACATATCATCATATAGAATGACAAAGACATAGAATAACACGTAAGAAATAAAAAAAACAAGTTCTGGTTCTGCTGCATGCCCTATTTTTTTTTTTTTTTTTACATGCCAAGTCCGACAGTGTTATAGGAGTACACTGCTTAATCAGGGGAGTTTCATCATTAAGGCATGTGTGCGGCACAAACCAAAGCTACAATGCTTAAGAAGAGGAGAACAAATAATTCTCGCCAGAGGAGACAACTGGGTTAAGACAAAACATCATTAATTATCATTTTTATGAAAATATGCAGGTACTGTAAACAGATTCCCCTGCCGACTTGGCCAACCACAGTCACTATGTAGTGCCTTTTCCCTAATTTTTCTGCTTTCTGACAGCTTTGCCTTTTACATTGTAATGATGGCACACGTGGACAAGTTGCAGTCAGTGTGTGTTAGTATTATTAGGCAAAGACTCTGTGCACTTCTTTGTGTATTTTTTATTCTACTTGTCAAAGTCTGTGAGATCAGTGAATATATTTAAGGGGGATTTTTTTCTTCTTTAGTAACAGACATCATGATGTATTGTAGATCATTATCCTGCAATGTGTTAAGTAATTCATGAACAGTGATACAATAGGTATCATGAAAGTGTTGCATTGGTACTCTCTGATTCTCACCCCTAGAGACAACACTATAAAATGTACATGGGTGGTACGCACAGGTTAAAGATCATGAAGCTTGTTGATGTTTCTCCTTCTTAAATTTAAACTAAAACTGTCCTGGGTAACACCAGGCACTGTCATGTTGTCAAAATAAAAATATTTTTCAGCTAAATTCCATTAAATAAATTATTCTGTACTAATTTCTTTCAGGACTTGTCATCAAAAGTTGGGAAGAGTGCTTTAGAGTGGATTAATAGGAGCTGTGAGCATACACAGAACTACCAATGATAACATTTGCCATTACCATCAAAGTGTTACAAAAGCCTACTGTCTAATACAAGCTCATTTTGGCAGAAGGTTAGGAGAGTTTCTAAACAGTTTTTCCAGGAAAATAATTGGAAGGCAGTAGATTAGACAAACACCAATCTGTGTGTCACGTTGAACAGGGAGGGATCCTTACCAATTTCTCATCAACTGTAATAAGTTGCGTGTCTTGTCCTGGTGTCTCTGCCAGCCTCGTTGTTGATGTGCTTGTAGACCTGAAAACCATTGGGTAAACATTACACGCAAAGCATGACCCACGGAAAAGCAACAAAGAGGTAATTTACGCAAACAAGTTACACTCTGCAACACTGGCTATCTTGGAGGAAGCGGTGGGGCGAGGATACAGTGAAAAGGAAGAGACAAGGAGGGAATCCCCCCCGCCACCTATTAGTTCTGTCTGGTGCGTCTCTGGCAGACTCTCGCTCTCATCCTAATGACAGGACGTGCTTAATGTTGGCTGTAGTCAAATGTCAGGCGAGGACTGTGTAGCTCTTTGTGAATGTGCAGTCGTGTCCTGTCACAAAACAGCGATGTGCCATCATGGCTGAGCCAAGAAATGGCTAGTCCAGATAATCACATTCCAGATTATACCCAGATAATCACAATTTTACACTGAATTCAGATGCATGATTTTTCACTAAGAATTATCCCTAATCCGTCTCATATTTCAATCAAAAACTCACCATCGTGACCAACATAACTGTCTAATGTAAGAGTTTGACATGGAGGTGTTTTTGTTCAAAATTTTTCACATTTAGGTCACTGTTGGAGTGATCCTCTGCAGACTGCACTCACTCACAGAAAAAAATATAAAAGGCATAGTTGTATTTGATTAAGGTTAATGTAGTTCACTCACACTTAATAAATGAGAATGGCAGTCTACTATTTTGCTTTCATGGTTTGATAGCTTCATTTTTTGACCTTTTGTTTGCTGATCAGATAAAGTAGGCTATATACTTTTTCATCCACAAGGTCATTTATAGCATTTGACAAACTAAACATTTATTCAAAGGTTAAGTAAGAATTGTCTAATCTATCAATAATTACAATACTTTTTAAGTCAAGACTTGTTAAAAAAACTTATACTTAAAAGCAATCTTCCCCTGCCAATAAACTGTCATACCAATAATCCATTTTTAGCATCTGTATCTTTATTAACATACATTTAAGCCACAGCAATTAAATTTTGACTTAGACGACATCATGTATTTATTGGTTAAGCAATGCAATTAAACAAATCATCGACTATTTAATGACCTCATCTTGTGCATTATGACGCTAGTGTCTAATTATAAAAGCTGAGACATCATTGTTTGCATAATTTGTATAGTGCTTCATTCTGTAAACCAAAAAAAAAAAAAAAAAACTAAACCGGCCCTGCCTTAATGTTTGAGAAAATTTGTGGTCAAATTACTTTCTTATGACAAAATAACATTTTAAAGGCATTCTTCAACAATGACAGGCAACGCTTTGCAGTTGAATAACACTATCTGAACAATAAGATAAATTAAAAGCTTCAGCATAAATTCATAAAAATATATAATGTCATCTAACACCAACTGATGTCTGCTAATAATTGCTGAGAGACACTAAAAAGGATTGTATTATTGATATTGTTAATGGTTTTCCTCTCCTCCAGTATTTTATCTATGTTATAAACTTATGTGGACTGCATATAAAATCATGAAAGCAGGCAGGCAATCACTTATCATCTAATTCAGTTTGTAAAATTGACCCCAAAAAAAACCCAAAAACCCCCAATATAACTGTTATGTAGCACCTCATGCAAGTGAATTGTAAATATTTCTGATTCGGGGTACTTATTTCCAAAATTTACAGATAATGTCTGCTGTCATATCATTGTTTTAATAAAATGCATGCATGTCTCAGCTCTATGCCAGACCAAAAAACTGCACTCTCATATTCTGTTCCTATAAACATTTATAGGAACAAATATATCTTGTCATTAAGTCATGACTGATTTCTGGGTGGCAACAAATGATGAGATAGTGTCTATTTCATGGTTAATTTTCCAGCAAACAATGTCTATCAGATTTGATAAGTTTAATTAATTACTGTGTTTTGCACAAAGAAAAGTAGGAAGATTAGAGATCAACTAATCAAAGCAAGAAAAAGACATCATTTATATGAACAGAGGTCGAGATCTGGACCTGAAGTGCGGCAGCATTACTATTTGAGCAGTAGTTTGCAGCTTAGTTATATAAATAAAAATAATGCACATTGTATACACTGTAAGAGTAGAAGAAAATAGAACAATTTGCGTCAAATAAGGTAATCTAAATCGAAGTTTAACTCACAATTTCGATTGTTTGCTACAGCAAATAATATGTGTCCTAGACATACAATGAGCAGACTGTAGTGTGTTTTTTACCAGTTGTGAGCTTCTTTGCAGCCACAAATATCCTAGAGTTGACTGTAAGGTTAGCTGTGGTGTTGAGGTTAGCTGTGGGAGGTCAGTCGGTGACATTTGTTTTTCCCATTGGCTGGAAAAGCTATTCCAGTGAAGTCTGTTATTAAATAAAGTTCCCGTCTCGCCAAATATTAGTAATGGTATGCAGCAGATGTTATGTAGAGCAGTGGGAAGCGTTTAATTGTGTTAGCCTTTAAACTGATTTCTAGCTAATGTCAGAGTTAGCCAATTAGCCGGCTAGTCGAGAGCTGTAAGGACACAAGATAACACTGACAACAGCTAAAGTTACGAGACACTTTACAGACTAAATAGAAGAAAAAGGTCGTAGTTAAGTGTTTTAAATCCCTATTTTATGTCCAATTAAAAACTTTAACATGGTTTATGCACTTACTAGCTTGTGATGTGCAAGGCATACGGCCTTCTTGTTTCGTCTTTGGTTACTTGCAGTTAAATATTTTAATAAAAACGACTAACTATAACGCACGCGAAAATTAAGACAATAAATAGCAAATATGGAATTACCTGATAGGATTCAGGGCCAGTTTAGTAGCTGCATTTATAAGAGACAAACGTCCCAAGCCGAGACGTGACATTGAAGACGCCATGTTTGTTGTCAACGCTGACGTACGGCACCCGCGGAGGAACAAACTGTGCGAGCGGGCGACGGAGACAGCTGGCAAATTGATGGAGGACTAATGCCAACAACCAAAATTACTTTACAGGGATGTTTTACATACACAGAGACATGTCCAGGCATATCCAGCTCCTATTTGAGACGTTGATGTTTCTTTCATAACACAAATAACGAGGCTGCAGGCGTTAACGGAAAGAAACTCAGCACATCCATAGGAATCTGTTTTTGTCTTTGGCGTCTGATTAAAGCTTATATCTTCTTTATTTTTCCCTTCTATGGTGTTTTTACTCAAAAATATTTGTAACAATCAATAAATTGGCTATCAAACTCATCTTTGGCTGAATTTGGGTTTTTATATGTCTCAATGTTCGTTAAAAGTGATTTTTGAGCTGAAATTTATAACATTCCCAATTTTATGTGCTTGTTTAAATGGTTATGCTGCCTAACCTATCCGAAAAGTTCTTCCATTTGACATTACTCTAAGTTTTTGACATTTTAAATACATATTCACAGTTTATATTGTTACTATTGGGTTAAAAAAATACTCAATTACACTACACAAAATGTAAAGCTGATTGTATATTCAATCCGTGTTATATTTAAACACGTTTTATTTGGAAAGGGCTATCGATACCTCTGTAATTTTCTGTAGCAATAGTGATATATAGCATGATATGATAAAGTTTCTGGCAAATTACTTGAGAAGCTGTTTATGGTTGAAAATCCCAAGCTGAGAGAAATGTTTGTCTTTTGCCACTTAACTGTTGGTAGTATTATATAAAAATGAATGCACACCTTGTCATTAGTTAATGCCCCAAGTAGATATTAAGGTACTGATTTTACAGCATCATTGAAGTGTTATTTACAAGTTAAAAATACAACAGAGTCAGAACAGTTATAAGGAAAAAAAACTTTATTGTTTCACTCTTCATATCTGTACAAATACCATCAAACTTTGTATGTACATATGACATTTACATAAAAAATACAAAACTATATATTCAAAACAGAATTTTGTATTTCTCTTGTGATGTTTGAAAATAAAAATGCATTCTGAGAAAAACAAAACAAAACAGAAACAAAGTGATGAAGTCTGATATAGTGTCGAGTACTGCAATACGTTAGTCCTATTTTAGCTCTGGGAGAGCAATATTGAGCACATTGGCAAGAAGACAGCACACAAATGTTAATGGCACATTGTTTCCAAAATAATCAAGTATTGTCCAACACTTCCCTCTGCTCTAATGTGGTGACACAAAATAAATGCTACTGAATAAAGTCTAAAGTTGACGTCTTAATGTGGAATCAAATCTAAAGGGCTAAAACTGAAGAAAAAAACAAAAATATAAGAAAAGAAAAACAAATGGCTCTTTTTTTCTCTTCCATTTCATTACTGCTGTGTTGCAACCTTTACAATGCTCTTTTGCAAAACCATTGAGAGAATCCCTTTGGTCAGTTATTATGAGTTGTAAACAAACCAGAAACACTTCTGTACATAAAATGATTGATATATTCCCAATAAATAAACACACAGCCTAAACATGCATTTACGTATGTGTGACATAAACATCTGTGATAGAGATTTGACAGAAACAAGCAGATTTTTACAGCTCAGGGAATGCAATTTACAGCTTGTAGAGGACTTATACTTACACGGTAACATGACAAATAAATAACACTGCTTCTCTTTGGACAAATATATTTCTTCATGATAAAAAAAAAGAAAGTAAAAGGGACAACAACACAAAAAAAGGGTGGGGAAATGAGTGGTAACACAATATATCATGGTAGATAGTAAGCCTGACATTGTAAATGTATAAATTATAAAACACAAAAAAGTATAAATAAACATCTAGCAGACTGAACTATATGTATACTTCCTTTTTCTTTAAAAAATAAATAAGCATACACATAATGTACAGTATGGACATGATTCCTTGCCCTAGGACTGTTCCCCTAGTGATGGGGGCCTATCCATCCAGTATAGACGATATATGGACATAGGCCATGTAGTCTGAGTCCTCATCTTCCTCATCCTCCTCCTGGTCTTCTGTAATGGCTATGTGGGAGAATATATGGTAGCTGTTGTATGAATATGGACCACAACAGCGCAGAATATCACTGTATGTTCTCAAAAAAAAAAAAGAAGAAGCTTACAGCAAAGCCACTGGCACACAGCCTCCCTTTTGTTTTTTTTTTTGTTGTGTGTGTGTGTGTGTGTGTGTGTGTGTGTGTGTGTGTGTGTGTGTGTGCATGTGTGTATGTGTGTGTGTGTTTATATGTTAATGTTTGTGTGCGTGCATCTGTGTGTGTCTGTGAGGAAGGGTCTGTGTGACTTGGCATCAACAATTATCCCCAATTATGCAACTTCCATTTACATAATATAGCAAGTCAGGGCTGCAACAAGAGAAAAAAAGTGGGGTGATGGAAAAGAGGGGTGGTTTTGTGGGAGGGTTTTTTTGGGGGGAGGGGGGGTCACAAGGTGGGTGGGTTGGGATGGGGTGGGGGGCACAGGGGCACTGATGGTTCCAGTGGCTCGGTTCTCTTTTGGGCAGATTCCTGAAAGCAGACACACTTAACACAGAAAAGTGCTCTCCGTGTTTTCTCAGATTTTTCTTTGCTCGGATTGTTGCTTTAGTTTCTGGCTCAAACGTACAGGGAGGGAGGACTCTGTGTCACAGCCTGGCCTTAGCAAGCAGGTCAGAGGTCATCAACACAGTTCTGAGGTATTTTCTTTTCTTTTTTTACAGAGGAGATTTACATCGGACACATAAAAAAAAGGACACAAGCAGAGCAAGAGTGACAAAACAAAAAAAGAAAAAAAAATAGAAAGAAAAAAACAGGCAGTCCCTCATCAATCCAAATGGATTTGTAATTTCTGATACATATTCTGATAGACAACACATTTACTGGAAACAGCATTTACAGCCAAAGTTAGCTGATAAATGTTAACTCTTTCCCGAGCGATGAGATGAGAAGTAAGAGAGCGCGGTTCTACAAGCTTCTTATGCTTATCCTGCACACTGTGGAGTAACACATTTATATTTTGCTCATGAGGTGATCATAAAGTTGGTCCCTTGGGTTCAGTTGCATACCTTAGGCACATCACATTAAGGTACTCAGTCAGGAGAATGAAACTAACAAGGAGACACTTTTCTTGGAATGTAAATTTGATTGTTCCTTGAGGCTATTGTTGAATTTGACTTCTTGACTACCCACAGATTCGTGAGAGCATGAATGGCTTTACAGATAAGCAGTATATATATGTGAATATCAGTGTTTAAATCACTTGTCATTGTCACTAACATGGCACCAATGTTACAATCACCTTATGCACATCATAGGAGTGAAAATGTTCTGTTCTTATTGACATGTTGGCAGTGTGGTGTATGTCACAAGAGGCAGTGCATTTTGAATTGATTGATTACAGCCAAAGGCAACAAAAAGAAAAAAACATTACAAAAACACAAATATATATCATTAACTTGAAATTAGCAATGTGACCATGGAATTTACAAGCTGTAAAGATATGACCACTGTCATAAAGATAAACCATTACTGATTTAAAAATAAAAACTGCATGAGATTTAAGACAACCTGCTCCTGCAGGTCACTAGCGTGATTAGAAACTTAACTAGATTTTTTAAATATCAGGATTGTTCCACTGCAAACAAAATTAGTCTCCTTTAATATTTGCGTTAGTTTCATGGAGTTAGCTTTTGTCAGACTCTTAGATGGAGCCTGCTGATGCTTTTTCATTCACCTTTCTGTTATTTTGTTTTGCAGAAGAATTAAAAAAGAAAGTAAAATGCAAAAAAACAAAACAAAACACAACAAGAACACAAGAACAAAAGCCAGCGACAAAGACAACGTCATGCAAGTTCTTCTATTCCCAAGTCCTTTCTGCTTGCTTAAGCTGTGCTTGGTGGTGTGGCTGGGGTGGGAGTTTGGGGAAAGTTGGGGTGGGGGGGGGGCCTTCAGGAGAGGTTTTTTTTTGTTGGGTAAGCAACATGGAATATTGTCTTTTGCTTGGAGAGGGAGGAGGGTGTTTTGTTTCATTTTGCTTTTTGTTATTTACTTACAGTTGCAAGATCCCGAGTGCTTGACTTCCAGCAGCACCCCCATAGAACAAGCAGCTTGCTTCATGGCACATTCACTGGGATATGTGGTGTTGTCACTGGCACACACCGCCTCATCCGTCCTGCTCTCTGGACAGGTCTCATCACATAGCGAGCAGCGGCCCCGGCTCATCCGGGCATCCCACAGACACTTTTTCCCAGCGCTGCACTGAATGTCCTCACACGACTTGGCCTCTAGAAGGAGAGGGGAAGAAATCAGCACAAGGGAGATCTTTGCTTATATGGATTATCATGAATGCTTTTGAAGCAGGATCAGATTTCTGCTGAGTTTCTGGAGAACTAAGCTAGGAATAAATGCTAAATCCTGTTTTATGGTGTTAGATCTTGTGACGGAGAACAAAAGTAATGTTTTAACTAGCATTTTTAAGACTACATGACTGAAAGCAGATTGACTGCTTTCTGGCGAAGAATCCATCTGACTCAAATATTAACTTGGAGCATTTCTTCATGGCCCCCAGCACTCCCCTGCTTCACTCACTCACTCTCTCTCTCTCTCACACTCACTCCCTCTCTCTCTCTCCTTCCCCTTTTCCCATATGGAACAGTGCTGCCAACATCAGGAAATAATAAGATGTCTATCATTTCTTGAGCAAACACAAGCAACTACCAAACACACACATTCTCTCTCTCTCCTTCTCTCTCGCTCTCTCTCTCTCTAAGACCCCCTCCTCGGTGGAATGTTGGCAAAAATGAACAGTGAATAGCTGCAGAGCTGGCCAGGAAGAAAATGCACTCAAACAATATTCAGAGTGAGTGGCTGGAGGCGCTGTCAGAGAGTAAGGTCTCACACTCTCACGTCTCTGGTTGCAGACTTACTGATGCATTTTCCCTCATATGCCACTCCAATAGATCTGCCGAGGAGACAGGTAGCTCTTCTCAGGTGACACGCGCTCGCATAGATGATCCCGTCGTTGCCACACAGGTACTGCTCAGGCGACGTCACCTCGGGGCAAATCCGATTACACGTGACACAATATGCGTTATTTGTCTGGTCCACGACGCATGTGGAGCTGCCGGGGCACAACACGTCACGGCACGTTTCTGTCGAGACAAAGAAATTGGAAGATTATGAAGAAAAAGACACGAAATGCGAGAGATAAATGAGGACAAACTGCTGGATTCTTGGCACATGGTGGTCTGAGAAATGTGTGATCTCACACGTGGGCTGATTTGAAATAATATTTACTTACTCTTGCACTTTCCCTGGTACTGCACTTCCAAGTCAGGGTGGCCTTTACATTTAGCCTTTAGCAGTGCGCATTCGTCTTTGTAGGTCTTTCCATCTGAGCCACAGACCGGTCCTTTCCAGGTGATGTTAGAGCAGTCTGGTGCGCACACACAGCGCGGCTTACTCCTCCTGTTCAGCTTGCACCTCTTCCCAGGCCCACAGTCAACATTATCGCAGGTTTCTAAAATAAAAGGTCTGTGTTATGTGATGCTGGAGAGGATTTTGGCCTTGTGCGTAAAATTACTCTGGCGCATAAAGTACATTAGAGGGATAATTTACGCACTTTGGTAATCAATCATCATCACTAGGATTTATTAAGCGAAGTGACTGAGGATGTGTATTATGAGAAAACGAAGGGAAAAGGAGTGCACCTCCACCTTTGCAAGGTATGCAATTGGGAGCTCCGCCATTGAAGATCATCCACCTAAAGAGCGTGCTGTTGGGGACGTCCTCCTCGGTCCAGGACGTCCCCAGTCTTCCACTCCGACAGCACTCCTCCCTGCTCATCCCAGGCATGTAGAGCACCTGGCACCTCCCGTTCTTCCCCTGCTGCAACCAGCAGTTCCCAGCTGTAAGCAGACAGACAAAAAAGCTCGAATGTCGCATGTTGCACGTCTGAAACCGCTGACCCAGACGCACTAGACACACACGCAGCCCGTATTATCCGAGACGCTCCCTCCCTCCCTTTCGCCCTCCCGGCAGTATTTTGTCTGATTTTTTTTCGAGACTGTTAACACTTGCCTATCCTATCTGTGACTGACAGCCCTTACAATGCAGCCACAAACCAAAAAAAGTAAGAAGAATCTTTGGAGGGGGGTTGTCCTTTATTCCCAGAGCCTCCTTGTTATCACTGGACAGAAAGTGGAGCGTCTAGACAGTGTTAAATAGCAGCCAATCTCCTCCAAAAAACCACAGTCTTCAGCTCAACACACCACCGTCTCCAACGCCTCAGAACAATATCCCAGACATGTACCCACCAGACAATGTCTTCCTTTATAACAAACCAGCATGAAGTTTTTTTTAAAAACATACATAAATGAAAAAATGATATTCTGTTTCAAATGTAAAAAGTTATCCCATATATATATATGGCATAAAAATATCCTTTGATCCAGACAACAGCAGGATGTCTAAACCGACACAGACACAAATGACATTAAGTGCTCGTGAACTGGTGTGGTTCTTAAATTGAAGACAGATTTCTATTTCAACTATAGGTTTCCAAAACCAAAATGTTTGGTGCAAAAGTTTTTAGTTTTATCTCTTTTATTTGGACATTTTTATTCATTTATTTGATACAATATCACTTTTTTTTTACACACAATGCTGACTGGGTGCGTGCGGTAAATATATAAATAACACGCCCATAAGCTCGCGGTGGATAATCTGAAGTTTGTTACATGTTTTGAGGACAACATCGGGAGACGCCAAACGCTCATACAAAAGTATTAGATTATGCTCAGGTATTACAGAAAGCTGCGGCTGCCACCGACTCGGCGTGGCGACTGAAGTGTGTGCGCCTGGCGAGGGCTGCAAACTTGCCATATAGTCTCACTTTGAAGTGTCCCATATGGCACCTGTTTTATGGACGCTTTACGCACGCACTGTCTGATGCAGAGACTTTTTATCAGCGGGGAAAAAAGGAAACAGACTTTGAAAAGTTTCTCGGTTGCAGCAAGTATTCGACAGTCGGGCGCGTTTTTGTGTCTGACAGCAGTCGAAGTTTTTCAAAAACGGAGAGAATAAAAGAAAACTGATGAAGAGAGCTTACCTTGAACTTTTTGATGTTCCATGAGGTGACAAAGCCATATGAACAAGAGAAAAATGCCCGGGTGAAGGTGGTGTTTCAGCATCCTAAACATGATTGAGAGGCAAAGTGAACTACGTATTTGACACAGGCAGCGCAAAAGTAATCTGCTTACGGTGGCAGTGTTGAATAAGTGTCAGTCTGAGAATGCAGCCTCTCTTTTTAAATCTATAAGGGGTCTGGGGTTGACTGTCTCTGGTGGGCGGTCTCCTCTTCTGTGGGGGTGGGGAGATTTTTTTTTTTCTTACCAAAGTTCTTTCAATCCCAATCAGGTGACATCGTTACAAGCAACTTTCTCTCGCCTCAATAATAAAAAAGAAATATGAAATTATGTCTGAATTTGTGATAAAACGCCACGCTTAAGAAGCAAACACAGACAGATCAGACATAATGTGTCAGTGGGTATGGATTTAGGTTTTGATGGATAATAACATACTTAACGCATGGCTTGGACACGCGCCTTTAAATCTAAAATATTAATAATAACGTCATTATTAATAATTTTATTAATATTATTATTAATATTAACAATAAAATAAATAATATCAATTATAATAAGAAAGAGAAAAGGGAGCAGAAGCAGAAGCAAATGGATATGTAATAAGAATAATAAGAATAAAGAAGCTCTTTGCTCATATATCAAGGCCTTTATTACTGTAGCCTGTGATCAAACAGGCCCATGGCCAACAAACATATCCGGGCATACCATCACTCTCTCAAATTAAGGATTGTACTTGGTGGTAACTGATATTTTTTCCGCCAACTGCAGACAAAAGCGTAAATCTTTTGATGAGAGTTGCCTTTTGGAATATATCCGAGCCCAGACAATAATAGAATTCATAGTAGTCCGCAGCCGCACTGCTAATATTAGAACAGACAGTTGTTTGGGTTTCTCTCCCGGGTCAAGCTTTTAAATATAATCAAACCTGTTTGAGAAGCTTCAGACAGAGGAGAAGGGTGTTGCATTTCATTGAATGAAACACACACACACACACATACACACACACTCACTCAAATACACACACGCATGCACACGGCTTTCCGCTCACTGACGCACAGGCTGCACTCCCTCAGAAGTCCTTGCGCGACCTCTTCAGCGGAACTCTGGTTACAGCTCTCCAGAGCAAAGAGCCAAGTGTTTGCAGTGTTTGCTGTGTGAATCAGACACCAGGGAGTTAATTATCTGCCGGTCAGGAGGAAGGCACTGTGTGATCTTCTTTATTTCCAGGGAAATACCACTTACCTACAAAATGTGAGACAGGACATTAAAACGTTAATATCCTCATTCATACCCAGAAGTTTTCAATGTGGCTGAAACAGTGTGTGTAGTTGTCTTGTGTTGAAATATGTCCTGCGCCAACCAATTTGATCATAAAATATTTTCAGAACCTTCGTTTTCAATTTTAATTTCATTTGATTATTTTTAAGGTTTGTGTTGCATCTTTTTTCCCCCCTTTAATTATTCTTGTCAGTGCATTTTCATCTCAAACAGCTTTGAACAATAAATTTAGTTTAAGACTGGTATTATCACAATTGATCCTTAAACCAAAAACATCCGAGGGTTGCAAGTTGTTTGAGGAACACATAAAAAATAATAGAGTTTACAACAAAACAGATATGTTTGCGCAATCACATGCAAATAATTACTTATGAAAAATATTGTTCTAATTATATGAAGACAGGTTGTTATGGCTGTATTATTTGTAATTTAATATTTTTAAAAAATCTGCAGTTTTTTTGAGCAAATCCAACAGCTTTACTCTACAAAAGAAAGAGGAGAGGACACAGAGAGAACGATTGTGCGTTACTCGCTTTTATCAGCAGTCACACTGCTCAAAAGACTAAAAGACAAGGATGCGTTTTAATTTAAAAAGACCCAGGAAGATGAAATCATTAACGCATATTCTGTTTCTTTTATCATTCTTTGGTACTTATAAGCCATTTTTTGACTTTTCACTTTGCTCTTTTTGTAGTCCAGTTTCTGGGTGACAGCATGCAGTTAAAAAACTACCTGTTGAGTCATTTTTCCAGAACATTGAAGACTGATTACAACTATTTCTCCTTGTGTTGATTTTATTGCATGAGTCACTTAAACAATGAAGCTTTGTGGTGTTTCAGAATTTTTTACTTTTTGAGAAATCAGCCTTCCCGTTTTTCTGTTTTCCTGTGATGAAAGACAAGAAAAACTGTTTGTTATGAGAAGAGTGATCCATCTTAAGGGCACATTTTCATTTGATCCACATTTAAACACCACACTCCAAGTGCTCTACTCCTTATTAGGCTGTTTGTAATTCATTATGAAAAGTAATCAATTTAGTTATGAAAACAGATGGGTGCAGATGAATAGCATTTGTAGTGAATCAAGACTCTGACTAATTTCACGATTGAATGCTGTCATATCATTAAACATGGCCATTTAGGCCATTTTCATTTCAAATGAGCCAACCACAAGTTGTATATAAACCCCACTGTGGTTGGTTTTATGTCACTTGTTGCGTATGTATCATCAAGAAAGTGTTGCAAAAGCAGAAAGTCAATATCTCTGGCTAGTCTCTCAACAAATCTGAGAGTGTTCACTTGATGATGAGACATGTTTGACAAATCACTCAGTGTCGGGTGTGTGTGTGTGTTTGTGATTTGTGAGATCAGTCTTTGATGAGTTACATTTCCTGACATGTGAACACATTTTCCGTCCTGCTGTATCAACTTTAAAGTTCTGGCTGTTGTCCTGAAGCCATAAATGGCATCATCAGTGCTCTCTGTCCCAGACTCTGAGCTGAACTCGGTTCAAATGGACCCATGCAGCGAATGAAAAGCACTTGGAACATCTTGAAAATGTAAGTAAATCACTGTCATAGTAGTAATTGTGATTTTATGTACACACCCCTAATGCAATGACCTATATATTTTGATTTTTGCATTAAAAAACCCGTCAGCTTAGGGCCGTAATACTGCGTGGCTTTTCTCCTTTCTACTCTGAACATGCATCAACAAAAGTTCTATCATTAAACAAGAACCAGGTTTCCTGTCAGCTTACTAGTAAATGGTCAAGTGCATAACAATCCTTTTTAAGTTTTTTCAAAAAAACTTAATGGTGGTTATAATGAAACCTGTGAGACCACAGACAATATTTATGCAGAGCTGTAAGTCCTGCAAAGTGCAAAAAAAGCCAAAAGTTATCAAATAATTTGATATGACATCATTTGTGATTTACAGCGTTGCATCAATTTGTGAGCAATCATGCAGGGTCAGTTGTTCAGCTGCAATCGCAAATCGTCTGCAGGGATTCCTAGAGGGACGCATTTACAGCAGTGTTCAAACACTTTGTTGTATCACATTTCATCAATTATTTCCACACAGCTCCCTGTACACGTATGCATAGAATCCAAAGGCTGTTTCACAACACTGAAGCACGAGTTATTGTGAAACAGAATGGTTCAATCTTTTATCAAGTTCTATATAACTCTTCCAGCAAGAAAGAATCGAGCCCAGGCTCGTAAAAAATATGCTACCTATCAGAGACACATAGCATGTTCCTCCTCGTCAGATCCAGAGAAATGACTGCTGAAGACTCTGTTGGGTGCTGGAGTTGGCTCGTTTTAAAGGAAAACAGTCAGAAACACATTCCGAAACAGTCCAGGGACAGAGTAACATAACTCTGGGAGAACAGGACAGGCAAAAATGTGAGAGGAAATGAACCGACTTTGAGGGAAAGCCGAAAATTGTACTGATGTCTAGAGTGAAGTGGTCCAAGTAGGTTTGCTTGCAGGATCAGGTTTTCCAGACATGTTTCAGCACAGAAGAGAAGAGAAGAGAAAACACAAGAGAAGACAAGAGACGCACAATTCATAGGGAGTCATAAATTATGATGTTTTAATTGATAGTGGAGTTTTGAGGTCATCAACAGAGCAGCAAGGAAATAAGGAACAGTCCCATGTATGTATTCTATATTATGCTGCCATCTAGTGGCAAAGCTGCACCAGTACACATTTAGATCCTGCAGGATCAGCTTCAACTAAACTTCTCACAAACTACTGCAAGAAAAAAAAGAAAAGTAGCAATTTGGTGTGTTTAAGGAGTAACTAACCTCCCTACATGAACCATTTCAGATGCACTTCTGAGTACAAAACCATGACGTGAACAGTGTTTTCATGGTGGTTTTGTTGAAGTTGGGCAACATGTCCTTTAACTAAAAAAAAACAACAACTTCAGAGCCAAAAAACAAAATAATCTTTGAATTAATTTGTTATTCAACAGACAATTAATTCAGAAAATCTTTAGTTTTGGGACTGTATAACAAACAAAACCACCGGTTTGAAAACATCTCATTTAAACCTGCAAATATGACATTTCTTAAAACACATCCTCAAAACCATTAACCAAGTGGTTGAACAATTAATTATTCTACTCTAAACGGGACTGTGAGTTACGGGACTAAACAAAATGCTACAAAAGTGGGCATATTATACAAGTTGTGCTACTGGTGGTGAGCAACAATATCATCAAAAAGACAAGCAGCCCATCAATAAATTCATATTGCCTCAGTTTTCTCACATACAAAACTCAATCTGAAATATAATTATATCTTACAGTATATACAGTACAAACACAATGAAACAGGGTAATGACAGATTTCACTCTTTCCCGGACAGGTTTTGTGTTGTGTTTGCATCTAAACTGATATCTATAGTCTTTCGTAATGCAAGACAAGCCCTGAGTGCCAGAGGGGGGCAGTGGATGCTAAAAACTGACCCCCTACAATGTGTGTGTTCAAAAGTTGAATGTGTTGACAATGAGTGGAATTAATGGACATTCATGATTGTTATTTGTTAACCATGATTCCAAAAATTTGTCCAAAAAACAAAAAATTAATGCTTAATAAAATGTAAAACTTCCCAGATGTCAACACTTGCATCCAATGTCCTCCAAGGTCTTAAAAATAATCACTGTTCATAATTCTCTACTTTTGGTCAAAAATAATTTTTTTTTACATTATTCAAAGTCAGTGCACAACAGCAAATAGTCAATGTACAGTCCACACAGCTTAAAAATAAAGACTAATGACAATAATCCTCTGTAGAATAGACAGAAGATTGAATATCCCGTTTTCCATATCTGCAAAACTTCCAGTGGTTGAGCTGAAATCCCTTTGCACTTTATAAGAACCAGTGACAAGTACCAGTATCCAAACTGGGAACAATCCAGTGAAATGAGAAAGCTGAAGGTTTTCCCTCCAGTTCAGAGCACTTCATCCACATGTGGACGACTCGGACCGTCTTCATCTTCCTCCCTCTGAAGCTGCTGGTACTTTCTCTTGAAAAACCCAAACTAGAAAGAAAGAAAATCCAGTTTAATGGCCTTGACATGACATCACATGGTCTATTTCTAGAATGTGGAAAAGCAAAAGTGAATACTCCTTGAAATCTGTGCGCACAAAGCTGCACATTTCAATAGAAGCACAGACGCTTACCTTCCACAGCAGCCCAACAGCCAGAGCTAACAGCAGCAGTCCGGCAATGACGCTGCCAACTATGACTCCCACCGGAACTTCACCTTTCTCTCCAGGTTTACTGACTGTCAACACCACCTGGACAGCAGGAGGACAGGAGAGGTCATTTCACGGTCTGTCTCATAGAGACGTGACAGGATTAACAGCTAACAGACTATTGCCCAACGAATTTGAGGAAAAGAACAAGTAAAATATCACAAGTGAGTTTCCTCAGTTTCTTTACATGAGAAACCAAATCCAAATATTGAGATGTGATCTTACTGGCAGCTGTTTGTGGTTAATAATGAGCAGATCGGGGTTGGAGGTCTCTACATCAACACTGGTGGTCAGCTCAATGGTCTGATAGGTGGCCTGTCATGACAAATATAGACAAATGAGAGCATGAAAAGCCTCTGTGTGCATTCAATGATCGGCAACATTAGGATATTAACTGTAATAAAGGCAGACAAAACAACCCTTGTTCTGAAATTCATAATTGAATATATTTACCGAAATGAATGTGCCGCTCCAGATCCTCGTTTTTACTTTCACAAAGAAGTCGCTCTTCGCTTCGATGTCTTTAAGAATGCATTTGATATACTCGCATTCTGCACTCTTACAGTCCTGTTTGTTTTAACAACAGCATTAATTAAAAAAAAAAAGATAATTTCAGTGTACACAATTCAATTTAATTTCAGATTTCTGCTGCATCTGGTTTATTTCTAAAAGCAAAAACCTGCCCATGAGGCCATTTCCATGAATCCCACTGTGGTGAAGGGATGAGCCATCCTACTGTCAGATACCTTCATGTTTCACCCCATCCAAAGCAGCCATCCCTCCTCCTGCATAACCTGAGCAAGCCAACTAATAAAGGCAACAAGTACTGGCCCATCAGAGACAGAGTAGGAGGGAGGTGGGTGGGGTGGGGGTGGGGGTGGGGTCATCCCTTCACCAAAGTAAGACTCAGAATTAAGTGACCTGGACAGGCAAACAGCTGGAATGGACCACCTAGAAGTGTGTGTTAGTCTAAAAAGAAGAGGACAAATTCTTTATTGTCACATACAATTATACTCAATGTAACTCAGTGAAATTGGGTCTCTGCATTCAACCTGTCCCTGAGGAGCAGCGGGCAGCCACCGCACAGCGTCTGGGGACCAAATCCAGCCCTAAGCCTGCTGTGTTCAAGGACACTAACAGGAGAACCATCCTGTATGTACATGTTTTTGATGATTCGGAGGAAACCGGAGCATCAGAGGCAAAGCCATGAAAGCAACAGGAGAACAAACACACTCCACACAGAAAGACCAAGAAGGGAATTAAACCCAGGACTGTGTGGTGACAGTGCTAACCACTGATTCCTGCCCTTACTGACTATTTTATGTTATTTTTCTTTTAATAAAGAAAACAAATAATTGTTGTCTAGAAAGTTCTCTGTGTATCTGAGTTGCTTTTTTGTATATTTAAATTGTCTTGTTGATCGAATCAAATAGCCATGTGAGCCCTACACAGCTCGGAAGCCAAGCTTTCCCCACTCCTGGCAAAAACACAGAGCTCAACATAACATCCATATATTCGACGTTTAGCTATATAATTTAAAACATTCACAAAAGATGAATGATCATCAAACACACATGACAGCTAACACATACGAGGAGATAAAAACATGCAAAAACCGAGCTGACTTACCAGCTTCTCTGAGCCTCGCAGGTTCTCCTCTGTGAAGGACTGTTCGTGGCTCTTCACACCGATCTTCAGAGGATCAACCAGGCTGCCTGAATCACAGCTCACAGAGCCTCCCTGTGGGTGGAAAAGCCTTTGGTCATGTATTCTTAAGATATCACACCACAAATCATTGTGGGAATGATGGAACAGTAAAGTAAACAACCAAACTGACTATTTGGTTAACTTTTGCATTAAGATCACCAACTCCTGTCAGCTCAGTTGCACATTTTCTATCAATTTTTAGTTACAGATATTACACAATGGAGATTAACAACGGAGAACTCACCTGTGTGTCCACATTAGTGATGTAGAGGAGCTTGTTTCCACCTTTAGTGGTCATTGGCAGCGCAATGGTCAGATACAGGAGGCTAACAGGGAAGTTACCCGTTGAAACCTTTGAATGCAGTAAGTTTTAATGAATATTTTTTCACAAGACAAACAGGACCGGAGATTAGATGATCATACTTAAAGAGATGGATTCATTTATTGCACCTCAACAGTAAAGTTAAACTCTGGTCCGATGTCATCCAGAGTTTTCACTGTCGTCACCACAGGAAGGGCAGCGTCCGCCACATAGAAGTTGATATTTGACTTCCTGTAGGACAAGGAACCCATGAGAATGAACACTTGAAAGCATTTCCTATGGTGAAATGTTAATCCAATGGTGCATGACTTTACAAAATAGTTTTAAGGTAAAAAAATAAAGTGAGATTACCTTGATAGAACAATTCCTGCATCATACAGAACAGGAATGGATATGTCCACCTTGTTATCTGCAGGTCTTTCCTCTTTACCATCACTGTAATGAAAAAAAGGCACAGGACATCAATGTGAATGTTTTCACTATGAGTCACATTTTTGGGTTGAATTTCTAATGACTGCAGCGCACCTCTTGGCTTCAAACTTCACCTCAGCTCGGTTTTGCAGGTGATCAAGATTGTAGTCAAAATTGATGTTAAACTTCATCTGTAATAAAAATTCAGTGCAGATCTGCATTACTCACTGTAACCAGTCACACTAAGAAATTTGTGCCAGAAGTTCAAAACAGTTCACATGAACAGAGAAACTGAGAAATTGATGGAGAAATTTTTCTCTTTTTACCTCTTGGTTTTGCTTCAGGGCTGGGTATCCCACCTGGCAAGCGACTGTTTGAGTTTGTGTTGAGGTGCATTTGACTTCACCTGTCTGTAAACACAGTGTTCAGAATAATGTTTTTATAACAATGAAAATACACAGCGAGCACAGACAGTTAAGTCTCTCTTTTTTACTGACTTGCTGTTTAAGTAAATGTTGACAAATGGGTTGGATTAACTGAGAAAGACGCACTCAATGATTTAATCATGATGATGGTGAAAATTACGATGAAAAATCTGCCTTAAAAATCTATTCAGGGAAGAAAAATAGGACTTTTTCACATTAGGATCATGTCAGTGTAAACAGCTTTCAGTTGGACCCTGTTTACTCACAGCAGGGGAGACAGATGAGTAGTAGAGGTTGCTGGAGAACATCGCCAGCAACTGAGTGTTGTATGCATTTTCCTTTTTGTTCTTCACAACAACCTCAAATGACAGTTCTCGGTTGTTAGCGCTGACCAGAACGGGAGCAGAGCTGCAACACAACAGTTTCTCAGTTTACTGCACTCTGTTTATGTCACAGATTGAAGGAGCACAATCACAAAGGTCTTGTCTAGCTGAGAGGAGGGGTAGGCATCAGAGGGAATGGTTAAAGTCATTTTTTCCATGTTTTACTAAAAGATTGAACCTCCTGCAAGCTACGGCACAAGACACAATGACCCAATATGCTGCATTTCAGTGAGACACAGAGACTGTTTACTGATTTCAGCCATCACATCTTATTCAAGAAATCTTTACAAGGGAAATTTTGCATGTTCCATCAGTAGATCATTTCCTTATTACAAGCAACACATTGAATTCATATCATTTTTAATTATTTTTCAGTGGTATTTTCTCGTCAGTGTAAAGTTAACAGCAACAGCAGCCAATCAAATGTGTCTGAATGTGAGAAAAACATTTTATAAAGTGTGAAGTGGTCTCTGTCAACTTCTTGTTCATATCTTTTATTTACACTATTTCACTGAGCTGACAGTTATACATACAAATCATTCTTCTTTATTATATTATTGTGCACATTATTGCTAATTTTATGAGGCATCATATGTGTCATTTATTGGTTTTGAATATTTTTATAGAAATACATGGAAGTTAATGTCAATAGTTGACTTTGTACAGCCTGTAGGGGGAGCTAGAGGTTTTTTTATACCATCAGTCCTGTTCACAATATAAATGATGTACATGTAGTGAGGTACCATAACAGTAGAAATTTGATAGAGCAGTGTTTGAAAATGTGTCATTATATTTTCTGACTCTGGCTTTAAACTTCAGCTTTAAAATATTTTCTTCATTGCTCTGAGTGAGAAGCTGATAGAAAAAAAGAGTTTCCAGATAATCACTAGACTTCATTTCAAAAATGACTCAGAAAGAAAGACTCGCCCATGCTTGTTCTGATACACAATGTTCTTTATCCTTCAGTAAAATCATGAAAATGGAGCATATCTCATCTTCACTTTAAACCTGTTAACTGTAAATCTGATGCTTTGTATTGTGCCTAAAACAGGAATGCACAACATGTTATTTCCTGCATTACACACTTGAGAAAGGTCAGTGTTTCTCACCTGGACACTTTTTCATTTGTCTTTACACTCAGCACCAGATCACTGACACACACTTCATCAGAGCCGCAGTCTTTTGTGAAGGGGATCTGGAACAACAAGACAGCAGAACGATGCTTTACGATGCTCACACAGATGGAACTTTATATGAATTTTACTGCTTTGGATGGACTTTAATTGTCTTGTTGGGAAAACTCATTCGGAGTAAAGTGAGGAGGAGTTGCGTGACTTGGAGAATGACTGTAGTTTGAAAAGCCAGTAATCATCACAACACATGCACAACATGTCATTTTAAATGACTGTGCAAGCACCTCTGCAAGATAACAACTTCGTCTAGACTCTCCTGTCACCTTATGTTTCCTGTAGATCAAAGAAAAAGAGCTAAAAAAGCCAAAGATTCAGAAATATCATGTGACGTGTGAGTCACTTACAAAAAACTCCCAGGCTTGGGAAGAGGACGCATCAAGGACGGGATTCACGTCTGCATTCTGCTGCTCGATTTCTACTTTCAGACTGAGAGAATTAACAAAGTCTGGTGCCTCCTGTAGAAGAAAACATGCATAGACAAATCACAAGATAATTATCAATGTTTTCATGAGCAATTTTGACAAAAAGCTCAAAAACAAACATGGAGTTTTGTCTCTACAAGCCACATGAAAACAGTCATTGATGCCCTTTGTTGACTACTGCACACAGCTGAATCATCGAAAGAAACAAGATGATTGTCGTCCTTCACCTGAACATAAACCTGGTAATCTTGACACATGGGCGTGGATGATAATCTAGCCTTTTCTGTCAGGAGGCGTTCATTGTTTTTAGTGAAAAGTCCTCTTGATGTCACCCGTGAAGCCTGCAAGTCAGCGTCCAGGGTCAAAGTGTATGTCACATCTGAAAGATGAGAAAATAGTATTGTTTGTGAGTACAATAATGTTTATACTGAAAATCACAATGATGGAATTTAGACATCTTTAAAGAAAAGTAATTAAAAGGAACATAAAGCTTTTTTTAAATCTATTTTTTGCAGACTACTAGATGACAAGATTGACACAACTTTCATGTCAGAAAATCCAGGTAATGGGATTTACCGATGGGTCCAACAGGATTCTTGGGCCTGAAAGCAGCATTGAAACACAGGTTGGTGTTGAAACACGTAAGTTTGCGTCCATTGATGTCACAGGGTTTGCTGAAAATGTTTATTTTATCCGGGTTGAAAGAAGCTTTGGCACTGACAGTTGCTACACCTCTGGACCTGAAAAACAAAGCACAGTTTTAAATGATTACCAGCCTCGTCGATTTCATAAATAATGATTCATGATGATCTGAACATGATGGTTTATCATTGACAACTTATTACAGATGATCTTTTTTATTTCACACACTGTGATGGTTAAATTTACCAAAGCTGCACCACTTTGCCATATGCACCAATTGAGATATCAGGGAGCGTATCATCATTCAGATCTTTGTAGCTGTCTAGGGACCTTCCAAAATACTGTAACTGAGGATCCAGTTTGGAGCCGAGGATTCTCTGAAACAGATGATGAAAAGATGATAACTCTCACTGTTACAGAGGTTACTATAAATGATTAATCTCATATATCTATGACATGAGAGACATAATTCAACAGAGTTCTGAAGGTAAAGCGACTTTCTTTATCAGTCAGATATTAGACTCAACCATGTGTCTTCATACCTGTGAGTATTTTTTGTTTAATGTCTTCTTGTCTCCGTTGTAAATGTAGATGACACCTCTTTGTTTGTCCTCCAGTGGGGCTCCGACTACAACGTCGTTGTAACCATCTTGGTCCAGGTCAGGGACGGCAGAGATGGCCATCCCAAAACGTGCGTTCTCAGACGGACCAGCGAGGAAGCCCTGCTCATTCAGTATACCCTGCAGAAGAGAAGACAGAGCATGTGGCTGCTGGCAGAGCGAAACATCATGCTAACAGCTTTAAAATGAGCAAAACAAAACATAATGTCTTTTTACTGGAGAGCCTGATTTTCAATGCACTGTGGGCTACCATCCCAGTGTTGTTTGACCTTCCAAATAACAGGAGGGAAATGTAATCATCTGTCTCTTCCTTTCACATTTGCTGTCTCATCTTTTTGCCTCAGCAGTGACGATCATGCCCTTGTTCACTGTCTCTCAGAAACTCCAGACCACTAAGTGTTGCTCTGAAAGTGACTTTAAAAGAAAGAGACTTGAGTTTTTACCTTGGTGACAGAGAAGACGTAGACTCTGCCTTCTTCTTTCTTCACATCGCTCATGAACATGGGCGCACCAACCAGCAGGAGGTCTGACACTCCGTCTTTGTCCACGTCCAGGGAGCAGAGGACGCTTCCAAAGTATGATCCAATCTAAGAAAACAAGTGGCAACTGATGAGTTAAAGTTGTTCAGACTCCAGGCAGATCATGGGTGAATGCGGCGTCTGCTAGCTTAAGTACCTGTTTCCCTCTCTCTGAATCGATGACAGCAGCCTGCTTCTGGGCGTTGATGGTGTAGACGATAACTTGTCCGGAGTGGTTGGAGCGAGGTGCACCAGCCACGAAGTATTCTGTTGGCCCGTCTCTCAGTGTGGTGACGGAGTAACCTGGAAATGACCATGAATTATGTATTAATTTTTTTAATGATACCTGAAGTTAATTGACTGTGGTGGAATGTACCAAAATATATTTACTCAAATACCGTACTGTACTTAAGCACATTTTTCAAGGTATTTCGACTGCACTTTCAATTTTATCCCACTTTCACTTGCTACGTTTCAGAGGGGGATTTTTTTTTTTTCTCTGTGCTACATGTATTTAAAAGGTAGAATTACAAACAACCTTGTAGTGAGGTGTGAGTTGGGTGGAGCTCCGCTGGGAATTAAGTGAATCCACTAAACTCTATGTACTTGTAAGAATGATGACATGGTGAGTTATCCTGCCTCAACAGGTAAAGCAAAACAAGGGAAAGCATGAGGGCGATGTCAGTGCAGAGCAGTTTGTACAGGCACACACTGTCCCAGGACGAGGTTTGCATTCAGCAGTGAAAAACTACAGATCGCACAATGAACCACAACATTTAAATGCAACTTCTATTTAAATATATCAGTAATAAATCAATAATATTCATAAGATATTAACAACCTTGATGTGCTCGCTACTTTTACTTGGAACATCTTATGTCAAATTAAAACTAATTTGAAATGCAGGCTTTAGATTGTAATAAAGTATTTACCCTGTAAGTTAAATAATTGCAATACTTGTTCCACCACTGTACCCAGATCAGTGTCATTGCAGCTGTACATCCAAAAAAGAACTAATTATTGAGCGAGACCTGCAGTTTACATACTAAAATTTCTCAAAATATTTATGATATAATTATCCTAAGTTCATGGATTCTCCAAAAGCCATTGATATTATAATAACGCTACCTTAAGAGTCACCTTAAACTGAAATTGCCACATGAATGCAAACAAGCCATTTACTGCTTAAACGTGTATTTTAAGTTAATCTCAGGTCTGAAGTCATCCACACAGTAACCACAAGTTGCCATCATTGATATCCATCCTTAATCGCTGTATTCCTGAGCATCTGCTGCATAATAAAGAGGATGTGGTGATAAAAATAAATAGTGAGATCATTTTTAACAAGATAAAAGATGAGGTCTGCTGACAGGTGCAGTGGTTAGCTGGCTGTGAAACTGTCAAAAAAACAAACCTGTTACCGGTGAAAAACGCCCCCCAGATATTTACGACACAAAAAGAGTTTTGCTTATTATTTGTCTGTCAGCCACTTTTTTCTGAGGCCTGAGGATGCCAATGTAGAGTGCCAAGGCGGAGCCACGAGTGTTTGCTCTGTATTAGCAGGTCAGCAAACAACCATCCTGTGTTGTTTCATGCAAACATTCAAAGTAACAGGATCAAAACTGATATCAGAGTTGGTGAAATAAATGCAGAGGTCAATTGTAAATGCCTACCCAGTAATGAGCTGTGGTTATTGTCTTGAAGGATCCCTTCAAAGGCTGAGAAAGGGAGAATGTCTACTTCGGATCCCTTTTGATGGACGACGGTCCCGCTCCATGCGTAGGCTCCCACTGCTCCCAGCATCATCACACCCTTGAACAGCATAGGCCAAACACCGGTCAACAGATACCGTTGAAATGCGACACATTCTTTTGATTTTCTGATAAGGCTTACAAAAAATCTACAAAATACCAGGCTATAGCGTGACAGCAGATCTTTGCTTGAACTTTTGGTCAGAGTGGTGTTAAAAACCGCTTCCTGTTTCATCTCTGTAGATGCAATGCATCAATACTGCAGAGGGGCTGTTTCCAAACATCAGTGGCCAACTAATTTTTAACTTGAAACCATTGAAAAATGTTGCACTTTGATAGCTGTTTTGAAATGGTAACTTAACAGTATTTCGGTTATTATCGTATATATTTTCATTGCTTTGATTGCAGAGCTGTTGGCCAGTGGTGTATTTGTTTGTATCATGGTTGCAGAAAACACAAATAACAACACTTGGTCATTGTTTGGTTAATCTGTGACTGATTCTTGAGTTACAGCCAAAAAAAAAAAAAAAGCCCTTAAACTTTTTTAAAACTTGAGTGTAAAAAGCATCCAAACATAAACCTGAATTGTCCCAAATGTAAGACAGGTTTTACGGCAGTAAAGGCGGCGTTCTGTACCTGTTGGCTGGAGTAGTGAGCGCTGAATCCCACCTGAGACATCTCCATCTTGAAGTTATCAGCCCCTTTTCCAGTGCCTTGCAGGAACAATGAGTAACAAACAGAATCAAAAACAGAGAAACAGATCAAGAATAAGACAAACTGCAAAATCTGTAACAGATTCTCTTTTGATCTCTCTTGGGAACCTCAGCTATGGCAGACTTGCTGCGACGTGCTGGATGAGCATCTTTGAAAAGAGAGTGAGTAATGAGCATGAAGCATCAAGTAAAGAAGAAAAAAAAAAGGAATAATATTTACCTTCTATGTTAAAGATGCGGTTCCCCAGTGTTCCAGCGATGGTGGAGAGGGCTGCCTCTTCTGACACGTTGAAGAAAAACTTCTCCGTGGGTAAACTGGCGATGGATTTGATTTCTTTTATCAGGTTTTCTGTGTCGATGTTGTTTCTGATGTAGTAACCCAGGACCTGAGAAAACAGAGGAAACAACACAAATTCAGGATTACAAATGATTAAAAAAAAAATGTTGAGGTCAAGTTAATACTGTGCACTGCACGAACAGGATTGATGTTTAATTTCAGAAGTGCAGTAAAGGTACAGAGTGTATGGTGGCATAATGAGTGTTGACAAAAGGCCTGAAATGTTCCTATACTGGGAAAAAAAACAGGAATCCTAACCGCCAAACTATATGAGATCTTTACACTATAAAAACTGCATTTTATATTTTGGCCCATCAATTAAGATTGGGTTGAATGATTTGAAACAGATTTGACCACATTTTTTAACCTCACTCAAACAAAGTCATGAGACTTTCGAGGAAGTGTATTTCCAGTGATTCCAAAATGACACACAGAGCACATTTAAATTCATCACTGCTAGTCTGTGCTATTTGTAGTGAGGATCTGTACCTCTGCTTCCACCTCAGCATCAGTAACCTTAAAGAAACTCGACTGAAGTATAAATAAAATCAGGAAAACTCGAATCAGTTATATGGTCTATCAAGTATATATTATGTTAATATTAAAATTGAAGTAGATTTTTTTTATTATTAGCAACACTACTGTAACTGTACATGACATAATGAGAGTAAAAGATGGATCATCACTTACAGCAATACCAAAGCGGGTGATGCCTTGTCTCTCACACTCGGCAATGACTTGATCTCTTTTAGCCTCATCGTGAGACTCCCCGTCAGTGACAACCACCATCACTTTTGCAGCACCTGGGCGACCGCCGCTGTTTTGATGAAAGCCCCACTGGCTGCAGACAGCAGGTATGAACAGAATAAAATAGAATAGATTAGAATGGAACTTTATTGTCCACTGTGGTTGGAAATTGTCCATCCAGCACTTTTAAATGACTGTTTGTGGATTTATCACAAAACTGTAAGATGTTAAGATGCAACATCCTAATAGTCATTGAGTCCTAATCAGATGTAATAAAACAACAAATAAAGAAGACGGACAGATAAAGCAGCCTACAAGTTATGTGTACAAGATAAACAAAAAACAAGCAAGTAATCAAACACAAGAGTGAATAAATGAACAAATACACACTTTGGAAGCAGCACAAACCTGGCATATTGGATTGCACGGAAGGTGTTGGTGGAGGAACCATACATTTGTGTGATTTTGGACACTGCGGCCAACATCTCATCTTTGGTTTTGTACTGGTTCAGTGTGAATTCAAATTTGGGATCAACACCATACTGAATGACACTGACCTGCCAGAGAACAGTGGAGGGACAAAAAGAAGGAGAAAAAAAAGTCAGTAATGACTGGAAGAAAAAAACGATCATCTGCTGCTTTATCTCTGTTTAAAATTCCATTCATGGGTGATCAAACATGGTGTCACCTGTGTGTTTTTGGGCCCGATGTCGAGCGCAGGTATCAACTTCTGGAGGAATCTGTTCATTGGCTCCCAGGGATAAATGCTGTTGGAGCCATCCAAAACAATCACAATGTCCATGGGTCCTCCACATGCTAGAGATGTCATAAGAGGAGGCATTTAATGTTGCAGCAGTGAAGAATGGAACGGAAATCATCATCTTCAAATTACTGCTTTACATTTTCTGAAGCTTAATCTGCTTCAAATGTTTATATTTGCTGTCTTATTTTCATGCAGCCACTGATTTCAGTTCAAACTTAAAATAAAAAAATATATTTTTATCACTTTGCTTGATGGAAACATTTTATCAATTAGTTCCCTTTTTTTACAGTCTTTAAAATTAGACTGTAAAGTGGTAAAACAGCCGCAGGAACAGACACATGCTTTTAGGTAAATTCAAGGAAGCCTCAACATTGAGGAACTGAGAGGAGGTGATGTGATGGCACCTTTAGAAACTGCTGGTAAGCAAATATAGTGGATATATAGTTACTATGTTTTCCTGTGTGTCATTAAAGGTACCAGAGGTGGTTGTAAACTGAGCAGCAAGAGCTGTTGGTTCTCAAAAAAAGCCTCTGTTTTTGTTTTTAATATTTAACAAATTGACATATCTGATTTGACAGATATATTTAAACATTTAATTTGATTTAATTCAGATTTCATGCCATTCTTGGACAAAGTCTTAATAAAAGCCAAAGTCAAAAGCCAAAAAAGTCAAAAGCCAAAAACTTTTTGCTACATTTTTTTTATGTCATTTTCTAGAAAATGTACAAGTATTTTAAAATTCTGAACTGTTTGAACTTTTGTTGTTCTTGTCACATCACTTAGATTTAGGTAAAGTCTAAGATATGTTCAATAATCATGTTATCATGTTAAATAATATATCTTCAAACAATACATGTGAAACTTTTTTTACCCTCAGATGTGCAGATTAAGAATTTCTCTCTTAAAATACAAAAATGTGAACTTATAGCTTATCTCATTTCTATTGATCATGAAAAGCAGGCGATTTTTCTGCCATCTGCATCAGCTGCAACCCTGCACTGCACACAGCTGGAAGTAAGAGTCATCACATAAAAACAGACAGATCTTGGCAGTTCTTACTCTGGACAGCAGGAGAGAAGGCAGGTTCAGGTTTGAAGAGGGGGTTTATTTTTGCACATACTCCTGGGTAGAAGTCCTGATTGCCACACTGCTGTCCCCACAGAGGGCCACACATCTGTATCACACGACCATAGGGGGGAAATGAGAAGAAGCTTGATGTAGAGTTTGTCACTGCCTTTTAAAGCTCATAGTAAGCTTTTATGACAGAATTTGATGTAGAAAAAAAATTGCTGTTAAACATATATTTGCTATCTCATTCTTTTCACTCTTCTTTAAGTGTTTTTAGTGGTGAATAATGTAACAGTGAAACTGGTCATGCAGGAGCAGTCATTCTTATTTGGTAACACAAGGGTCTGGCATCGCTTCCTCCTGCAGCAATTAATTTACCTAAGTCACTGAAACACTTCCTCCCACCTAATAATAACATTTAACTGTGAACTTTGGAGGAAATGATGACTACATTACATTTATGTATTGTCCAAGTGTTCATCTTGTGGTCACAGTATTTCGACTCCTTGCAAAGGCTGCATCACATTCAATGGATCAAACTTGTAAACATTATATCTCAGAACAAACACATGAAATACATTTACAGGACATCTAAAGTACTTTAGGTTGCAAAAATCTCTAAAATATTACAATTTCCGTTTTATTCTTTGGATGAAAACACACAAACAACACATACCATCAAACCATTAACTTCAGGGATCCGAGTAAGAGTCAAACCCAGGCACATGTTGTCATTGAGGTTTTTAACATCTGGAATATTAACAGAATCTGTGGACCAAGACGACAAATTAGCTATGGCATTGAAGTTCAGGTCAAAGTTGTGGAATCAGGAAATAAAACAATGTTTAGCTGTAGCTATAATAATCTCAGAGTGTGTATGAAATATGTGCTTTGCCGTAAAAACACTGCTATCATCCTAAGATCCTGGATGTTTATAGGGAACTCATCTTTTCAGTGTCTGTTTGGATGTTTTAAGCACATGTTTAATAGAGAGGTCAAAGGTTAAATGATGAAGCACCGAACTTTACCTTGAAGATTGAGCTTGTCACAGCTGTTTCTGGACCCTGAGACTGGACACTTGTAAACATCCCCCTTCCTGTTTCGACTGAAACCACTCCATGGAGCACCAACCAGCAGCCTACAGACAACAACATTTTTTTATCTCTTTCTCTCTCTCATAAACAAGCACCATATGAGTCATCTCTTGAGATTAGTCTGAACTAGGCATACAGTACTTGAAACTCATCAGAACTCTTTGAGGATGAAAATTGTTTAAGATTTTCTGTCTATAATTGTTAAATTGTTTAAATCTTAAATTAAAACTTTAATGCATATCTAAATCAATCAATCCATAAATTAAATAATTAAAAGGAACAAAAATTAAGTGCAGTAACCTTTTGGGCCAATTTCCATACAAAAACAGCACAAGACACACTTCAGTATCAGGCTGTATCATCGTAGCTGTATGTTTGTGTGATCTTGTGCTGAGCAAGTGTCAACAAGTCAGCCGTGTCATTCTTCTAACTATGATACAACAAACATGACTCGACAGGTTTTCACACAGAACAAATCGACTTTAAACACTTTTTCCTCTCACCACAACTAAGCATCTTTTGACACAATTTTATTCTTTCATGATACAGAGGATGGTATATAATGGAAGGTGCTTCCTGTTTACAGATGTTAGGCACTGTCTTGTAAAAAACATCTGCTAAGCTGCGTTCATGTGTGTTGAACGCTGCCAAGAAATAGAAGGGTTCCATTTTTAATCGATACATTGTGTAGTATCAGATCAATGCATGAACTCTTCTCTTCACAGTTCTAAACCCTGTGTTTTCGGCTGTGTTGAAGGCATTTCTATACCAGATTTGGCTGACCAAGAATTTACAAAACTTGACCACGGTGTCAATTTACCATGGTGTTTAAGAAGCCACTGTGAATATGACAAATCATTCTTCATAACTGGTCAGTGGACAGGAAACAGAATGTGTCACCGTTATTCTCTGAGCAACATTAATGAGCAATGTACAGTCAGAGATCGCTATCAGATATCATAAACTTCCCCAAGTTACGTAAAGAAGATCGTCCCACAGACAGTGATTGACTCAATGAGACTGTGACTCAGTGTGTATAACACACAGACATCACTGAGACGTTCGGTTACTGTTTAACTAATTGTGACAAATTAGTAGGGTTAACTGTAGGAGTCATAAAACATGGAAGAAGTGTTTGTTTTTACACACAGATTGTGGCAGCAATATTTTCACTGCAGTTCCTATAATTTTGCAGAAATTTGGTTGATATTATGAGTCAAAATCCACATTTTGGGGAGATGAACTAGACTTTTTTGGACTTGTCAGTTGCTAAACCTAAAAAAAATCTATTTCCTGACTGTTTTGATAATGAGTAGGGTTGGAAGGCTTTGAGAAAACTTTTTTTAGAACAAGAAAAAAAGAATCTGGGCCATGCAAGTGGCTCAACTGAGGTTATATTTGGGCACACTAGTTCCTCAACATAAAGGATATGGTAACACTGGTATGATAACACATTCATATTTCAACTTGAAGTTAAGTCAGTAGGGGATGAGTATCTGTACAGAATTTGAGGCCAATTGATCTACTAGTTGCTTAGATCTTTTACTCTGGACCAAAGTGTTTACTGACAGACTTATATTGCCTCCCATAAGGAGCCATGCCGCTAAAAACAAGGATAAGAATAGGTGATGGTACAACAGTGTAGAGAGGAGGAGCATTTAACAACACAAAACCTCTAAACTTCGCAGTGTTTAAAGCAAAAACGACTGAAATTTTCATTCCCTTTACTTAAAAAGATTATGCTGCTGAACTGGGCAGATTTGGAATAATATTTTTACTATCATAACAGCTGTTGTGTCTGGTTCCAACAGTACAGGCTTGTGGTTGCAGTGTAACAGTGTGGAGGGTTGTTTACATGCCACAGAGTATCAGATAAAACCAGATACACTTCTTTATGGCAGCTGACTTTGTTTGAAAAGTGCAAAGTTATACACGCAAAAACTTGACATGATGTGGCAAAAATGCATGTTGCAGTTCAAAGATTTAGAGATATTACAGTTGATGGTTATTAGCAACTTGCAGGGTTTTGAGATCTCACCTGTGTGGAGCATCTTTAAGATTTTGTATTTTGTTTGTCATGCATACTTTTTTTTTTTGAATACTTCTAAAACTCCAAAATACACTCTTTTGGCCTTAATTGCTTTTTTGAAGATATTGCAAAGAAATATTAGCTAAATATATGATTAACTGGTAAAAAAAAAAGGCAATGCAGTCTTGGGCTTAGAGAATAAAACATGGTTATAATAAACAATTAGCATCATGGATCAGAAGCTCACATTGGCAGCAACTCTCGATAAGAAAATTAAGCTTCTTTCTATGAACAAAATCATTAAGTGAAGACTTCAATTCATACCATTTGCCTTCATGATTTGTCCCTTGTTGGATGGTGTAGCCAAACTCTTCTGCAGCTGGTCCACTGAAAATCTTGGCACCTGCAGTGCCGACGTTGAAGGACTGTGAGTGCCAGATTCTGTCAGCTGTTGAAAAGATGAGGGAGTGTGACAGTGACACTGATAGTTTATAACAGCACCTCTGCAACATCACTGTCACATAACTCTCTTTGCTGGTAATAATGAGCCTGTCAGAGCGGTTCCACCTGCCACTGGGCAATATGGACACAAACAAATATCATAGTATTTTTTGACCCGATACCTTGGTTTTGATATTTTGACTACTGAAGGAATGAGTATTGGTGACGATTTGATAAAATATTAACACATGAGAGAGTTTTGATGATTAACAATGAGACAAAAGAATAGAACAACTAAACAGATGACGACAAAAAAGTCTGACAGCGAGAAAAGTTTAGTAATCTCAGAAAATTACATCACTTTACAGTAATGCAGCTTTTAAACCAGAAAAGACAACACACATGCCTTATCACAATAAAATTATATCTAAATTATAATTACCAATTAAATTTCAATCTTTGGGATTTTAAAATATGTGTTTTTTAAGGCATTCTTGACTCTTACCATGAGACTCAAAGTTTTATTTTTAGCAGCAACTTCAGTAATCTACACTTCCCCTTAGACAGCGGTGGGGTGTTTTTCTTGGCTGAATAATGGACATTTTTAAACCCACATCAGTTTGACTCATGTAGAGCAAACCTGCTAAAAAAAAAGACCTCACAACACATGAAGGTGACAATCTTGACTGGCTGAGGATTGCATTAATAGACAACATTCCCTTCAGAACAGTGTGTTTCTCTACTGACACGGCCTACCTTCAAAAAACACACACCCCTCTCGAATGTCCCCTCAGGACATGGAATTTGTCTGACTGTGACTGAGTCTCTCTGCAGAAACAGACTCACAAGCCCATACAGGCAGAGCTCAGTTATCAGCCTGCCTTCCCCTCAATTAACAGGCAGCAGGAATGTGGATGGGCACTGGACTCATGAGACCTTCACTAGCACAGCCAGACTCCTGCCACGCCTGTTCACCTGCAGCACAAAATGGCACTTTGCCTCCTCTTGGGGCTCTGCAAAGCCTATAACATGATGATTTCCTATTTTCCTTTCAGCTCAGAAATGGGGAATGTTCATGTAGGAGAACAATTAAGAGTCTCTTTCTGGGCTGGCTGCAGATTGAAAACTTCCACAGGTCATAGCAAGAGCAGACACTGAGCTACAAAACTGATGTGACCTTTTTTTTCCACTTCACATATTCCACGAACAGTAAAACAATGAGCCTTGTCTTCTCTGATCCCTGTGGGCTGTCTCTCTGATAGAAATGCTGCAGGGTGAAGTGAATTCTAATTCACAGGGAAATCATTTGCAGACACACAGTAAAATTCATTCAGTTCATACAGTAAAAGAGACTGCACACAGAGCGTGCAACCGTGTGCGGATCTCAGATGTGTTTAAAGTGTATGAAAGCGGGTCGCAGTCGCTCTCTAAGCTGTAACCACCGACTAATAAACGTTGCCGAATCCAAACTTATGAAACCGATTTATTTTTTACCCTCGCTGATCGTGGCGAGAACATTTGGATTTTTCATTCTGTTATTGAAAATTATAAAAGTCAAAGTGCAAGAAACAAGTTCAGTACTTACTTATGACTGCTATAAATAGGAAGATACTTCTCCAGACAAACTCCATTGTCGCCTTTATTCCATTTGTAATGAACTGAAGCTGCCGCACTTGTCAAAGTTGAGGCATCAGCGAGCCAGCCGTGACGCACCGGATGGACGTCCCAAATAAGGACTCGAACTCTCCCTCTCATACCTGCCGATGCAAACTTTGACCCGTAGGTGTTTGCACAGAAGTCTGTGACAAAGACTGTAACGACACTTAAGTCTGTTGTGGCTTAAGATCCAGCTATGAGTGGCCGGAAGCGCTGAAAAAGAGCCTCACACCCAATAATGTCATCTCAAGTTTAAAGCCATTAAAATTCATTAAAAATAACATTTTCATATAGTGATTGTGTTCAAATGGGTTTAAATTTTGAAATTGAGGAAAGATAAAAGTATTTATAAGTGCTAAAAATAAGTCCCTCAGCTTTCATCTAAATTTTTAAATGGCATTCCCTTTATGGACGCTTAATGGACTATAAATCAACAGATATCAAATAGAAAAATTAACATAATCAATTGTCTCGTGCTTCATCATCCATTATTCATATATTTAGACTACAACTCATTACAGAGCAGAGGACTATGGTTAAGACAGGAATATCTGAATAAATTTAGAATATTAAGAACCTATAAACTAAAGTGCAGACAATAGAAGGTTTATTTTAACATCTGGAGCCTTTATATTTCACTGGGAAACAATGATGTCAGAGCTTCCATTGAATCGTGTGTTGCTTTGTGTTGTAAAGTTAGTGGGCAGGATGGTAAAAGAGTTGAAGGACATTTAATTTTCAAAGAGTGGCTTCATTACAAAATGCTGTTTTGGAAAGAATGTTAGCTGGTGGTTGTTGCTTACTGTAATACCCAGATGGATAATTAAGCTACATCCATGGAAGTCATGGTGTTAAAGGGAAACTCCACTCTTACTTTGCACACAGATCCGTTTAGTGTGCTTTGTCTTTAGATGTAACAGACTCTTAAAACTTTTGTCCTTTTGGTCTGTGGAGGAAGTCTGAGAAAATAACCCCGATGACATCATCTCAGCTACAGAGTTTTTAACAGAAAGCCTGCATTGTGAACCAGGGTTGTGGAATTTGAAAGATGTGAGTCTTTTTCGGTCAGGGAGAGTAAAAAGAAAAAGATGCTTCTGGTTGCATTATGGGAAATGTAGGATCTGGCATTCAAGAGTAAACATCAGGATATCCACGCCTCTGCTTGCTATGATTGTATCCATTTTTTTTAAAATGTAAGCTTTTTTACTTCACTGTCAGAGCCGAGCTTTCTCTTGCAGGGAAGCTAAGATCACACTCACAAGTTACACCTGGAAGCAGCTCAGTGCAACATTTGTCTGATCTGCCAATGAGCAGCTGGCACTACAAGGCCCCGCTCAACAGCACCTCAGCGGAAGGTGCAAGGGAGCACCAAGACCTGCCATTTCACTCCATCAATTTTCCCTTTCCTGTCAAAAAAAACCCCTTCCTTTCAGACAAAATAATTAAACTTGTGGTTTTCATGTCCTTTCGTGTCCTCTAAAGTTCCTAAAGTTGTATGAAAGTGCAGCCCTCCAAAAAAACTGAGCACCTGTTAAACTACTTTTACTGGACAACACCAAAGGTTATAATTAAGCCTTTCAGCTACTGAACATGGGGTAATATTTCTTTGAAAGGCTGCTGTTGCCTTAACAAGCTGACACTCACTAATTATAAAGTAATTACCTCCCCTTTACTTGAACACAGTCTGCTGGAAAAGTCACAACAGGGTAAAAAAAAGCACGCAGCAGTTCTTGGGTGAAAAACTACGATTTAACCAAGCGTAAACTAACCCACTAACCCCACCCTCTCTCCTGCCTGTTACGAGTTTCTTTGTAATACAGTCTTAGTGCTTCTGTTGCCATCTAGTTTAGAATAATTTACTTTCTGTCCTATAAAAAAAGATGAGTGGAACAGCAATCTGTCATTTATCTTCGCTATCTCTGACCTTCTGAGTAGGTCCCGTCAAGCCTTAAATCCCAGATATGAACATAGGCCCTATAAGTTGCGAAACCTTAGGTTAAACACCAACAAAAACTCATTAAGCACTCCGACTCTGCTTGTCATAATCATCCTGCAACTTATCTAAAAAGTTGATTTGTTCAGTCACCATGGGGACTGAAATACACTGAAGTAGTAATTGACCTGTATCTGACTTAACTGTCCCGACAGAGGCATGTCAGCCACAGACCCAAGACTCTCAGCTGTGTGATTCAGTTAAGTTGTGTCAGTAAATTCAGGCAGCCTAAAAGAAACAATATGCACCTTATTCAGCAACTGAACCCCTTTGGCCACCCACTCCTCCTTATGTGCTGTCATGATTCATGTGTAAGTCATCTGGTGAGCTGATGCACCTAAAGAGTTTAATAATAAGCAGGGTCGAGAATTTGTGTTGTAATGACGTGGAGCAGTTCCTGGAAAAAGCAGGATTTCTTTTTTAAAGTTTGTGTATATAAGATTTGGTTTGGGAAATTAGACTTCACTTCTTACAAAAAGTGAAAAAGCCAAACTTGTCAGTGAGACAAAATAAATTACACGTGTTAAATTCCCTTTACCATTTGTATACATCACTTCTCTAACAAGAGTCCCAAGAGTTTTAGGTTGCTTACACTGTTAATCATGTTAAACAATCTGAGGAAGGATCCTAAAACAGCAAAGCCTGTGGTCTATTTTCCTGTTAGGCTCCTACATAATGGAGCACTGAGGGCACGTCATTAAAAATCCCCACCGAGGGGGATTATGAATCATTTGAAGTTGGCCTGGAAGTTAGGAGGCCATTTGTAATCACAGGACAAGCCTTTGTCTTTGTACAGAAAAGAGAATTTCTCACGTGACTCTGTTAGCACTTTGGCACACAAGTAGTTTTGGTTTCAGTGGTATTAAACCAATTCACTTTTGCTTTACTCACAGATTTGGAAAAATGACATTTAAAAGATTAAAAAGCAGCCGGTCTCCTTCTAACTGTGGGTGATCCAACAGTTTTCATCTGAACTATTTTCTACAAAGGAATCAGTGCCTATGAATCTTTCCATGGTGAGGTCTTTAATCTGACAGTTAGTGTTGCTGCGTATGTTTTTGTTGTTGTTGTATTCATTTGTTTCTGTATCAAGATGAATCAACATCTCTTACACATTTAAAACACAAGGCTGGCAAAGGTGTTGTTTGTTGCAGGTATATGGCGTTGTTTTTTACAGATATGTTCACTATCTGCACATTATTACAGATCATGGACAGAAATATAGGTGGATGATGCATCTACATTTTTTTACTCCCTGTCTACAGACACCAACTTTGGGGGAAAATTAATTTCACAAGCACTAGACCTGTACTGCAGTCAGACACCAGGGGGTGATCAAAATGTTTGACTCCTCTTTTGAGGAGTCATGTCATCTTTCTTAATCATGTCAAAGTTTCAATATATTTTGAGTGAACACAAGAAGTTTAAAACTTAAATGTAAACATAGAAATTATATTTTAAAGATACCACAAAAAAAATCAAAGCTCTTTAAGTTAAATTAAAAATATAAACATTGTGATTCAAAGTCAGCTTGTGTCACATGAGCTTCATAAAAAATATGCTCTTAGGAAAAAAAAGTGTGTTAGCGCTTGTGTATTAATTTCTTTGTTATAAAACCACATTATGTATGTTACATGAGAGCAGCCCAGTTGCCAGAAAAAATGTTATCATTGTACGTTTCTGCAAAGCACTGATGCGTAAAATTTGTACATTTCATTCACAGGTTAATAGGTCAAATTCTACAATACATTTAAGGTGACTTAGTTTACATTTAATGTTAAAGATCAAATGTTTTCGTGCAGAGGATGAGGGGTTTGTTGGTGACAAATTTCAATCTACCAAAGTGATATAACCAATCATTTGAACATTTTTTGGCTGTTTGTGGCAAAAACACAACAATTGAACTAACAAAAATGGGTAATTTAAGACAAAATATGAATTTTTTCCCCCAACACCAGCCAGATTTTTGTGCCTAAACTCAACCTGACTTTAATCTCAGCCTGGTCAAAACATCAAATTCTAGCCCAGTTGCCAGAACAAAATTATGGTGCTGTACGTATTTGTGGTTTGTACAACATTATTCCACTGGGTTGTGCAGAGACATGAACTCAGATACTGAAACTCACTCACAGGGTTCTGAGTGAGTGAGTTTCAGTATCTGAGTTCATGTGTCTGGACTGTAGCACAGAGCTAATCCCTCTTTCACACCCATCTGCTGACCAATGGGAATCTAAGGCCCTGGTTTGGTTGTTGCATTGTGAGCCAGACAGTCACATCCAGCAGGCTCAGAGAGGCTCAGGAATCAATGGCTGCACACAGACATGGCGGTGATGTGACTTGTGGGTGAGGTTACTGTCCTGTCACATGACCAAAGATGACTTTTTTTGTCATTTGAACAAGTATATTTCCAAGAGAAGAATATTTAAAAAAAAAAAAAAAATTCCTTTTACGTCAGCGTTATGTCTGCATTGGCCCATCTTCAGTAAAGTAAATGACAGTGCATTAGCTGAGTTGGCATCCAGTGGTTTGCAGATAAAGATATCAGCAATGTGAAGTCGGCTTCCTCAACATCCTTACAGACAACTTGCACATTCAAAATGCCCTCATAAGGAAATTCATATCATGTCTTGTTTTCCCAAATAAATAAATAAAAGAATTGTATTTACATCTACAGCAGAACAATACATAATCATCATTCCTTTGTTGAGGTAAGTGCCACAACTTGTTGCTGCTGGCAATAAATTGGATACAGACTTGGGAGAGAATGGCCTTTAGTCTTCAGTAGTAACATTTAGCAGATGCTGCCAATTAACATGAGCTTAAAGTGAAGCCCTGAACTGTGTGTGAACAGTGCAGTAAAAGAGAATGCTAAAAACATGGTTTCCTACATACAAATCTAATGGAAAAAACATTACAATTTGCTACCTAACTTCAACACGGCAAATTATTTGGCACTTGCCAAGATTTATAGTCTTATTTTCAGACATGATAGATAATTTGGCTTGTTTTAAAAGTTATTTACTAGTTTTTAGCCAGATACTTACCTGGGACAACTTATTTCTAGATTAAAAAAATCTTATTTCAAGATTTCTTATCAAGTAAAGTTTACTTGCTGCATGGACAGATAATTTCATTAGTTTTAAGTAATTTTTCTTCTCAAATTTAGTGTTTATATCTTATATTTGGGCTACCCTTTTTTGCAGTGAAGTGTTTCCAACTTTAGACACACAAATCAAAAGTAGCAAAGCAGTGCTGGAACTTGATTTGTGGTTATTTGACATGGATGTTACATTGCTGGGTCTCCATGCCACGGTAGACTGCAACCCTGTTAGACATGAAAGAAATATTGAGTGTGACATTCTTAGATTTGTCTTACAACATGAGCTTGTTGCTGACAGTTACAAAGCACAGAGGAGCTTTTTCATTGTAATTCTGGAAATAGCTGTGGTGTGTTATTGAGGTTAAGTGATATGTTTTGGTATGACTGCAATTTTCCTCTGAGCCCAGGCAACTACAAAAAAAATTCAAGGCCATTCTGAGCATGACAGGCATGACGAACTTGGACATGGACATCTTGACATCTTGCAAAATTTGAACAATATACGTGTTGCAATAGTTTAAAGTCTGAGGAAGTTGTGGTAAGAAAGAGCAGTCTGAATCTGGGTGGTTGTAATCTTAAATGTGAGTCAGAGGGGTTCACTGTTTTGTTTTCTTGCTACAGCAGACATACATCACGTGACCGTGATGGTTGCAATAGTATGCAAAGCACGGCCTTGCTTCAACTGTTGCGTCCAAGTTTATCATTTACTCAGTTTGCAGAATGGCTACTAAATAGTTCTCCATTCAAGGTCCTTTATCCAGGCTTTTACTTCAGCTTGAAATACCAACAATTTGATTATTATTTGAGATCTTAAGTCATTCATGGAGTTGCTAGAAAATAAATGACTGCTGATTTTTTCAACAATACTCAACTTGGTCACCAGGTGGTGGCAAAGGCTTAAATATAAAGCACAAACTGTCAGATTTTAACATGATCTTCCATGATTACTGATGTTAAATTGAAGGAATTTCTTATTACATTACCATTTATTATGGCCTTTTTTGTATTTTGAACTTTTTCAACCCTTTGTTCAGTAGAAATAAGTCACTGCAAACCTTGAGTGCTCTAAACCTGAAAATTAAAATTTCATTTGGTATCAACTTTCATCTACTACAGGATATGTTCATTTATGAGAAACTCTGGAAACCATGGCACAGTTTAATGAAATGAAAACCAAATTAACCTGTTCAATTAAATCAAATAATGTGTTTCGTAATCATTTACTTAGTACCGTATATACATAAGCATTTTTATATATGCAAACTCCTTACAATCAATTGAGAGCCTATTCATGTAATAAAACCACTTTAAATGGCTAAATTCAGACCCAAAATGGGTCAATTTTGGATGGTTTCTGTGTTTGGGGACAAAAGCTGCATTCCTACTTTGAACACAACTGATTTTAGGGTGCCTGGTTAAGGCAAGGCTTAAGTTTAGTCTCCAAAATATGAATTTAAGTGTAATTTCCCCAAGTAAGTTTGTGTTTGTATGTATGTTATTTACTCTTCGAATGTAAAGAAACCTATTGTCAAATTAGTTTCTCATCTAAAATTTTCCATCCTCCAACTATTAATATTTCTGGAGAATCAGATCAGGTTTTGCATGATAAACAAAACAGCAGCTTACAGGCCCCACGGGACATCCTGACACCTGTGAATTAAATAACTCTTATCTAAAGTTATTAGTAAATAATCAAGTGCACATCTTTTAAAAAACTGTAAATTTTGTGATGACACTAAAACTGCATGTTTACACTTCATCTCCTCTGTACACAAAACACATTCTGAATTTTTTGGTCTTTGCTGTCCTGACAGCAGTGACGTCTGTAATGTGATGACACTGAATGTTATATTTGTATTGGCTCAATGATCAGATAGTGTTGCACAGACACAAAGTCACCAGATGGTGGCAGACTTTGTCCAGACTGACTTGTTTCTGGCTGGGAAAGAGTCCTGTGTTCAGTTTAAATGAAGAGAAGTAAAGTGGGGGGCAACTTTGAAAATCTAATGCATTTTGCCAATCACATTCATGCAGCTTGTCAGATTATTTAACTCCAGTATTTTGACAATAAATAAATGTGGGGCTTTTTGCCAGTGTACCAAAAAACATGGACTTATTTTGTAATTGTATCCATCAGCTTAATTTCAGGTAGAATGGGGTGAGGGAGTCTTAGACTGGAAGGAAATTTATAGGTAACATATAAACAGACATGAGTGTAAATGGCAAATGAGATTTAACAGGCTGAAAAGTAAACTGGAATTTGATTCAACTCTGTGTGGTAATTTCACAATGAAGACAGTGATGGTGTAAAAGGAGACTTTGGGTTTAACAAAAGTTGGAATATCTGCATTCGAAATGTTTTTGTGTTGTCTATTAAACTGATAACTCACAATTACATCTCCAGAGCCAAACACAAGTGAAGTCATAACAAGTTCAGAAAACATCCTACAGTATACTTCCTTTAAATTTAAAAGGGCTCAAACACAAGTCAAGCGAAAAAAATCTATCATTAGAAAGAATTTATTGCAGGCAAACAATACCATAAATAATATTTACAAACTATAAAACAACATTCCTTTTTATGGGTTGCATGGATTGCTGGTAAACAGTCGTTCAGTCTTGGATAGGAATTGATCCTTTTTGATGTGGAGATATGTCACAATGACCACCGCTAACTGCAAATAATATGCAGATATTTAAAGCTACATTCAGGAAATAAACTGAATTTAGATGCACTGCATTCAGAATTTTGAATTTTTTTAAATCTGAAACTTAAAATTTCTTAAAATGTTGACTAACTACAAAAAGAGATTACAATTTTTTTTAAATCTATCTTCACCTTCCAGTTTGTGACTGAAATTACACACAAGTATTGCCATTTTCAAATATTGTACTCCTTCACGGAGTTGCTGACCGCTTAAGTTCACTGCAGCCAGATGAACAGGCAAATAACCTTGACTATATTATTTATTACTGGCACCTGACAAGAGACACAAGTTCACAATGCTGGAGATGAAGGCTGTATATGTGTTGTATAATTGGCATGTAGTTAAAAACCACGGCACCCATCCACAGTGCATTTCACATTGCGGTTTTGCATCTCTAATGAATGATTTAAGTTTACAGGGCCTTAGTTTAAAAGAAGGGGAAATAATTATAATTTAACAAATTATGCACACCTAAAACTTTTCTGCTTAAAGGAACTCAAAAAGAAACGAAAAAGAAAAAAAAAAAAATTCACAGCACACCGTTTTCCTCAATACCTCAAACAAATATCCCCTTGATTGTCCCCACTTTCTAATCAACACTGACTGAAAAAGTGTAAGAAGTGCAACTATAAACAGCTCTTTTTGTTAAAATGCTTGTTTGCAGGAAAATAAACACTTGAACCTATCTGATGCTAGCCTCTTTTGCTTTTCAACATTCCAGCAAATTGAGCAAATAAAGTACAGTATGTGCCTGTTGGGTCTCACAGATTCTCACTTTCACGTCATTTTTGTCGTTTCCTCTCTGACTCTAAATAAAAATTCTCAAAAGCTTCTTCCATCTCAGGCCCCATCTCATCTTCAGAGTCATCAAATCTGTAAACATGAGAAAACAAAGCACTTAAATCCACAGATTTTACTTTCTCTTTCTTTAAAGGTGATTATGTAACATTTTAGCACAAATTACAGTACAATTCCTCTGAACATCCATGGCTTTGAGTGCGGCTAGAAAAAAGGTTTTCATATCTGCTTTAAATCATTTGATCTAATCTTAATCGATTATTGACATTGAGTACAGTGTCTACAATGCATAGGATACATTTGGTCTTGCAGTTAGGATTCCTAGTTTTCATCCAGGTGGCCTAAGTTCATCTCCCTTTATTTGAATCACTCCATTTTTGTCAGTCATCATTTATCATGCAGCCATTCAGTCTTGTAGCATAGCACAGCTCAAATTACATATCAACCTTACACATTTATAAATGTGACCTCTATATAAGAATTATACTGAGACTATTGCCAACATTTAAAATACAGCACCTACGAAACAGATGTGTTCGCTCTAAGTATAGATCATTTGTGTAACTTACATTGACATAAGCTACAATACATGCTTGTAACTGCCTTTAACATAAAGCACAAAAGTTCACAGAATGACAGACAGATGGATGGACACACACGTGTCAGAGAGAGAGAACAGGGGCGAGCTAAGCCCTCTTTCACACCCAATTGCTGACTACACTGAATCTGAGGCAGTGGTTGACCCTGTTGCATTGTGGGCCAGTCAAACACATTCACCAAGCTCAGGGGCCCACAGGTTAGACCTGATCATATGATCTGTGTGATGCAGCCATACAGTCACATGACCAAAGATGTGCCTGCACATGGTACTGTGTGAAAGATATGGGTCTGAACGCATAAACTAGAGAAAAATAAAACCATGTCAAAAACTTGTTTTTGTAAGTGTAGACAATATACTGAAGGTTATGCACATCAAAGGACAAAGCACATGGAGCCTCTGCAATGGCTCATTTTAACTGTTGTTATGCAACACAAGGATCACTGGCTGCACTTCCTCAAAACATACAAGGTCTTAAAAAACATGCAGAATTTATTAACTGACACATGTCACCTAAACACTTACTTCCAGACTGACAACTGCTAACCTTTCCCTCGTATTTTTTGTCACTTTTCTGGAGCTTGCGCTCTCTCTCTCACTAACTAATTCAACCACACACCTACTATGCACACACTTTTGCATTCTTTCTATTCAGTATATTGTTGTTTATTACAACATAGAGACTAACTTTTTGAGAAAAAGGCAGTGGGCAGTCAGATAAAAATCTGCTTAAAAAAAAAAAAGTTTGTGAAATCCTACATCAAAGTGAACATGACAAAATAACTCTGGTTGTTTAAATTCTCTTGAGCCGACTAACAGATTGCAGAGTTTTTTAGCTCCTACTTGAGATCCTGGATCAATGTGCTAGGTAACCTAACAAAGAAACAGTAAGAGTGGGTCCATTGGTACCGTTCATGATGTTAGGCAATGACAACATGAAAATATTCCTTCTAACATGTCACAAACTAAAATGAACCAGTTGGCTATCCTAGCTGCATGCTCAGACTTTTCACTCTTTATACTATTTTGATTGTACAATTAAAAGTCTAAAAATGCTATAGGTATTTTTTTCTTAACCATAGAAACATGTATTAACAAGTCACTCGACTGTGACCTCAAAGAAAGGTTTTAATGACCATTATCTCTAGAATATTACTTACTCTTCATTTCCATTCTCCCCATAAATATCATGGAAATAGTCCTGCCTCTCCAGCATCTCTTGGTATTTCTCAGCATATTCTGTAAAGGCAGAGAGGATGACAGTCAAGCACAAAAGAGATGTGAAACAGCTGAAAATGTTTACCAATTAAAATACTTATCCAATGGCTTGGATAAGGACAGTTGGCCAGGATGAGTCACGCCAAGAGGCCTATTTATAACACTTGCTTGTATCCAAAATAATGTGTGTGTTAGTGCAGAACTTTCATTTAATTTACCAGCATAGTTTGTTGAAGTTTTTGAAGACATATTTGTTGTGTAATTGAGGAATCACAACAGATGCAATTATATTAAGGTTATATTTAAGAAACACTACTTTTTAAAAAAATTTCTCATCAACCATCTTGCTTTCAATAAATCTCTCTGTCTCATGATGCATTAAAAAAAGGGTCCAGTTGTATCAGTACTGGTTGCATTTTAAATTATAGCCTTGTATTGATTATGTAATATGTAAAACAATTGAAAGCACATCACCGGAGTAACTCTCTTTTATAAAAAATAATTACAATAACAAATTTAGATAGCACAAGCTATGAAGAAAAACGAAGAAGAGCATATGCCTAATATGCATAATTAAACTACAGCGAAACCCCTTGACATTATACTAATGTTTTTTTAAAAAAGTATTCTATCATGTCTATTCACTATTTACCATTACTTACATCTATTATACCCAACCATAATCTGGCATGTCCCTCTCATGATTTGAACATGTTTGCTAACTGTAGCCTCACCTGGGTCTGCTGCAGTAAAAGGGGTGCCGTCTTCTGTATAGAAAGTAGGTTCATTCTGAGAAGAGAAAACAAAAAGAAATCTGTAACAAACAGAAACACAGAAAATGTAGAAAGGAGGATGGAGTTTCGTACAGTCGACACTCACCATGAAGTAGTTGGGATCGTTGTCTGGTGTGGCCTTGCTGGCTGCTGCAGCAGCTCGGACTCTGCCCCAGTCACTAGATCTCAACTCAACTAGTTTCAGGAGCATTTGTCTGACGTCCCTGAGGAGAGAAAAGCTCTTATAAGAAAGTTTTACCCAGGATGCCTAAGATGATTTCCCTCCCAACTGTCATGCCTTTAAGCACTTTAATCTCGATCTGTGAATTTTATTTTATGCTGTGATTACTTAAAAGCTGAAACTCTTGGTATAAATCAATTAACCAAGTGTTTGTGCAACTATAAAAACTGAAATCTCTTACAAAAACAGCATATATTTGATTTGATTTTTTTTTTTTGTTAAACAATATCTATTCTTCCAAAGCGTTTGGACAATGGTTGATTGTCTTACAACATTATAAACTAAAACTATACCTCTGCCCCTTGTTCCTGCAGTTTGCATATTTACAGAAGCCGCTTTAATGGTTTTAAATACTGAGTTCCTTCAACCATCACTAGCTTTGAGTCGCAGCTGCACACAAACAACTGCAATGATTCACACACCTGCTGCAGGTGGCATCCAGTAGAATAGTTTCTATTCTTTGGATCAGTTTTTCCATGTGTGGTTTTCCACTCTCTTTCCAAGCATCATCGAGGACAGAGCCTGTCAGCTGTGGATTTAAAACACATTCTTATTAAATCTCTAAACAATAAAACAACCTGGGAGGCTTTCACTACAAATCTGCAAATGTATCTAACTGAGAAGTGAAACCTTGAGCAGTTTGACAGCGCAGATGAGATTTGCATCCACAGGATTGTCAAACAGAGTGTTCATTAGGTCATTCAGAGCAGACAGAAGGACATCTGCTCGATTTGGAGGTCCTTTTCCACTCTTTACCTAAACAAACACACAAAAGCCCATTGGCCCAAATATGAACAGGTGACTGCTTGAAACAAGAATAATCAAAGGCATGCCAACCAGTATTCTGGTGCTGATGGTTTATGAACACAAATTGCAAAGGTGGCCCTTCTTTGAGCTCTACAACGTAAATACAAAGGTGAATAGCTTGTTAACTACAGTCACAGTGCACTACCACAGTGTATAGTGCACTACAAGCAGCAGCACCCCATTTAAACAACTGGCAGCAATTCAGGCATGAATGACGGTGATAAATAAAATAATAAGTAAAATTTATATAGTATGGCCTGTTTTTCTTATGTGACTGGACAGCTCTATGTTAAAGTTTCAAGCACACTTTTAAAATCCAGTGACGCTGTTTTCCTTAATGCAAACAGGACAGCAAGTGGGCTCTTAAACACATTCACAACCAGCAGTGAACACTGTGAGCAGGGCTATACGCAAGGCAAGGTATGGTCCATATAGAGACACTTATTTGATCCAAATCAGAAGCAAAATTATCATTCGCTTGAAACTTAAACAGAGAGAGTAAATCAACGCATTCACACAACTTAAGTGAAGAAAGTGAACCTCATACCTCCAGGTTAAGGTAGAGCTCTCCAAGAAAGAGAACAAAGGAGTGGAGTTTTTTCTGAGTCTCCGTGTCCCCCTGAACAGCCTTATTCCTCTGATCGAACTCTCTTCGACATCTACAGAAGACAACATGCTTCCTTTATTAACGGCAAATATGCGTAAAAATTATTCAACTGTTTTGACCTGACTGTTTGTTGTCAAAAAGCTAGTCAAATTGTAATACTAAACATACCTCTACGGTTGTTACTTCTTGTATGATGCTAAAATTCCTAACTACAAAGTGTGGTCACCCAACGTCAAAGACATAATATTTAAAAAATGCATTTTTAAAATGTTTAGGGAATTTTTTTCCCTTGAGGTCCTTTCCACCCCTAATAAAAAAGAAAAAACCCCAATTAAATCCATTGAAGAGAGAAATAAATCACCTCTGCAGGAGCAGCTGACGAAAGTTGCCACTTGGTGGGCTGATGGTGAGGTGATGGGACAGGTAGTTACAGAGCCTGGCACCCGTGTAAGAGAAGTTGGGAATGGCAGTAGACTGTAATGAGAAGAAACCAGTGTGGTTCCCACAATTTGTGTGTTTGTCAGAAAAAAAGTGTATGTATTAGTATATTAAATGTGTATGCTGAGTTTAGACAGGTTTGGTTTAAAAGTCATGTTACCAAATATCTTTACAAGAAGCCAAATTAAAACTGAAGGGTTTTTTTCAAACCTGTGTGAATATCAGTTCCACCAGCTCGTTCAATAACTCTTCAGTAGTAACCATGGAATTTAGCATGCCAGTTATGTATTCAATATCGGAGTCAAAGGACCCTGGTGAGGAGCTTAGGTGGTGAAGGAAGTCTGTGACCATATCAGCCAAGGTTGGTTCACCATAATAGTTTTCACTGTCGTCATAAAAAATTGGGTCCTGTGCAAAAACCACAAAAAATAAAACCAAACAGATTTATTGAAAATCAAAGCACTTAGTCATGCTCATGCTAAGTAACTGAATAACATCAAAATTTTTTTTAAAAAATCTCATTTTACACAATATTCTGATCTTTATGAAAGTAATGATGGACGAGCTGCTGATACAGTACAACTTGATATAATAACTTGATAAAAAACTTAATGACTTGATATATAACTTGATAAAAAACTTGATATAATTCTGTTTGAAAAAACATTTTAGAAATGAACAGTAACAGTATCAGGATAAAGGTAGTAATGGTGTAAACGTTCCTCTTACTTCATATGGGTTCAGTCCAGTAGGGACAAACTCTGGGGCACTAGCTGAAAGCTTTGAAGACTTTGCTATGGAATCCACGTCATTGGACTTTCTGGTGGCAGATGTACTGTTGGCATTTGCACTTTGTTGAGGTTTGCTCTGTTTTTTAAAATCTGAAAAAGAAAGACGAAAGATGTTCTCAGTTCACGTTATAATGTATGACAGATATCATCTCACATGGAAAAATTCTCTTTTTCTTTGTAGCTATTTATGCCTAGGTGTTAATCTTTCAAAACAGGTCCCAAGCATATTTAATTTTAAAAAAGGCTGATTTATTTTCAAATACAGCAACTAGTTTTTTTAACAAATGTTAGTCGAACAAGACTACACTGTGCTTCCTGCTTGAGTGCATTGTAGCTAAGGAAACGGACCATCCCGGGCAATAATGTATGTCATTGTTTTTTAAATAGTTTCTGGAAAGCAATAAAGGCCTAAGGCAGGAGAGGAACAGGCCATAGAAGACTATGGATTCACAAAAATAGCTTTTTAGTCAGAAAGGTCACAAACAATTGTTATTCACAAAAATTTACTGTACTTTTAAAAAAGTCAGTGGGAAATCTAAGACATCTCTGCACATTGCTGACATCCACAGTAAAAACTGGCTACACAGCACTGTTCTTCAGTGCTTTTAAAATACAAAACTTTATGTGAGAAACCAATATAAGTTCAATGCAACACACCACAGAGCAGTACAAAATACTTTCTACAATACAGCACCAACTATAATGCTGGACAACTAAGAGAGTTTTATGCGGGATTATTTTAAACAAGCGTTTATGTGCGCCCTTCTCCCAGTGGTGAGAGCATGATGGTTGATGGGATAAAGGAATTTTTGGCTCTGTTGGCCAAACTGGGGACCAAAGAAGTCAACGTGATTGAGGGGCTTTAAGCTCACTACACAAGGGCTGTTAAAGGGAGTGTAAAACAGTGGTAAATTATGCTGTTACCCACTATTGGTCTCAGCAGAACCACACCTCCGACGTATTGTTTACTTATCATTTAAGGTCGTACTACAGGCGTAGCTTAAAGACAGTACCAATCAACCCAGCGGGGCCTAATGGAGTAATAAATGTGGTTGGTTTTTCTGTCATCCCTCAAAGTAGCGCTGGATAAAACTGGCTAAAAACCACAGTTATGAAGTGATGTATATGAAAACATATGTTTTTCAAAGGCAAAAGCCATTTTTCCCAAACGTGTTGGTTGACGCAGATGTACTTTAGTGAGACTTCAAAGAGACATGCTTTCCAAACCCTCGTCTGTAATGATTTGGTTTGTTTGTATTTTTTTCCCGCCATAGCCCTAATAAATGTATTAAGTGACAGTGCTAAGAGGAAAAAATGACACATGAATTACAAACACAAGATTCATTATGATGTAGTTTATCAGTTAGTACCTAAAGATTGACGTTACAGTGACATCTCCGTCGTGAACTAATGTATCTCACTGGTAATGTTACTTTACTACCAACTTCTTACTGCCAGTTGACGTTAACGTTACTTTGAAAATCAGATTTAAAAAGGGAAACTCTGCGCTGCTAACGCAACATTTGATCAGGTTTTCCATAATGTTGATGAATAATAGTCCTAACTTCTATACTCAGTCTTTCCCTTGTGCAACAGTCCAAACTTTCGTGCGAAACTTAACTGGTAACATCTTGGTGACATCTGAGTGGAAGCTTTATTTAGATGTTGTGTTACAGTACATGAAATCACAGTCCAACAGGTGCATGTCGCAACGCCAAAATGCTAAAGTTAGCTAGCAATAATGGTATTTAGGACCTAGCTAGCTAATTACAACGAATAGCTTAACCAAATACGCTTCTGGGAGTGACTGTCAGCAGGAGAAAGTTTGCAGATAGCGTTAACTTCAGGCATAGTCAGTTTGCCCCTCGGTGGCAATGTCACGGAGGGACACTCGGTCAGCAGCGATGAGAAACCGAATCTGAAAGTAGCTATTAGCTTACTTAGCTCGGTTATCGTTGACGCTGTCTGGTTGACGTTTCCCTACCTGCACCAACCGTGTCGTTGGCCGTGCTTATGTTGCCCTCGACAAAAGCCGGGGATGTTCGCGGTTGTCTCAACGGTTCCCTTTGGTTGAAAATCGCGGTTTTGGTGTCAGCATCCCCGGCGGGACCCATTAGCCCGGGGTCTGCAGGATGATTTCGGCCCCTCCCGGCTCCGGGAGTACGGTCGAAATTGTCGTTCATGACTGCTGGATTGTCAGCCTTGGCTCTCAAAGCAGCATCAGAACAAGATGAAAAAATGCTGTACACCGCACCAACTGCTTTCTCTTTCACGAAGTAGCACTTGCTTGTGTTTTACAGCAGCAAACGCGTCCTATCTCTCTTTCATGATGCCATATTCTCTGACGGATATTATCAGAGTATATACACAACTATTTTGCCCACTTCCTTTAACAACAAACTCGCTGCTACTGATTCTTCTTCTTTTTCTTTTTAATGGCGAATTGCAACCAGGCAGAGCGTTGTCGCCACCAACTGTCGTGTTACATTGTCCGCATATCCCAGTAATTCATCCCATGTTTGGTGGACAAGTGAAGAAATGCTTTAAAACCAATTTGCAAGAGGTATTTGGGGGATTGTTTTAATGCCTAAGAGGTAAAATACCTTTAAGGTCCAGTTCGTTCCTTAATAACTGTCTTACATTCACATATGACACGACCCGCCATCTCCAATCATGATAGTGTTAAAATAGAAATGTTTCCCTCTAGTGGCGTGGAGCGAAACGTTAACCATAAATGTATTTTGGCATATCCTCTAAAAATAGTATCGCCAAAATTATTAGGACTTAATGAAACAATATGTGTCACGATTTTTTTTTTTCTTGGGCGGACACATTTCTCTGGTATATCGGGTGAGAGTCCTCCAAGAATTCTCCCCTTTGAGATCTATAGTAAAAAAAAAAATATATATATATATATATATATATATATATTAAGTCAAGACAGGGATCAATGAAAATAATATTTTTAAAAAATTCAAAACCAAAACAAAAGACTAATACTTTTGAAGCACCTGTGATTTACAGAAGTACTGGTAGAACATTTTATGAAAAGTACTATGAAGCACTTGCCATGCAAAGATTGGGACCACTTTGTGAATGTTATCTTATCATACACAGTATCATTATGTTATTGAGTTTAAACTGTGTTTTATAAATGGCATTTAATGTAGCAGTTGTTCAAAGTAGTGCTAACTTTAAGTATCATTTTGTAGTATATGGCAGTTTTTAATCTCATGTAAAATGCAGTGTGGTCAAATGTAGGCTACAGTATTTTTGGTTCCTTGATTTGGTTTCTTAATATGTTTCAGCATGAGCTGCTTTTGGAGGATTCAGAATCTAAACCCCAACTCTATGAAATTTTTTTAATTAAATGCACTCATATTGTATGTATTATTTTGAGTGATATATTTATTCATTTTATCTGCTACCTGTTCTGTCTTAATGCTCCTAATTTGTAATGAGGAATTGATGAGAAATACTATGTTTCCTTACTTTAATTTAGTTTAACTTGATATTCCTCAAATCAAGGTTGCATTTAGATAAAAATGTAGTCAGTTTTTGCCATAAAACCCTTGTGTGTAAATTTGGTTTTACAATTGTTCGCATAGGTTGTGTTCAATTCCCAGATTTTCAGAAAATACATTGGGGACCTGACCAAAGTGCCTCCAAAGTTACCTACTGCCCTGTTTGTTGCTTAAGCTTTGGGCTTCTGCACAATCTTATGATAGACCTGTTTAAGGCTATGTATTTTTTCAACAGGTTACATAACTTCATCTTGATCTGAAGTATTTGTCAAAGCCCCAAAGGTCTGTCCTTTTTTTTTTTTTCGTGAACATTTAACCGATGTACACATTCAGGCACAACAGAAAACATTCTGGACCTGTTCAACCCATCAGAAGTGCCTCTCTGCCTGAGCTCACTCAGTAGCTGCCCACTACAAACATGTGTTGCACCAGACCTCTCAGTGTAAGTATTCATTAGTTTTTTTAGCCTCCAGTCATTTTCCACTTGTTTCTCAAAGCTGGATCACATTATGCCACAGAGAATTCCCTTGCCAGAAATGCGAAGACCCACTTTGATAAAAGATTACTGCCCCTATTTTCTGTTATTGCTGTTTTTCCCCCCATGCCAGTGTCTTGGAGGAAGTTCAAACATTCACAAGTCCCAGGAATGCACAAGATGACAAATGACTGGGATTGCTGTTGGAGGATCACGCACATACTCATCCTCACAGATTTTAAATCAGAAAGTGAAGTTTCATGTTTCATGGGTTCATATTATCGAAGTCCCTAGTGATTTATTTACTGAATCATTAAGATACTTACAAAGCAATAAAAGATAAATCCAAGAAAATTTAGTGCTGTTGTAAGTTGTCTAGCCTAATACCAGAAACCAGGCCAGAGACTAGAAAACTAAAGTCAAAATACTTCTAAAACTCTTTTAGTTCAAAGACTGGCTTCTAAATTCTATCATTAAACTTAATTCTTAAATTGCAAGTAATTGCCCTCAGCTGAACAGTCCAGTCTTACTTCTTGTTAATGTCTAAAGGTATGTATTAGGACACTTGCCGTGAATCCACTCTCAGAGTTGCAACAGCCACATTATATTGCACAAACACTTGAGAAAGCAAAGTTAATGTAATAGACAGGGCTGTGTATGGTGCAGAGATGGTCATGAATTAGAATTCCATATGTTGCTCCGACTGTCATGGTGGAATGCTCTGCAACATTCCTCGGCATTAATCATTCGTTGCGGTGATTCCTTAAACAGCCATTAAAGGACACTATACTATCGCTTAGAGCACAAAAGCATTAAGTACTTTCCTGTGCCCTGGCCTTTTATCAGTGTTCAAACCCTGAAGGGGTTGAAACTCTTCTAAGATTCAACTAGTCATGGTACAAACCCCTCTATGTCTTGAATGTACACACCAAATGTTATTGACATCCCACAAAGGAGGGCAAATAGCAGAACTTTAAAAATGCAATTAAATTCGCGGAGGCAGGACTTAGCAGTTAATTGGCTATAAGTCATTGACTGTTTGTCTAATCATCTGTCTCCCAAAGCATTTTAAATTCAGCCCACAGAGGTGCCACAAATGCAATAAATGTGTTCCTTAAAAATTAATGGGACAGAATTTTACCAAATTTTGGTATGTACGCTCTGGGGGCAGATCTTAACCAAAATCTTTTGTGAAGCCAAGTGATCGCTTCCAACTTAGATTTTCACTTTTTGCTTAGGTTGATCGTGAAAGGGGTTTGAACCCTCCAAATGCCGCTTGCAACTATATTAGTTTATATTGCTCCTGTGTTTTTTACTCCATCCTTTCTGGAGTCAAAGTCACAGGCTAACTTGAATACATTTTGATTGTCTTGTGCAGTCTGTCGCTCACCTTCCTGTCCTCTCCTACTCTCCCAGTTTTTTCATGCCTCTGCTGAGATAGATGTTCAGAGAACATGAGGTCCGGAAGCCTGTGGTGTTAATGTTCTCCCCGTGGTCTTTTGATCTGGCATCAGGGCAGCTGCCATTGATTAGTGTGTTTGTAGATGATTACTAAAGGAAGTGGGTGGCCAGACACAGGTCATATCTCTCCTCCTCTCGTTCACATTTTCCCTCCACATACACACACACTCAGATCCTCTTCCAAAGCTCTCTAGAATCCCACAGACAGTTGGGTTGCAGACGCGCATATAAAAGCTAATGTTATATTTTTGCTGGTATTTTCAGCAGGTTCTTTACGAGCTATCTTTACCATTTAAGAATGTAGCTGCAATCAGGGTACGTTGCAGCTCCCCAGTAATGGGATGATATCAGGAAATGATGTCACCATCTACAAGCCATGCGAGTTCCCACCCTCCCATTTTGTTGTGGTCGGTCTGTATGTTTTCCGTTTGTTTGGGAGCTAATCATTAGTGCAATGGTTGCCACATGGAATATCTGGCCAGGCATTAATAGTTGCCTTTTGTCCCTTTTTACCTCAGAGGGCCAGATAAGAACAGACTTACCATGACCTGAACGTTCACCAGATTTTTTTCACTACTTGTGAGAAAAGGTTTTGGTGTAAGGAGGAAGTAAGACAACTGCATAGCAGAGGAGAAAATGGTATTTTATTTCACATAATAGAGTTCCTATAAAAAGTACAGAATGCAAAGGAATGCTTGCCTTGTAAGTGTTTCCCTCCAGTTAAATATTTCACAAAATAAATAAATCCTTACAATATAGTCAAAACACAGTGGGTAAGTATCAAACGTTTCCTTTAAATGTGGTGTATCCTCTATTATTTAATGCTGCTGTGATAAACTGACCGATCATAACCTTCATCTTATCCATTATCTGTCTCTCCCCTTTATGTTGCAGATTATCAGGTGTCTCAAAGGGGAATATGGACTATAAATAACATCTTGAGATATTTCTGCATCTATCACAGTTCATTAGCTGGGACAGTATCTTCTGTGTTTGTCCACATTACACACATACTCCAGTTGCAAACTGTTTGGCACAGAAAAAAAAAGGATAAATATTGCATCCCGTGCCACAGAAAACACAGATTTAATCTTTTCCCTCAAAATAAAGAACATGATCTCAGTTAAAGTCAGAAGCAGAGACCATATTTTTGTGTAACAGTGTTAGTGCCTTGTTTCCAATTGAGAGATTTCTCAGTGAATGTCTTTATTTTACAGCTTTTTTTTCAGTATTGAAAACCTCTCTGTCCAGTGCTGCTTGTCTTCCTTCTCCAGTTAAGCTCTTCAGTTCACACCACAATTGGAAGGAAGTGGGTGGCCGTGTTCTTCCTGCGGGTTTTCTTCCCTCTCAGCGGCTTCCCGTGGACATTCAGACCCACAAACATCTGCCGCTTTTTGTTCCTCCACTCCGCTGACGCGTATGTGTTGTAGCCGTTCTCCTCAATCCTCTCCTTCAGGGTGCAGTCGACACCAAACTCCCTCTGGAAAAACAGTAGGTATCATGTTTCAGTGTTACAACCTCGACATGTGAGGTTAACGTAAAACACACATCATTTTCTTGTGCAAATCCATTGTGGTTGCACGTTGTACCTTGTTTATTTTCTACACCTAAATATACATTGCATGTTTTGCTTTGTGTCCTTGTGCAGAAACTAGTGTGCACTTTGAAAACTGCACAGTTTCCCTGGAGGTTCACATGTGCATGTGTGTTTCTATGTGTGTTTCTCTGTGTGTGTATATGTGTGTACACCAATCTGGTTGTGATTCAGAGTTGACCCAGCAGTAAGACACATAAAGATAAGGACGGGGGTTTGATAAGGACTAAAGAATCTAACGCTATCTCTGTCTCTGGAGCATCCAGATTGACCCCTGACCCGGATACTAACCGCTCCGTACAGTTCTCCCTTCCTGCTGATAGCCAGATAGTAGTTGCTGTTCAGCCCTTTGATGGCCACCACTCCCACATCCACCGATGTGATTTCCAGGATACCTAGAATACAGCAAAAAACAAAAACAAAGACACTTATATCAATATATCTCAATATTTCAATGAGCATTGTGCAAGTGAAATGATAATTTGGGTATTTGTTTCTGCAGTTTGAACTGAACTGGAAAGGAACAAATATCTAATTATTTTTCACGCAACTACTATAAGACAAATACAAAAGGAGGACAGAGGATGCAAAAGTGATGAACTTTTGCAAACAAAAGTGCAGAACAACAAATGCAGAGGCAACAGTCGCAGGCCAACAACTTAGGAGGACAAATCCATACATTTTTACAGAGAGTTGCTAATGAGTAACAACATGTTGCATGCTCATTTCAGGACACGTGGGAACACACAGTGTGGGAACTCTGTGTCAGGTCACAATTATTCTTTTGGCACATTTATCATTTCAATGATATTATAAAGTTACTTTACAGCCTACACCTGTGTAACAGATTCCAGCTGTGCAAGGCCATTTAGTTTGGAAATTAATGGGTGGATACCACAGAGATTCTCAGGTTGTTAATCTTCTGTTTGGTATTTGGGTTTCCAAGTCTCTGTACAAGTAATTCAGGTTCCTCATAGGCTATTAGGGGGGCTAATTTATACCCTGGTTAACAAGGGCATGCTTTTGCCACAGACAGCTGTGGTTATTTGTGTGGTCTCAGTATCAGAGGTCAGAGAGATATAACTTCCTAATGTGTCCTTTGACCACAGAACCCACTTGTCTCGTCTTATGCTGCTGTGTGTGTGTGTGTGTGTGTGTGTGAGTGAATGAGTGAACCTCCCTGGGTTCCCATGGCATGTTTGATTTCATGCCTCCCTCACTGACTTCCCTTCCCCACTTCCTGCGAGCTGTCGTTATTTTACCCCGATAAGCACACATATGTGTACGCACACACACACACACACACACACTGGGACACACACTTCAGGATGGGGGTGTGAACTCCAGAGAGTCGACGACATCCTTTGATCAGATCAGCAGCCCCACCTCTGTCTGATGACTGTTTGTGTGGTGGCCCGCTCCACTGTCAGACCCACTCCCCCGGTGGCTGAGGGGCCTCTGAGGCTGCCAGCCTCACGTACATGAGCGGACAGTGGAGGATGCAGGTGTGCCTCCAAAAGAACAATCCCTCTCTTAAAAAATACAGCCGCTTCTCTCCTCGTCCGTGAGGTCCTGACTGTATCAGTTTCTAGTTCAAACAGTGGCACCTCGGGGCAGTGAGGTCTGAAGTGGCAAGGCGGTGGTGGGGACTGTGACACAACGGCCATTGAAGATCTGAGAGGAGCTGGTTTCTGTATGGGATCGGGTGTCAGCTATGGAGTGAGGATGTAAGACAATCTATGGCAGTCTCTGGCTGCTCTGTAAACATGGGAGGGATGAAAGGAAGGAGAACAGAGGAGGACAGAGGAGCCATGACAGTGAGACTGGGGGTGGAGTGAGGATTAGTAAGGCTGTAATGATCACTGATCAAAGTCAGCCACCGGAGGCAGGGGCGAGACAGGTTGTATATACACACACATGCACACACACATGCACTCACACATGCACTGATGCACTTGCATTTACGCAGACACACACACAAGTAGTTAATATTAAAGCAGGTGAATGTGCACTTGCGCACAGCTTGCACACACAACTTGGCTGTGAATCTACAAATTCTCCATTTATTGTTCTCTGCTGAGTGCCTGCTTAGGCGCACAAGTACAGAGTAATTAACTTATGACTGCAAAAATGGGAAAATGCCATAAGAGGAAAAACGTGCTCGTCATTTAGATTCCTTAAGATTACAACATTAAGCCTGAAACGTGACAACAATGCTTTTGTTGGGCGGGTTTTACAAACCACACATGTAAAATGTAGCCTAAAGTCAGCCAGCCAGGTTCAGCTGTTTACGTGGGGGAGACGGCAGTTTTTCTTTTGCATGCTGGTTGCTTTTTCCTAATGTGTGGCTTATTTGATATGCTCTGTTTAGAGTTACAACAGTAAATCGTGCGTTGGTTGTGGAATGGAGGTACACAATGCCAGTGAGAATTAAAGGCGGTTTTTCCACAGTGGGATGCCAAAAACCATGTGCTTTGCAGCTTCTTTTGTTATTCTTTCTCACTCTTACTTTGCTCTTTTTTTAAAAAAAAATGTTTGAGGCAGCACAAAATAACTTTGAGCAGATAAGGTTGAAAATAAATTTAATTTGTACCATTTTCATGCAGAAAAATGTTCTTGAGTGAGGCGTAAATCAGGATATATAGTAATAACACTTGAAAAGGACCACACTGAGTGTATTTACTCAGCAGGGATATCCATCCTCTTCCCCACCTCACAGAAAAGCTATACATCTCTCTCTCCTTAAACCTCCATAGGAGCACCATCTGTTTTTTTCCCATGCAAAAGGCCACTGCTTTGATTAAAGGAGATGAATGCGCGCAAAGACGCACACTTACACATGCACACATGCATATACTAGGTACACACAGTTCTTGAGCTGTGTCCAGAAGCATCTTGCACACATGGCCCCAAGAAACTCAACTGGTGGCCTTACACAAATGTACACACACACATTTACACACACCCACGATCTTGACAGGCTCAGCCTCTCACACCATCACAGCCGTGGATGATTAACTAAAAGTCTTTTACCTCCAAGCTTATGTTTTAGTCTTATTTAGCAATATTTCACTAGTTACTCGGAGCTCACTTGAAATTCAGCTCAATCAGAGATATTTTAATTACATACTCAGACCGTGTAGATAGCTACTTAGCTGACTTTAGCAATAATCTCCCTCCCTTTCTCTCTGCCTCTCTTTAACCTCAGCACAGGCTCCCAGCGGGTTGGAAAGCCATGTGGGACAGTTTTGCGCTGGCATCCCCATAAATCTGTGGGAGGCTGGATACTGCCTCTTTAACATACAGTTAGCCGGGTCCTCACAGGGCCACAGGCAGCACCCAAAAAGAAGGCCTCCATATCCCACACACCTCTTAGTAAAGCTTGATAAAAATATAAATTCATCTGTATTAAATCTTGAAAGGTTTTGCAACCTCTGGCTCAGAGAAAAGGCAAGCCATCCTTAACTCACTGCAAAAAAAAAAAAACTTGATATTTTGTCACTTCAAGGGACCATCGAGGGTGTACAAAGGACGTCAGCCCTGGGATCATGTCTAGCCCCGGGGGCCAGAGCAAAGACTGAAGCTGCTGTTGTGTAGTATCCTTTACCGTGAGAACCTGATATGAGGGCACATAATCCACACACAGTGTCCCCCGAGCCCCTCAGGACACAGCTTTTTGATGGCACCACCGGTGATACTGAAGACGCACGGCTTTGATGTGGCCACAATGATGTTCAGCCATGTCATTCATGAACTTGTACCTCTAGAGAGTCCCCTGTGCTCTCTTTCACCTCCCTCCCCAAATGCGCAATCTGCACTTCCTCAAACCGACTTTTGAAAAAGGCAACAGGCTGCTAAAAGTGAGGAGTTGTGAGTCAATAAAAAAAGAAGACAGAGCTAAATCCTCTCCCAAACGTACATAAAGTTTAGGGTAAATTCACACACCACTATTATGACAAAGTGAGCGAGACTTCCTAACGCCACTTCAGTTTTACTACTTGAAAGAAAGCCCTAACAAAAGTGGCAGTAAAGACATCAAAATGTAATACGGTCAGTAAATAAGGTTGCCTCTGTCATGACCTTGTCAAAACAAACATTTCCCCTGACATTCTGCCTCCCTGTGCCATTTCCCCGAAGTCACTTTGATTGAATGTGTAGTTTAGTTCTCCCAAGAGGAACATTAAAAGGTTCCATATTGCCTACACTCTCTATGGGGTTGGGGGAGAGACTGAAAAGGGAATAAAAGAGCATCTGAGAAGGAAAGGAGCAAATATACATATATATCTCCTTTAA
>JAQMCX010000048.1:4102451-4120321 GCA_029814765.1 Acanthurus leucopareius
TATATATCTATGTGTGTTTGTCAGTAATAAGTGAGCACATGTGTCCAAGTCGTCTGCTATGTGATCACACACCCACCAGAGCATGTGAGTGCCCGCTGGCTGATAGGCACACACACGTAGCTCGGTGGGAATGCTGGGAGACTAATGAGAATGCTATTTTACTGACTGATATGCCGAAACATACAACATGTAATCACTTTAAAGACGTGTTTCTGCGAGTGAGCACGTCAAAGTGCTTTAAACAAATGTCTGATCTGTGACTGAGGGTATGTAATTTGCTCAATGCTGGCTGGCAGGCGGGCAATCTGAGTGGGAGAGCGAGAGAAGCACAGACACGGACAGGCAGAAAGAGTCTGAAAGCATCAATGAGACTGACAGCCATGTCAACCACCCCTCCCCAAAAGCCCTGTTTCTTCTGTGGTTGTTATCAGAGCTGTTTACCCTGGGCTGTGAAGACTGCCTGATAATGGCTGGGTTATCTGCCCCTGCTCCTCTTTAAGACATCTGAGAGCTACCATCATTGTGCTGAGTGTTTGGACAGGAGAGATATCAGTGGGATGTCTGGTTTAAAACAAAAAAGACGACTCTAATCGGGGATTGCTTCATCCTAACTACCAGCAAATGGCAGGCTGGCGGCCGCAAATGGAGACATTTTTTAAATTCAAATTCAGTGTTAACATTGAACTCATCCATTCAATTTATACATCTATGACGGTTTTATTTAATGGAATTTGATGGAATTCAATGAATGGACACATAATCTCTCAAATTTCAAATAAACACACATTAAAAAGAGGGTTTCTTAGTACCAGAAATATGGCTGACTTAAAGCAGTCAACAGGTGCTTTTATCATATGTATTATATTATTGCCTCAAAATCCAAATAAGATTGAAAGTTTTGGTTGCTGAAATTAAAGCCTTGATTTTACACTGGCAGTTTGAAAGGTTAAAACTTAAGTAAGCCTTGATTCAGATCACTTTTAATTTTTGCAGCCCTGCAGATCATCCTCAGGGTCTGATTCTCTCCTGTTGGACTACTTTTGTGCATTAGGGGTTTACTTACTGAGGGGGTCATCCTTGCTCTTGGTTCCATTGACCCTTCCATTCCTATCGATCCTCAAGAAAAACTTCTGGAAAGAGAACAGCTTCCTCCTCCGTATGTCTCCTTGGAGATGATTGTAGCTGCGCACATGCCTACCCTGTGGTCCCCCAGTCCGGCCCAGGGGGCCCCCAGTGGCCCTGGGCCTAGAGACGACCTCAGTCTCAGAAATGTTCAGTGGAGCCCTGAGAGTTCGTTGGTTGGCGAGCCACAGTCTGTCTCTGCGGAGCTGATGGCAGGCTGCTCTGGGCAGGGAGAAGGAGAGAAGCACCAGGGCAACCAGGAAAGGTAAAGACAGGGGGGACAGCAGCGTTGATGACCTTAGTCTGGAGCTGATCCCAGAACCAGAACGAGCCCCTAACCCAGCCCTGGAGCAGGACGAGGCAGAGGCAGCCTTACTCCCTCCAGCAGCCCATCTGATCATGGTAGTGTGCTGTGTGGAGGACTAGAGGCAGCCACAGAGCCTGGGACATGCTGCTGGGGGCGAGGATAGGCTGGGAGGGCAGGGAGGGGAGCCCTCCACGGTACACACTGTGCGAGATGATCCCTCTGCAATGTCCAAATTATTGAGCACCTGTTTGATTTTCTGAATAGATTTCCCTCCGAATTAGTTTTGACTGTTCAACAAGTCACTGCTTTTCAGGCTAACATTCCAAAGAGTTCTTCTCTTCACTGTTTTAGGCTGATGATTAGAAAGTCTGCAGTCCAAGTCTGTTTTGGAAAATAAATAGTCTGAATGAAAGAAGATTACAAAGATTGTGTGTGTGTATTCCGGTAACAAACCTGTTTTTTTTCCCCCAATTTTCTTCCGTTTTGTAACTCTTTCTAAATTGCTTGTGAAATTTTCACTATTATTCTTGGCTGCTCCAGTGGGACCCTTGTATTTCCAAGCAGTGATTAATTAAAAAAAAGAAGAAGAAGAAATTAAGAAAAATCCAAAAATTTAGAGTTCACTGATATCCAGGTAGAAAGCTTGTCCTGTGTAAACTGTTAAGGTCCGGTGAAATTAAAATTAAAAAAAATTAAGAATACAACACAGTCTAATTGTCCGATTTGCTGCTACGCTCCACACGTGCAGGAAGGCATTTTCAGATTTCACTCTGAGGAGGAAAACCAGGATTCAAGACTTAAAGAGGAACGCTGGTGAATCCAGGCGCATGTCAGATAATCCATCTGTCTTCTGCTGCCCTGCTCCTCTCGCTCTCTCCTCATCTCTCTCCCTCCTTCCCTCTCTCCTTCTCTACCCCTAAATTACTCCACCTTCATACAGCATCGAGGTAACAGTCCGGGGAGGTCTCTCTCTCTCTGTCTGAGGGTTGAGTCAGAGTTGTTCACCTCCTCTTCATTTGCTCCTTTAAATGATGTTTCCTGGTGTGATCTCCTCACCTGAAGGGTGATCACAGAGAATGACTGTGTGTTGGTGTTGTGTTGTGTGTAGCTGTGTGACTCTGTTAGTTATTTGATCCCTCCCTCCTTTACTCAACTTCCCCTCTCACATATGGGAGCAAGTACTGCTCTGCATGTGTGTGTGTGAGTGTGTGTGTGTGTGAGAGAGAGAGTGTGTGTGTGTGTGTGTGTGTGTGTGTGTGTGTGTGTGTGTGTGTGTTTGTGTGTGTGCATGCCTACATACAAGCAAATGTAACTTATGAGAGTGGGTGATAGCAGGGTTTATCTAAGTAGACGCAGCCATGCAGGAAGAAGCAGTCTGTTAGTATTGGATCAGATTGTGCTGATGATTGGTTTATTGATTAATTGAAGAGTGCTCTTGTTTTTACTGTGTGTGCAAAAAAAAAAAAAAAAGTTGCATTTTCTCTTCGGCATGTATTGTTAATTTTTCTTATTCCAGTTCATCGTGCCTGTATGGCTGAGTGTAAAGGGGGATAAGTACCACAAATTGAAATGCACCCATTTACTACTCATTAGGATGTGATAATCCTGACAAGTGGCCATCCTCCTTTATCTCTCCAGATAAAAATCATATCAAATTACTGTTGCTGGTTCCAGTCTGGATGCTGGCTTATCTCGCTCATCTCGCTCAGGCCTCTCTCTTTCCAACATGGCACTTTATCGTAGTGTTTAATCTCTCCCGCAGCTCTGTAATGCAATGAACCTCTCCAGTTTCACTCACCAGACCTCCGTCTTGATCGGTGACTCAGGTGTCTGAGTGGCCCTCAGCCAATGAGACTCTCCTTTACAACCATGCATCACTTGGTCCTCAAGGCAAAGCAGGCCACAGGATGGACAATGTCATAGTGGACTAGGCAGCAATGTACAGTATGTGCAATGAATGTGCAAAATATTAGGGATGGTCTCTGCTCTCACGAAGACGAGGCAAGCTTTATCTCGTTGGTTTTATTGATTTTCAACACACAAGGAGGTGTAGAGAAGCAGAGTTAGAGGACACACTTATGAGTTTTGAGTTCAGACACGGGTTACGCTGCAACCCCAATGCCAGTGAGAGTATTTCAGGCTTATTAAGATATTAACAATGATCAAATCCACTCTGATAAACAAACCTTGTGCTCTTAGTCTTATCTGCTACTCCTGATCCTTGTGTCTTTAATGTTGGGCTCTGTCTTGGTTCCCGCTTTCCTTTCCTTAGTTCTAGTTTTTAGTGCCTGCTTTAATGTCTGTCAACGATCTACAGCCAGAGCAGTGGTCTGGTCTTAACTCTGGTCTTGGCTTGGCTTTATCTGGGATATAAACAAAGCAATCTTATCAGCACTTCCTTTGTGGCGTCCCTTCCCATTGTGATAACCTGAATCAGTGCAAAGGAAACAGAGCTGGGAGGAGCAGGCCTCATTCATATTGATTATTGTCACAGCAATAATTGTGGAGTATTGCTTTTTCTAGATTTACCTCCATCGCTTAAGATGGCCTTCATCTGACTGAAATGGTATCTAACTATGAATGATTTAATCTAAAATAAAATGCACTTCTTCTTCTTTTTTTTTTTTACCAAATTCAAGGTTTCTTTATTTTTATACTGTGGTTCAGTAAAACCAAAATAGGTACTTTCCCTTCTGATTCTGAATATAACAGCCATTACAGCCATTAATCTGCAACATCTTTACTTGTACTGTGAAAATAAATACTGAAAAAAACAGTACCAAACAGAAAAAAATACAAGTTGCAATCGTTAAACTAATGGAATAATTGTATTTGATTGTATTTAATCTCTCCTTAAAAGTCTCCCACTGAGGTTAAATACTTTTACCAATCTTAAGAGGACTTTACCTTAATAGAATAATCAGAATGATTAATAGAACAACATTGTGTCCTCGGGGTGAAGGCCATTTAAAAAATATGTTTTAAGAAATATATTATTTTGGAAGGAGTACTAAATTAATTGCCTTGTTAAGTTGGAACTTTTAAATTCTTTCAGTGTTTTCATCGCTCAACAGAAAGTACTTCTCTCGAGCGGTACACTTTTCACGAGCAGTATGAGCTTAAATATCGTAACATTCCTCAACTGACAGCTCGGAGCTGTGTGTTGGACTCAGTTTAATACATCAGGATTGCAGTTGCATGTGTCAGATTTTTATATCAGAGTTCAGAGAGTCTATAACTGTGCAGATACAGTATACCCCGCATGTCCTCTGTAAGTGCCTCAGAGGGATGAAGGGCTGCAATGCTGCTGATAGACTCACGAGATTGGCAGGATTTCTTTAGAAGCCAAGAAGCAAATTCTTTGTTAACGTAACCGTGCCTGTGTTTTTTTCCTCCTAAACGCAATATAAGTGAGATTTGCAGGGTCTGGAGATGGTCTCATCTCCCTCCCTGCTCTAGCTTTAGCATTTAGCGTATCTTTATAGATGTATCTCCCAGAATTGCATTTCAAAGGTCAAAACAATAGTCAATAGAACAGACAAATGCGCTTTTGATCCCTCCCTACAGGCTGTGGCTCTAGCTGAGTTCTTATGCTATTCCCAAAAACAAAAACGTAATTGCCATAAAGGCAATGAAAAGTCAAATACCGGAAATTTATATGCGTCAGTGGAGATTTGATTTTACACAGTAGCAATTGCCAAAAGGAAAAATGAATAGAGGCAAAACACATGAAAAGACCTTTTATTCCTTTTAGAGTGTAATGTAAGTTGGGTTCAAAAAAGGTAACTCCTTTTTCCACATTTGTCTTTAACAAAGTAGTTAAACCATCATGTGTTTGTGCTTGTGTTCACATCACTTGGCGGTTACAGTGCTGATACTTTATATCTGTGTGATTACATTTGCATTTTTATTCGAGCCACATTGAAAGAAAGGAACAAGTTAGGAACAAAGTAAAACATGCAAACAGGCACTTGTGGGTCATTTGGCAATCAGTGTGGGCGTTGATATTAAAGTTTAAAGACTTAAGAAGAAAGTTTCATAAAACACATTTTTACAGGCAGCAATGATATGATCATGTGGGAGCAAGATGGACATCCAGAAAACAGCTGTGCACTGGGATTTTTGGAGGTAACTTATTAAACCCACCTGTACGGACTGATAATTCCCAAAGTTTTCCTTCAAGGGTTTTCTCAAATTTCTAAAATTACATGTCAGTCTGACCCCGTGGATAATCTTGTATTTTAAAGTATGTTTTGTGCACCAGTGTGACACCTCTTACATTACCCTGATTATAAGATTGTTGTTAATATGAATTCTACGTAGTTTGATGTCAGCGTTGCTAAACATTGTCACAGAAACCAAAGACCCATTTTTAATTAAATCAGTAGTTGTAACTTGTAAGACCCCCTTCTGTTTTTTATTTACACAGCACATTACTTGGTGATCCATCACAGAACTTAACTGTTGTGGTTTCTGTTGACGAAGTCTGAGGTTCCTTGGCTTGCATCACTTTCTCTTCCTGTAAAACCATGATGGCATTGTTGCTCATGCAAACTAAGTTGTTCCTAGTTCTTTTTAAAATGCTGCTCCCTGCCAGCATCAAATGCATCGCTTCTTATGTGTCATGATTTTATTAACCTTTATCAAGACCTGCTTGACCCCAAATGTTTTAAGCAAACAACTGTGTGACTGTCATTCACTGGAATTAGGGATGAATCAGTCAATAAATTAGTCCAAGCTGTTTAAATGAAAAAGTCAAATTATGCTGAAACTATGAATTCATACCTGTATGGGAGGCATTTTGCAAGCAGAATCTTATATGTGATGCTCTTGTTTAAGAGTAACTTGCCAACTAAACTCAGATCCAGCCAAGTTTTGGTCTGTTAATAAAATCAGATTTTGTTCTGTTCTCCCAAACCTTCTTAATCCTGATCCTTGTGGCAGCAGGTGGATTCAGTGCTGAGCACCATGCAATCTGGTGTTCTGTCTGCGCAACGTACTGTATCACATTAGCAAGTCGAACTGTGGAAATTCACCTTATTCATGTCATGTGTCTCTGATTTTGCTTGGCCTCATTGTGAGTATTTTGGCCCTTTTGGTACACTATCATTAAGCAGATGTTTTATAGAGAAAAGCACCTCACTCCGAGTTACTTCAGCTCAAATCCATATGTGGTCTATGAGGGAGTCAAACACACGACTCACAAACAACCAAACTGACCTATGGGAACCATGTGTGTGTCTGTCTGTGTTCCCTGGGGCCTGCTCTGTGTGTGCCGGGTCAGAGGAGGCCGGGGCTTTAATAAAGGAGCAGGCCTGGTACAGGGATGCCAGTCTCACTGCCTGGGGACATGCAGCCCTGATGGGGTCCAGATGAGAGCCACCAGACTGGACTTCCTCCTCAAAACCAACAGCCAGTTGGTGCACAGATTACGTCCGACGGCCCTCTTCCTCTCTCTGGGTTTACTCTGGCATTTGAAGGGTAAGACACCAGATTAAAGGAACATTCTCCCTTAATGCTGCTTTAAAGCCTTTCATAGATCACAGTGTTAGCTCATGCTTTAAAGAAATAACTTGCTAACACGTGCTTGGCTTATTCTAGAGGCCTCTTTTTTTCTGTTAGTCATCAAATGTAAATATTTAATATGTCCCTGGCCGATATGTTGGGGGGTGTCTGGTAACCCACTAGATGAGGTTGCTGTTTCCTGCTTTACGGTGATCAATAGATGTTTGTCATGTTATCTTCCACGTCCTGAACAGGCACTTACATCATCCTCCTCTGCTGAGTGTCAGTTTCAGCAGGGCAGAGGAATTTACTTACAGGTCAGACACTGGATCAGCTGATCTGCGCTGAGCTGTCCTCTGTCTTTCTCAGGGGCAATGTGAGGTGACAGTGCAGTAAATGTACAATGAAACTTTTTAATAGAACCAGCATATCAATAAGCGATGTGAAAATAATTTAACTTTGATCTCTTTATGAAAACATATACATTTGTCAACCATTATGGTAGTTTGTCACACTCTCAAAGCGACTCTACCTGTGATGTGTGTACGTGCAGTGCAGAACAATCTGTGGGACGTTTGCTGGATTAGTCAAAGTAGAAATTTCTAGCAGTTTTCCAAAAACTGTATTATATCATGATGATATACAATAATATTACACACCTATAATAATATGCATTGAATGCACTCAGGTTAATTTGCATTGGCAAAAATTACAAATGCATCTTGAACTGTAATAATCACTTTAAACTAGATAGAATTATGCTGTCTACATATATATGTTTATGTATATATATATATGTGTGTGTGTGTATATTTATATATATATATATATATATAGGTGTGTGTGTGTGCATGTTTAAAAAATGGGATATGTGTGCATATGTGTGTAAAAAGAAAAATGGCATTGAACTGTGTAACTGACTCCTACGTTTTCTTTGCTTGGCTCAGAGCTAAACTTGCACTACAATTTACTGGTGGTTTGATTTTTTTGTCCTGAGTCCAAAGTTCTGAGTTCATTTTACTCAAAAATAACAAAAAATAACACAACAAAAGCCACTTTTACAACTCTTGTTTTGAAACAGAAGTGGAACACAACTTTTAAGTGCAGTATCAACATAATACACACCTGACTGTTATATTTATTATTACCCGTACGTGCCGATTAGATACGCTTTTACTTTTATTGTAATACACTATGTCCCAAAGCTGCAGAGCCAACGTCTGTTTGCTAATGTTGGCCTCGTGCACAGTCAGTCTGGAAAAAAAATACAAATAACGATGTAAACATTCGATAATTAAATTCAAACCCACAATTGTTTGGCTCTGAAAACACCTCAATTGTGTTGCACGAGCTGTTTAAAGTGATTTTATGGCCATTCTTGCCCTTTATGGAGAACAACCAGTCATCAGCCACTTGCAATGTTTTGACAACAGCTGAAACGGAGTTGTCCCAGATAAGTTACTGTTTGTTACACCTTTCACTCTTTAGTGATGTTTTGAAAAGTAAAAATTAGGATATTTTAATATTAAATGAATACCCTAAATATTATTATGAAAAAACACCTTTATTACATTCCAGTTGACTTGCTCGTTGACATTTTGTCAGCTTCATGTCTCTGTTGTCATCCAGGATTTGGTTTGGAAATGTGTTAATACGTCTAGAAACTGTTGAGGAAATCTTAATAAAAAAATAAGCTATTTAATAACATCACGTTGGTATTATTTCACTTCTAAGAAGTCTAAAGCCAGCGTAAAGTGAGAATTTCAGATGCTCTTTAATATTTTTAGGCATTTTTTCCAGATTTCGAGCTCAATCGCCTTCCCGTTGTGCAACTCTACAATGACATAACAGAATGAGAGATGTGGTTAGGTAATGCAACTGGATGGTGTTTGCTCTGTCATGATAACACACACACAAACACACTTCTGGTTTTCAGGACATGATGCTCCACACTGACCCAGGATTGTGTTACTCCTTCCATTACTGCTGACTAACTCTTGGTCTCTGGTTTGCAGGTATGGAGTGGGCCAGCATCCGTCCGTGTCAAGTTATCTGGCACTGAGGAGCCTGGGAAATCTGGGCCAGCTGAACCTGATCCCCGAAACAGAGCCTGGTACTGCTGATTCTGGTGTTACACGTCCAGCAGCATCTGGCACTCTTAGGCTAGAATGACCTTGCTGACATGAAAAGTCATGAAGCAGAAGACGTGATGTGGTAAAGAAACAGTATGCTAGCTTAGATTAAAGGTGCAGTGCAAAGGATTTAGGGAGATATGTTTGAATAATATTGAAAAATGAAATGTAATATTCAAAATTATGTTTTCATTGGTGTTTAATTTATCATTTATATTCTATAATTTATCATTTTTAAAAAATAAGAGTCGTTGTGTTTTCATTACGTTAGAAAGAGCCTTTACATCTACAGAGGGGGCAGATCCTCTTCCGTGGAGTCTGCCATGTTGCTCCACCATATTTCTACAGTAGCCAAGAATAGACAAACCAGGTGTGATCTTTCAATTTTTTCTTGAGGTCTGCAATCAGTGTTGCTTCTTTCATAAGCCTGGGAGAATGATATTGGGATATTATCCCCCGAGATAGGGATATTCAGTTGGGTGCAATCTGCAACCTTACCACCAGTTGCCACTAAATCCAACAAACTGGACCTTTGTTGGACCGGTTCTTTTTCTTAATATCTTAGACTTAAATAATAAATATTGGACAGAGCCCCAGCAACATAAACTGCTGTCAACTATCACCAACTAATAACTTCTGTCACTCAATGTGGCCACACCCCAAATTTTAAGCCTTAGTATGATGCACAAAAGTCCCTGTCTCCCATGCAGTTGACATGAATGGAAAAAAAATAATAAAGAGATCAAAGCCTTCTGTTCCAGGCTGTAAACATGATAATTATTGCTGTAAAGATGGACTCTTTAGTATGGGGCTTTATGGCAGTTGCCTTGTTTTTGGAACATCTTCAAGTGGCCATTTAAAACGCTATAGTTATTGGCACTTCCAATCTCTGCTTCATTTTTCAGAGGTTGTCAGGTGGTTAAAACTAAAGCAATTCTGTGGCTGTACATTTTACAGTACTGACATCATTTTACAGCTTTCTGGCTTCAAGCTGAACAGTAAAGTGAACGATGGCTAATAAAATCACCCAGACTTGCCCGCATACATCATACAAGCACATTAAAAACATTCAAAGTTTTATTTCATGTTTCAGTCACAAAGCAGTTTTGTCACACACATCTTTCATCATCACATTTATTGATGGAGACCTGTGAAGTACAAAGCAGTCAAGGTGATGTAACGTCTGCGTGACAACAGTAACACCTGTACAACATCATACAAACACAGCGGCCATCTTTAGAGGGACCTGAGAGGGATGACCTGCAACACCTCTTTCTCATGGTTGATCTCACACCAGAGGAGGAACACCACAGGTTCGACTGCAGAACTGTGCACATTCTGCAGCTGATTTAATTATCATTGTAACAAAAATGACCAAAGCAGAAGCTTGCACAAAGAATAATGTAAACACACAGTGTCAGCTCTGAGAAAAAAAACATCCACTCGAGCAGAAAAAAGCAAAATATTTGAGTACACAACACAGAGATTATTAATACTATTAACAATTTAAAAAAGAGGTCACAAAAATCTCTATTTACATTCTGTTTTTAATGAGTTTACTTGAAATATAAAAAAAGTAATTGCGAACATGACTGTTATAAATCATCAGCACCTTGATTAGAAAAGCACCTTTGGCCCTGAAAGATATGTACTGTGCATTATCTCTGATTTTTTTTACTGAATAATTAACATTTGTAGAAGTATATTGTTTTACAATGGTAATTTTTTTAATGACTTAAACTTTGTAACTTTAAAATTATACTTTGATTATTTTTTGCAAATAGTTATTTTTATGTTTTAATAGACTTAATACTTTGCCCCAGTTAAATCACATTCCTTTTATGGCAGACTTAAGCATCAAAAAATTTAATGTCAATAAATTTGCTAAAGATTATTCATAAGGGAATTATTTTAATCTGAGTGAGCATTTCTGCTCAATTTAACATGGCTCAGTAAAAATTAAATATCTTTCAAAGTATGTATTTATCGCCAATGTCTTTTTCTCTTAATTGCTTTTTTTATTTTTCCTCTTTTTCTTTTAAAATCTTAATCAGAAAAACACCAAAATAAGTTTAAAAAAGTTAACTTTGTTAAACGGTGACCCATGTTTGTTTGAGCTGATGAAGATGTGCTTGCTGTGGCGTTGTGCCACTTCGGACGTGTCAGTCTGTGAATAGCACGGCTGTATGCCAGCATTGCATGAGGATACAGTAAGTTTACTGCAGTGTGGATGTGTCCATTGTAACACAACTGTGTGTGAGTGTGTGTGTGTGTGTGACCCTGGCTATGGCCCACAGGTGACGCAACACTGTCTTTGGACCGACCTGAGAGAACAGCGACCCAACAGCTTCAGCTTGTCACAGAAGCGAGAGGACATGGTGTTCTTCTTGCAAACTGGACCTGCATAAGAAAAAACATGACTTTGAGGTCAGAACCATCAAACACTGTGATACACATGTCAAGTTCATATTGGCTGATTTTAAGCGAGAGATTGATTAGATAGAAAAAAGCAAAAGACATGCTTTAATGTTGATAACCTATTAGGCCAGATAGACACACACACAGACAGACAGAGTGTTGTGTACAGACCTATATTGGTCTTGCATTCCTGCATATTGCACTTCCTGAGTGTTTCTGGTTTGGAAATCTTCTCACAGAGGCTGTTTGGCATTACAGCCAAATCCTGCTCACTTGCACAGATGACTTCACGCTGCTGCTGACCTCCGCCACAAGTCACAGAGCACTGCAAAGTCACACACACACACACACACACACACACAGAGGGATCAGTTCATAGATAGTTCAATTCTTTGACAATTACATACATATTACACACTATTACATCCGCCAACCTAAATGCTTTTTCGAACAAGAAATGCCATTAATGCCAGAAGAAAATCTTGATCATATGTGACTGACCTGCTCCCAGTCCCCAGCCCTCCACTGAGTGCAGGGCTTCAGACTGCACGGCTCTGTGCTGTTTGGCCTCAGCGTGGTGTCACAGCGATGAGGCGCAGGACAGTACACCAGCCGCTCCCTGATGCCTTCACCACAGCTGCCAGAGCACTGAGGAAGACACAAGGAAATAAGAGAGGTGATCGCTTTTATGCTGAGACTAAAACAAGTCAAATCTTCCAACATATGCATCAGAATAAAATATAATATTAAAGAGATAGTACACATAAACCTCTGGAATTTGATGTGACTACACAAGTGAAATATCCTCAGTTGACTATAGCAGAGACAATTCTTGACACAGAACAGAAATAATTTTGGCCTTTTATAAAATATGATTATCAGAAAATGGCATGAAATCAACATAAATGTCTCATGTAAATGACTAAAAACATTCTCGAGCACAGCAGATTAGTAATCAAATTGTAAAAATTCGGCTTTTTAGACAGCAGCTTATAATGTTCAGCAATGAAGAGTCACATCCCACAAATTACAAAAATATGGGCTTGAAAAATCTTAAGGATGGAAATCTCAGAATCTGGGCAGACAGCAAAAAATGTCACTCACTGCACAGCTAGATTCCACTTGAGGAAAGACAGAAAATAGCCATGTATATTTATATAAACGTGTATCGCTCCTTAGAGCTGAAAAAAAACGAAACATTCTACATACAAGTGTAATATGAAGAGATATGATGCCTATAGTGCTCATACCGGTCCCCATGGTGATATACTCCAGGCCATGCAGGGCTTGTGGGAGCAAGTCAAAGTGCTGACGGGCCTGCTGGACACAGCTTGGCAGTGGAAAGGTCTGAGGGGACGATTACTCTGAGAGTCCACGCACTGGACATCACGGTACCTCCTACCCACCACCCCACAGCTGTCTGCACACTGTGGAGGAAGTCACAGTGCAATAAACGGCCCAGAAATACATCAAAAGTAAGAACTGTATAGATGCAAACCCATTTAATTAACAAGTGGGTTAATAAATGTAATTATAACATCCCTCACCTTGCTCCAGCTGCCACTCTGCCAGGCGGCACATGGCTGCAGGTGACATGTCCGCGCAGGCTCGGGTTTCTTTGTGTTGGCACAGTCCACATCATTCTGGGAGCTGCACACGACTGTCCTCCATATTGCTCCGATCCCACATGTCGTTGAACACTGGGGAGGGTGAAGTATTTTCCCATTAAAAACTTGGCTTGGGTTTATATGTTTACCTGACTGACAAACTGGATAAAGTGACGTGTGAGGCTTTAATGTTGTAAAGATGATGCTTTCAAAATCTTAGAAACTACAACCAGAAATTCGCAAAGGACTGTACCTGTGGTTTTGCATGTCTAAGCCTCATAAAAGCATATTCTCCACTCATTTTCTAAATCATACATCATTTAATTTCCTACCACCAAGAAGCCACCGTAAATAACTTGCTAGCTGCATGAACATTCACATGCAGCCATCAAATCCACCACTGCATAGTTTGTTGCTTTTAAACCACATTATGCAGCTGCAAGCAGTGACAGTTTTTAAAACTTGGACCACATCGGCTCTCGTGTAGTCCTCTCTCTCTGCCACATTGCAAATCAGCATCCCACTTCTTCACCATGCTCTTAGAGGGGGTATCCTCCCATAGTGTTGCCTACATGCCCTCGTAGACCTCCTTGGGTGAACCCTTGAGACGGAGGCAGTGGTTGAATACACGAAGGCCCATGTTTTCCATTTTCCCAGATCATGCTGACTTGCAATTTTCAATTACCCAAAACAAAATCCCACAGGAGTTATTAACTTCAAACTATCTGCACAAACACTCAAAGAGCTGAAGGTGCTAAATGTAACATTTTAGCACCAATTACAGTAAAATTCCTCACTTTAACTCTCATGACTTTGTTCATGTGGCTTCAAATGTGGTTGAATCTGTTTACAATCCTATACGGTCTCGCAGTTGGGATTTCTGGTTTTCACCCAGGTGGCCGGGGTTCAGCTCTCCATATTGGAACAGTTTCATGTCTTTCAGTCAGCATTCATCACGTTGCTATACACTCTTGTACTCTGCCCCCGTACTGTATCCAAAATCTATGTTTTTTTATCATTTGTCTTTTGTGTTTTCTAGCAATATAATGTAAACTGAAGTTTAAAATCTTGATCTCAAGATCTTCTGAGACATTAAAAAGAGAATTTTCAATTCCTGCTAGCAAGAAAATTTCCAAAGAAGAAAAATTCCTTAAATTTTTAAAAAATTAAGTTAAACCAAATGTTCACTGAATCTCTGCAGGTTAATTTTCAACACCTATGGTTTCATGGCAGGTCTGGACAGGAATAAAATAATCTTAATATGTAATGCTTTAAAAAATGGCCAGCATTAATGTCAAGTCTGTAGTCAAGGGACTAAAATATGTAATTTTACTGGTATGGTGTTTTAAACAGTAGGACAATGTGATCATAAACAAATGTCTACACCCACCTCGCTCCAATTTCCTACAACCCAGAATACATCCCTGCTGACGGACTCTCTGGACATCAGGTTGCTTTGGTTACTGTTGGAGCTGCTCTTTGGGCTTTCTGCTTGTTGCTTTTGACTCCTGGAGCGATTACTTTTGGACCAAGAAGAGGGCTTCTTAGCACGAGAGACGGAGCTGTTTTTCTTGGGTGTCACAGCAGGCCTCTTTGGTTTAATAATCCTCACTGTGGGCTGTAATGATGGTGTAGCAGTCAATGGCTTTCTTGCAGTTGTGGAGGGAGCTTGTGTTGTGTGGAGGCCACCTTTTGATGGCACCGAATGGTCCCTGTACATGGGAGTGGTGAGGGGCACCCTGTGTGTCCAGCGGTTGTATGGATTAATAAGAGGGGTGGTGTGACGATTGGTGAAGGGATAGTGATGAGTGGTCTTAGCCCATGTTTCAGTACTGGTGTGTGGGGGAGAATAGGTAGTGGGTGCTTTGGTTGTGTGCACGGTGGGTGGACTTGTTTGTAAATCGGGTGTAATGAGCGGTGTTGGTGTGGTTGATTTAAGAGGATTTTTGAGTGATGTAGATGTGGTAACATCCAGGTCAATAATCCCCTCCTCCTCTGTCGTCCTCTCTTCAACAACATAATCATATCCTGGAGTATACATCACCACATTAGGCGTACTTCCCTCCTCTTCCTCCTCCCCCTCCTCTACATTTTCTTTGTCCACGCCTGTTGCTTTTCTGTCCTTGGCTTTAGATGGGAGATCTTTCCCACTCTTATCCTCATTTTTCCTCCCTTTAACATTGAAGTCATAATCATCTGTGTCCATGATTTCAGGAACTGTGGTTGTAGGGACTGAAAGGGATGTGGTGGTAGGGATTAAAGCAGTTGTTACTTCTTTGGTGGTTGTTTTCTTCCTCATGGTGATAGCAGCTGTGGGTGTAGCTGTGGCCGTGGTGCTCGCCGGGGTCCAGGTAGGTGCACCAGGATGCTTAGTGGGGTGGCTCTTAGGTGGGGTGATGCGGCGATACTTGGGAGGAGGCCCGGGCCGTCTGCGGAGACTTGAGTTGGGGCAGCTCTGCAGGGCACACAGTGATCTGGACCGAGGTTTGGTTGAGAGGTCACAGGTCTTCTTGGGTGCCAGTGCACACGTGACTGTACGTGAGCGAACGCCTCCTCCACATGTGACCGGGCACTGCAAAGAGAGAAGAACACAAATGATAAATCAATGCAGAAAAAGTGAATAGACCAGAGTGAGAGCGATAAAAGCCACAGACAGTTATAAAACAGACCTCTTCCCAGTTGCCGACAGTCCAGTCCTGTCCGCAGGGCACGTCTCGGTTGCAGGGCACCACAGGTTTGGGTTTGAGGAGATGCTTGCACTCGACCGGGTGTAGCACCCTTTCCTCCCCAAACACTGTGCGAACACAAAGCACTGTTCGCTTGCGTACACCGTCTGATCCACAGGTGGCAGAACACTGCTGCCACCCACCCACCCACCACCTGAGGAAGAGGGTGAAGAGTTAAACTGCCGATAGAGGTGATCTGATTGAAATCAAAATAGAAATAGTGAGCTCATGGTAAGTGACCCTGAAAGATGTAAAACTGTCATATCCATCAATGAATATTTACCAAAAGTACAAACTCTTTGTATATATTCTCTTAATAATTTAGAAAAATATACATTTTATAAAATGCTATTTATTATTAGAACACAAGCAACAGAGCAAGAACTATGCCAAACTAAAATACCAACACTGTCAAACATGTGGGTATGAATCTGGCACAATGTAACCAATGAATAAGCAAACGAGACTATGAATCAGATGAGGCCATTAACACCTTTTGTTACTTGTTTTTAGTATTTTGTTTAGACACATTTTGGTTGCTACAAAAGCATGCAGGGATTACATAACAGTGACTCAAACAATTAGCATCATCGGCTGAATTTGGCTGTTTGTCATTACAAACAAACACAGAGGCAAGGGGAGCGAACATAGTCTCACTTTTGCACTTCACTGCAAAATTTTAAATCACACAGTAAAATTGATTGTCCACCTAAAACCACAGTGCAATATGTTTTGAGTTTAATTCAGTGCTGAAAATGACTGAAACACTGTAAAAGAGCATTTGAGAGGAAGTACCTTGCAGGGCAGTCTACGGTCTTGCATTTTCGGTGTCTGTCTTCAGGACGGCTGTCTGGGTCACACAGAGTCTCATCCACTACACCAACATCTGTCTCAAAACACCGCACAGGCTGGTGTTGCTCGCCTGAAAACAGTCCGCCAAGCAGAAAACACATGGCCTGGTCATTAATAAATAGTTCAGTGAAATTCTCTAACTACCACACATTTTTCTCTTCATATGCAACACCAACCTAAACCACATGTGGTGCTGCAGTCGGTCCATGCCCCATGTCTCCACCTGTAAATGGGTTCGATGATCTCATTTCCTGTCCCTTTGGTCTTCTTGATGGTGTACTCGTAAATTAAACCTGGGTTCTTCTCCTGGAGCAGCAGCTGGACAACCATGTGAACTGTTATGCATCATTTCAAAATGATCTTTAATGTCAACAATAAATAGTTGAAATATATAAAATCACATCAGTTGATATCAATCTGGTGTAAAACAATGTGAGAGAACAACTGCTTGGAGACTTCTTATCTCTCAACCAGAAGGTTATATTCTGCTGAGTTTCCTTGAAGTTAGTCCCTTTTATTTTTCTCTTATTGGTTGAAATAACTCCATTTAGAGAGTGAGGAATATATAAATTGCTGATTAGTTGTAAACAAGTCAGATTAAGTCAAAATCTGAAAAAGAACGACACCTACTCCCACCTCAAACACATGAAACCTGATGTCCTACCTGCAGCATGACCGGGTGTTTAGTGGGTCCTGGAGCGGTGAGGTTCTCCATGTTCCCGCTGCGTTCGTAGAAGAACGTCGTCCCGCCTGCCTCATACTCCCCGTTCCACTGGATGATGTAGTTGCCGTTGAGGAAGTACTCCTCCGTCTCCTCACTCCTCAGAGCCAGGAAGTTACCTGCCTCCTCCACTTCCTTTACCAGGATGTCCCGCGCCCCCTCAGGTATCACACCCACGTCCGTGTACCCTAGGAGAGTCGGGAGGGGAGTCAGAGTCACAGCAAGGTAATAGATGGCCCACCATGGCTGCTGCCACACTCACATCCAGACTACCAGACAGTTTCTCTCTGATCTTTAATAGAGGGTGGGCTCAGTCTGTGGGGGTGGTTGGCATGTGTGTGTGTGTGTGTGTGTGTGTGTGTGTGTGTGTGTGTGTGTGTGTGTGTGTGTGTGTGTGTAAGTGTAAGTGTGAGTATTCGGAGTGGGGGGCACAGCCCTCTCTCTGTTTTTTATTGTGTTTGTATGGGGAGGGGGGCTGAG
>JAQMCX010000048.1:4120421-4140289 GCA_029814765.1 Acanthurus leucopareius
GCTGCAAATGGACATTTTAGGGTTGTTAAAGAGCTTTTATTGATTTTTGGATGATTATATTACCCACACTTCTCGTTCGTCTAGTGTCTTGTTTATCTGTTGTGTGTTTCTGTGTTTGTGCAAAGGAGGGGGGGGGTTGTGCCCTTGGTCTAAGCCTTTTGAAGTCTTACACATCTGGGCTGGTTATCTGGAAAGGATGCTGCACGAGGCAAACACACACAGACAGAAAGAAAGAGAGAGAGGGAGACGGAGGGATGTTTTTATTGCATTAAAGCCTCATTCTCCATTAATCTGTCTCTGCCATGTGTTGATTGTGAGTGTGAGATATGGTTTTCCAAGCACAGTGGTATCAGCCAAGGACATGTCTCTCTTTAGACAAATGCAAACATGGGCCTGCAGACGCACACACGAATACACACGTGCACATTACACCAGCCAAATACAGCAGGACAAACAGCTGCACAGTGTGGACAAGAAGGCTGCCATGACAACAAAGAAACAACACAATGGCGTAATGCTAATGAACTGTCTTGAAATCGCTTTCTGCCTGTAGACATGAAATTGAATTCTGCACTTTTTCACACTCTTTGTTCGGTACATCAAAGCTTTGCCTGGTAATAGGTTGTCTGTTTTGGGTTAGTACAATTTTATGATTGCATGAATTCTCATGTCTACATAATTTAATTTGTTTCCAGCTGCTCAAATAGCCTTTGCGTTGAACTCACCAAAGCCTTCTCCATCATCAAACGACTTGTGGACCGTCTCACAGCTTGTGCCATCGCCCAAACAGACTCCACAACGATCCTCCACTGCGTTTGAGTCAATACCAAAGTCACAGCCCACCTCCTACAGACGAAACACACATATGCACGAATGCATGTACCAGACACATTACAGAGTCACAAAAGAGGGTAAGTTGGCAGAGAAAAACTCTCCCCTCTGTTTTACTGGTAGGTAAACTCTCATATTCAGCTCCACTAAAACCTCCCCAGTATCTTTCAGTCTCTTACCCAGCCACAATACCTTGCACACTCCGTTGACACAGATGCTCCTGGACTTGTTGTTCATGAAGCACGGCGTTCCGTCAGTCACAGTGTCAAGCATCTTCTCCGAAAAATACTCATTCACTGGTCGGCAGTGAAGCTCACAGGGGTGCACTAAAGATGGAAAATGAGTTTTGATCATGAAAGGCTGCATGTGAGTTCAGTCTGCTGATTTCAAGCATCAGAAACTAATGATGGAACATTACTTTTAATAATGATGATACATTACGTACCCAATTTAATTTAATACCACTGTCAATAATCATCATCATTATAATAACCATCGTCAAAATCATCATCATTATCATCATGCATTTTATTCATTAACCTAAAGGACTCTTTGTATTACACAAAAGCAGGGTTAAGGTTGTAAAAGGCAGTATAGAGACATCAATAAAGCAGACTGATTTGAGTACAGCAATCATAGTCTGGATCAGAGAGAACGGGCATATATGAAAACTTGAAATTTGATTTGGTTTTAAATTTTAGGAGAGAATTGATGTTGTGTTTTTTTAAATAAAGTATTTAGCAGAAAAACAAGTTCAGTTGCTAGAGAAAAGGTGTGATGTGTTACATAAACTTGTTAGATAAGTAAATAACTAAAAAGCACTGAACTGTACTGAAACATTGTGTCCCTCTGCTAACACACTGAAGCTGAATTACTAAGGACTTTTCAGTGCAAATGCTGCCCTCCATTGGATAACATATGTAATTGCAGCTAGAGATCTTCAGTTATTTGAGAAGGGGAAGTGCAACAAAGGGCTGTGTGTTTTTGCAGTATCTAATGGTATATTTAAGACTTTGTGTACTCACATGGGTTCGACACAGGAATCCACTGGTAAAACTCGTTGTGGTAGGGCACAGTGTCGAACTCACTGCACAGCATCTCTCGAAAGGTGGGCTTATTGTTCTGACAGGGTTTTGTATTACAGGTGCGATAACGCTTCCTCTCTCCAGTGCAGTATTTTCCCCCGAACTCTGGTCTGATCAAAACAGAAGCACATTTTGAATCAACCATCTGCTCCGTACTGTTTCATCCATTAAGGAGGAGAGGAAGGCTTAATTACAGATAGAAGGGGAGAAATGGTTCCAATGTGCGTCATGATTTGAGGCACATCTAGAGTCAGCTCTTACTTAGGGTTGTTACATTCCCTGTCTGCCGCCTGGACTCCAGTTCCACAGGTCCTGGAGCAGTGAGACCAGGTGCTCCACTGTCCCCAGCCTCCATTTACTGTCTCTGGGAGTTTACCCACAATCACACACTCTCCTGAGATACACCACTGAAGAAGAGAAGGCTTGTAAGATCACCTTAATAACACTAGTAATATGACACATTTAATACTTTGTGCCAGCACCACCCTCATGCCAGTGGAGCTTGCCATCTCCATCCTCAGGCTAAAGAAAATCAAAGCCTAACAAGACAAAGCAACAGGCACCACCCACCTTCTCTGGTCCACAGCGGGTGCCATCTATGGGTGAGTCCAGTTTGGAGCGACAGGAGCCGTTCACTGAACACCAAAGAATCTGGCAAACATTCTGAAAGGATATTGTAATCCGATGAAAAAAAACAACAACTAACTTCTAAAAGATTTCTAACTTTCAGCTTTCTGTTGATGCACAATACTCACATCAACCTCATGGCAGAAAGTGGCATTTGGGCCATACTGGAGCTGGCATTGGTGGTGTGTGGTGTAACGGACACCAAGACGAGCCAGTGGGGTGGTTAGGTCCCTCTTGGAAGGACGGTCATCCAAACAGAAACCCCAGCCACGACTAAGACAAAAACACAAAGGAGCGATAGTGAATGTTTGACCTTTTGATGATAAAAGTAAGAGAGGCAAAGGTGTGACTGTTGAGGAAAATACCTGAAGAACAAAAGTAGAAAACCTAAAAATATCACTTTTTAAGATATCAACATTTAGGAGTTTGTTGTTTCTGTGTGTTGTCTTGTTAGAGAAATCTTGGTTTGTGGTTGCTAGCATGCTTAGCAAACTTAGCCACTTTTTTAAGAAATTATAAACACTGAAAGCTCACCAAAAACATCAAATTTTGAAATAATAAATCCAAAATTACTAACTCTAACCTCGAGCTTGAGATGAGACTATCAGGAAGGAATCCTTGAATTGGCTATTGACACAGACTTTATCAGAGAATAACGAGTCACTGCAAACGAGGTATGACTGCCCTCTAGTGTTTTTAGTGCATGTCTTGCTCCTTCAGGCTTCTCTGCTTTACTGTAAATTGCCGCATTTTCTGGCTTCAAATGAATTTTGGTTGTTCAGTAAATTTCCGCTTAATTTATTTTTTGCTCTTACAAACTTAGTTTGTCACGATTTGCACCACATCAGCATTTGTATAGTTTAGGTTTGTTCCAAAACACACCACACCCATTGTGATTTTTGGATCGTTTTCCCTGCCTATGTTTAAATCTGTGCCAGCAGCCATGAAGAGTCACTGTGGTGTTGAATTACTCAATTTTCACCCTCATTTCACAATTTTGGCAGTTCCCACAATATGTAGGCAACTCAAGTGTTTCCATCCAAAAAAAAGGATTAACGCTGAATGAATCACTGTGTTATTTTATGGCTTTAAAAGCGTGTGGATTCAGTCTTACTCGAGGAAGCGTGTGATGTACTCTTTGGAGCAGGAAGACCAAGTGAGCGGTGAACTGTCATACATCAACTGTCTGGACATGATGAACGGGTGCCTCCCCTCCAGCTCACAGTCATTACCCTGGCCATCATGATGAATCCCAAAGCTGCATTCAATAAAGACCAAAACCACCAATTATGATATTATCAGCTTACAAAGAAATGTTGTACAAGAATATATGGTCCTCATGCTCTGGCTACTATGATGGAGACCTTCAGCTCTTGTATGTGTAAAGAGATTATTTGAACTCTGAACAAAAAACTTGCTAATCTCACCGGAATTCAACAAGAGTCATTTAAAAACTTTTGTTTGTGTATTTCTTACATTGTTCCCTGTAAGTAGATAGAGACTGTGAAAACTGTGGGATTTGGTCTCGGCTTAGGTGTTAAGGAAAAGTAGCTTAGAGAGAGTTTCAGCAGGAAAAGGACTTTGTTGCTCCTTCTTTGTTTATTTAATTCATTAATCTATCTAAATCATAAACCAACAGGCTCCTCTAGATTCTCACAAAAAGGCGTCTAAGGTAGACTACATTCATCAACTGGTGCTTCTATCTTAAAAGCGAAGCTATAACAACACTCTGGAGTAGAAAAATTTGTTAAAAGAAAACAAGTGTTGTGTCACAGTGATCCAGAGCCAAAAAAAAAAATCTATTCTCTTATTATCTACTGAATAATCCACGAACATACGACATCAACCACATCATATCTAAACAACATCAGCCTTCTTAGGTATCAGCATTTTAAGGTCTGGTTACTAGATAAAAGACATTATTTGCATACAACCAGTTTACTGAAATGTTAATGCACAGATGCTCGGAGATTTAGCACTGTTGGTGTAAATTCCTCTATAGTGACCTGTGATGGGAACAAGATGCTGCCTTTGTCACATGGCTCCAAGTTGTTGTATTCCATTACTTAGGGTTTAACAACAGTTACAAACACACTCACCCATGCACACAATCTTGCAATTTTATCTTTTTGAGAATCTTCATTGGAATAACGAATTCTATTGCGTCAACCAAATACCTAACCAAAATCTAACTCTAACCTAACCCTTAAAACCAAGCTATAACCTTCAACTGGCCCTTTGAACCTTCAACCAGCCAAAATGTCCTCACAATCCAAAAATGTCCTCACTCTGTGAAAACTTCTTATGGTCCCCATTATGTACAAACAAGTACACACTCACTCACACACACACACACCTATGGCCCATCTCATGAGCGACGGTGAAGGCGACAGGTAGTCCTGAATCCTCATTGATGTTGCAGCTGCGGTGTGGTTGACACATCCCAGACAGATGAGACAGACCGAGGGTCTCACAGGGCTGGTTCATTCCAGCACAGATGTCTTTCCTGGGGTGGGAAACACAGGCAAACTGTCACAGCTTTGGCCATATTCCCCTTGTGTCCCTCCCTGTGTTCCCGTCTCGCTCTATGTTTGTGTTTTGTTTGTGTGTTGTTGTGGGTGTGGTCTCTCTCGTGTGGTTTCTGTACTGCTCATCATACACACCTGTCTGCAATCAGTGCCTCATCCCTCTCAGTCTGCTCACCTGTCTCTTGTTAGTTCATCAGCTTGAAGTTTATCCTCCACCGGCTCTTTAACTAAACTTATCACGATTGTTGTCCATAGTTTCAGTTTAGGGCTTCAAGGCCATCAGGTGTATTTCTCTGTCATTTATTCCCTTTGTGTTTTGTGTGGCAGACCACACAAAACACAAAGGGAACCTGAACCTCAGGATCACCACCTACCTACCTGTCTGTCTTCCCATCTGTTTTCCTACTATCAGCCACCTAGCTTCAAAGCTTACCCTCACTCCCTCCATGCTTAAACCTGGCCACATTCCTCACCCCCGCTGGATCCCATTACAAGCCAATGTATGATAAAACAACTTCTTTTTTTTTATTACTAGCACATTCATTATCTTTTTTTTTCTTTCAAGAAACAAGACACAACAAAAAACAAATAAACTGTTTTATCTATCTTTTGAAGTACAAATGCATGTTTGTGTGCCCCTTGCCTGGTGATCAACACTGCCAGGTCATGGTGAGCTGGATGAGTGTCACTCTGGGGATTGAGGTTTTTCTGCCAAGCACAAAAACTGGCCAGAGTGGTGTCTGCATGGTGAACAATCTTCAACCCTTTCTGCAACAAACAGCAGCATTAGAAATACATTTCTGAACATTTTTTGGCTTCACTTGGATTTTAAATACTCTGTCATTTCAGGGCAGCTTCAGATTTGAAGAAAAATCTTCATTTTCTTTTTTCTCACAGGGAACTTAGAGACTGTTCCAGTTACAGAGCACACATGGACATTCATCATGAAGTATGTGCAGAGTTCCCGCAGGGCCACTATGTGCATGATTTTGCGCAACTAGTCTGCCCTTTATGTAAAAAAGATCTATGCTACAAAAGAGATGATATGATTTTGATTCTTTTGGAGAAGTTTAAAAAGACAAAGATTTTGATTGTTTTCATGGCTGGTCCTCCAGATTTTGATTTGAATTATGTTTGAATTTGTTTGTCACACTTGCAGTCATATGCAGAAGTTTTATATAAATGAAGGTGAGTAGATAATGTCCAATGGGGCTGGAATCTTCAGCTGAGATTCTCAGTGTGCAAGAAGCTTGAAGCACAGCCAAATTAAAGTGAGTCTTCCAGTTTATTTCACCTCATAACAACCCCAGTGAGGAATGCTCCATGAACCCGTGTGTGTTTTTCCTGTTCCAACATTAATACATGAGTTGCCAAAGCAAAACTCATTTAAAGTTGCTTGAGAAAACTCTTTCAGGCAAGTGTTACCTCTTCCCCTTGGAGTAAAATGAGACGAACCAAGATGACGTGGATGGCATTCCCAATGCTGGCATCATGAAAGATCCCAGCCACCTGTCAACACAGAAATCAGTGCCTGCTAAAAGTATGTCAAAACTTAATATCTGTGCAGAAACTCTGAGAGGAAATGAAAGAGTAAAATCAAAAGTTAATCTGAACTCCTCACCATGTTCATGATGGTAAAGATATAGGACTCCACATTATCGCTGCCATGGTATTCTATAAGTTTGGAGTCAGCCACCACCATGGTCTCCACCCACCGCTCTCTACTGACTGAGCGCTGTGAGCGGGACTGACCCTGATCCTCCTCCCTCTGCTGCTCCCTCTCCCATTCCTCCCTCTCCCTCTCCACCTGGACAGAGGCACTTGGAGCATCTACAGCAGGGATGATGGACATCAACACTTGCATTACACTTATCTATTCTTGACCAAAAAAAAACTCCCCTGTGTACAGTTACACAAACATCTGCAGTACTGTGCACATAGACACACGTTAGCATACACATACCTTGAACTCCACATGGGCTGGGTGTTTCTTTGGACCCAAGGCTACGTTTTTTTCTGAAACCCTCTGTAGAAACTCTTGGATAGATAACGTGGGGCTCTGGAGTCCCTGCAGGATCACCAGGAGATTTCTGGATGGGTTCAATGAAATAGTGTCCCTCTGGCAGGGAGAAGAAGCCTCTCTGATGAAAACAAAAATGACACAGATGAGTATGCATGATATTAAAATGATAGACTCTTGCTGGTTGAACCTTTACACCCCAAAATGACTATAAGGGCAGATCTGCACTGTCCAAATTATCAGCACAAAGTTCTTTAATCAGACTCAGCTCCAAATTGTATAATGGTTTAATAGACTACTTTTTAATCCCAAATTCTCTCCTAATGCAGCTTTAAATGTCCTTTGTAAAGTCATGCATTCTCAGACTGTGACTAACTCAGAAAAGATAAAGCAAAGTTACTTATGCCTTTGGGTTACAGTGTTTATGAGTGCAAAAAAAGTCTCAAAAAATGGTAGTGATTCAATAATTTCCACACTTCAAAGGTGTGGGGTTGGACTTTCTCTCAAAGCTTGTTGAAAAGGTCATTCCTCAGCAGTTTCCATCACTAGTCTTTAGATCTTAATATGAACCTTTCTCCTTCCCTCAGGCGCATTCTCTGTCTTCTGCTGCAGCAATAGAGAAGTCTTTTTCCGAAGCATGCCATGCATGTTCTTACTGGTGCAGACTATTTACTCGCTAAATGGCGAGGGCTGCCGGTGAACACACACATAGACAGGTCCCTGGAAACACCCCCCAACACAAACACACACAAACACACCTTCATGAAAACATGCATGCATGCAAACACAACAAAAGAGGCTCCTGTCAAATCTCTGACTTCTCCTTGTAAACACACACATTATGAATGTTCCACCTCAAGCTCACTGTTTGCAAGTTCCACTCATTAAAGTGATTGTGTGTGTGTGTGTGTGTGTGTGTGTGTGTGTGTGTGTCTGTCTGTGAGGGTTTTGTGTCAAGCTCAGTCCAAACAAGCCTGGACTGCTCTCTATCCCATGAAACCAGCTTGCTGGAGACAGAAAAAGAGGACGATGCTTCAGTGGGAATTCTTTAAAAAGGCAAACAGATGGATTAAGTATGGAAGAGTAAAAAATGTTCGCCTCAGCAAGTAATTTTTACATAAAATGTTTATGCACATGAACAAACACAACCCAGGCTGCAGCACACAACTGCAACATAATCATTTCACATGCAAATGCACTTAGTCAGAACAGACCAACAAAAGGGATTCTTTGAATATGAGTGTTGCATCTTATTCTTGGCTCTCTTGTCGTTGTTCGAGGAGCCAAAGGCAGATGTGAAAAATTAGGCCATGCAGTGCTTACAGTCTGGTCATTTGTGGTTCCAAGGGTCTACCCTGCTGCTTGCTGTGGTTACGCACTGCTCAGCTTTCTGGGTCATCCTGACAAGTTTTACATGTGTTTCAACCACATTCATTCAGCCGTTTCCAGAGCTCTGATTGGCTATCCAGCTTCTCCACAGAGGGAGTTCAGAAAGTACAAACCCAGAGCAGTGCTCCCTTTGGAAAGACTGTATTACTCCACCTGTTACACCAAACCTTGTAAAATAAGAACGCATGTCAACAAAATGGAGTAAAAAACTTTGTAGGACACACTTATGCTGCTCTGGCTTGTTTCACCATGTGAAACCACCAGAGGAACAATGATAATGTTGCAAGCAATAAACAAAGCTTCTCTGTATATGTCTGAGGTTTGGCTATTTTTCTGATTAAGGAAAGTTTTGAGAAAGGGTCATCCACTGACTCAGCCTGTGGCCCTCAGCCAGGGGTCCCTGAGCTGTGGTGGACTCATCCACAAAGCACGTAGGCTGATATTTCTCCGGTCAGCTGGGAAAGTTTCCCAGAGGCCCTGTGCACTGCAGAGATGGATCAGCTGATTTCCCTGTTGCTCTGTGTCTCATCCTATTTGACAGTATTAACATGTTCCCTATTAAATTTTGTTTTTGCAATTACATCATCTCACAGCAAGACAAAACACACACAAAAACTAATGATACATGGGGGTGATAAGGGTACATATGTTTTAAGTGGCCTCTTTGGTATTCTCTGTTATCATGCCCCCATTTTGTTTTTCATATTTTTATTTTCATAAATGTTACACTTTTAAGTGAGTCCTTGCAGAAAAAAAAGCAGGTGGTGGAGATCAAGAAAGAAGGAATGCTGCAGAGAGGCCCATCCAAACATTCAGTCCATTGCTCTGCATGATCTGTATTATCTGCATACCAAATGCAGTCGTACTGTGCAACACAGCCTGTAAGACTTCGCTTGCATGTTGTAGTTACGGTGTTACTTGCGATCCTTAAATTATCATGTACAGACCCTGTGTAATGTCTGTGCTCACCGAACAAAACAAAAAATACTTGACAGGATACCAGCAAGGACTTTGTTTTCTGATGGAACAAAAATAAGGGATTGTTCTGGAACACTTTTTACTCCAAATCCTGAACTCTACGGTGGCTTGAAACAGCCTTGCCCTGGAGTTCACTTTGCACTCGCACCACCTCTTCTCCCTCTGCCACCTCCTGTCCCCCTCCTCTTCCTACTTTCCATTAATTCCCCTCCTCTGACCTAGAGGAAGCATGTTTGGGTGTGAGGTGCCAGAGCCAGGGGAGGTTACCATAACACAGGTAGGTCTGTGTTCTAAATACATCGGCCATGTGGAACTGCTTTACTCCTGTTTCCTGCTTCTGTGGGTTTTTGTAGTGCAGGCCAACTGGGTCTGGAATAAAAGTCTCTGCTGTTACACAGTCTGTGGCCTCAGCAGTGATTAGTGGAACTCAAGGAGAGGTGGGGGCGGATGGTGCTCGTAACTGCGATATGATTAATCACAATAATTTCCTCCAAAAAACAATCTTGCATTCACTCTTAGATGATAGCGTCCCTCGATAATTACTGGTTTTATTACACTAACTTGCCCTCGGTGGATTTCTTTTTACTTCACAAGATCATTCCGCCTGTGAGCTAATTTCTTCCTCAAGGGTCAAACACATTATCATTTTTCATCTCCATTGTGTGAAGAAACATGCATTTAGGTGAAGGAAATACTGACATAATATGTCTGAACTTGCAAGCTCTTGCTTTGAGTTGTGCCTCAGGGAACAGCAGGAAGACTCCACTGAGAAAGACTTCGACTTTGCTTGGACAAAAAAAAAGGACAGTAACAGAAACCTCCAGCTAATTACTCTGGGCCTCATGGTTTCATATGTACAGTAAAAAGTAAATTTAAAAGGGGTCTTGAACTTTGCAAAGGCTTTGTAACCTGTGAGGTAAACTCACTGCAGCACAGATCTTTTTGTTTGAGCAAATGTGTCTCAAGTTTCTTAAACAGAAACGGGATTTAAAACAACACTGGAGGTTTTAAATCAGCCTTGCAGACCGTGTTGTGGTTTTCATGGCATTTAAAAGTTCAGCATTGTTGCGTGTGATCTGCCGGTGAGATGACAGATCAGGTTGTAGAAACCAACTCACCTTTTTAGCAGTAAAGTTCAAGTCAGGCAGTTGCAGCTATTTTCTACTGAGTTTTGTTGTGCAAACATACTGCTGGATGATTTGATTCACAACATAAGGACAGGAGAGCAGATCAAGTGTGAGACTACTGCCTTCACATCATTTTGTTAAACACAAGACAAGGGCAGCTATCACCACTGGACTTAAGTCTTTAAAGGTCCGGTGTGTAGAATTGAATGGGTCTATGTGTAGAATATTGCTGAAATGGAGTTTAACATTCATGAGTATGTTTTCATTAGAGTATAATGCCCTGAAAATAAGAATCACTGTGTTTTCTTGACCTCAGAATGAGCCTTTTATATCTTCAGAGGGAACATGTGCTCCTCCACAGAGCACTGCCATGTTAACACAGAAGAGCTGAGTAATGCAGCCAGTGTGGGTTAACATGCATGTTTGGTGAGCAGAGGGAATCTCAGTCATCTACAAATTTACTTCTAGAAGCCACTAAATCCTCCACACGTTTCAGAAGTTAAAGGTCCACACTGGACCTTCAACCCAATCTCCATGTTTTTGAGGAGCGTAATTTCAGTAAGAGCTGAAACAGTTAGTAAGTTTATCAGAAGAAATGTCATTGTCAACAGATTAATTATTGAATGATTGATTGAATTATTTTTAAATATTTTGAATTATTACAAGCAAAAAGGCTTCACCATGGACACTGTGATGGGCCCTTTTTTCAAGATTAGCTGATATTGTATATACTAAATAAATATTCAATAAATCAAGACACTAAACAGCAGATTTATTAATATTTAAAATATTCACTCATTATTCCTCTAATCTGATTGCTGTTGCGGATCACACAACATGACTGACAATGGTTTACATCAGACAACCAAGATCAGATGTTGGATCCCATTTTGAAAACGGTCGTACAAACTTTGAATAATAAATATTTCATACTTTTTATGTCTCATTTCATTTTTCCCTGTATTACTTCACTCTCACGCTTCCTGTCTATGTCTTGTGCTTCACAAAAAATGACCATCATAAATTTATGTGATGAAGCTGTCCATCACTGTATCTGTCTCCTAAGGGTGAATGACCTCCACTGCAGCTGGCAGGGTTTCCCTCCCAACATCTGTCTGGCTGAGTCTTGCTGTTTAGTGGTCTCTCTGTGGTTTTAGCTGCTATAAACCATCCGCAGAGCACAAAGTCAGTGTGATAGATCATAGTTGTTTCCCCAGTGGGTTAGAGAGGAGACACAAACTGGGGCATTTGGGATGAGAAGAAAAACTCACTCTCAACGCAGTAGATTAGAGATAACTACATTCAAATGAAATGCGTTGACAAGATGTGAATGGAGGAGGCAGTGCAACACACACAAACATGAAGGGGCAGGATGCAAGACCCTACAGGAGAGGCATTCCTGCTCTCAAACTGACATATTCCATGATTTCAGAGTTGGAAAGTTTACATCATCTTCCTATCTGCTTGTTTCTAAATCAAATGAATCTGTTGTGAATCCAAAAAATGCTGTAAGGTCTATTCTGTATATTGTCTGGTGAATCAAGGCCTTAAAAGTTCAAATTTTCATGAACACATCATAAATTTCTTTAGAGATGTTCATATGGTGCTTGTTCTTTATATCCTGTACTGTTCTGTTTTTCTGTTGTCCAGCTGTTTTCCTTTTTCATACTTGTAGTACTTTTGATTAGATGTGATTAGAAACACTGCAGCTAAAAAAAGATTTTCTGGACAAAAATTATAGGGCCATATTTCCTGTCTCTCCTGCTGTCAGATTTTATGGCTCAAGTCCATAAAAATGTGCCAAAATCTATTACTGAAGCTCCCTCTCAGCATTGAACAAAGTAACAGGGCATGTCCAAAGCAAAGCACAGGGGTTATTAAGAGTTTCTGCAAGAACAGACAGTGGTACGACTGAATGAATGAGTGAGGGTGAAAGTACAGAGGAAACATCTGAGACACACAAAGAAGACAGAAAGGGTCTCTTGGTTGGCGGAGAAGCAGCAGCCGTCAGCGGGTCTGCAGCCGTTCTGCAAATAGTGTCAGGAAGCCTTTGAAGGGCAAACTAACACACAGGGCACTGTCAGATGGAAGGGTTTGCTTTACAACCTATGACTGCCTGCACCACATACCAGCTTCCCCAGAGTGATGCCCCCCCAATCCCCTGTACTTAAAAAAACCTTCCTGTCAAATGCAGCTTGATTGCTTTAAGTGAAAGTGATGATTGAGACAGGAAGATGCAGCAAAAAGCTTTTGTTTAGAGGGTTGGAACTGAACGTTTTTTCCCTGTCGTGCATGTGAGACAAAGCTGTTCCTTACCAGTCCTTTGCAGGTGCTGATGGCAGCAGTTCCCCGCACCTCCGAGCCTTCCACGGTGCCGAGGAGGTGGCAGGAATTCCCCTCAGAGGGGCGATGCTCCGTCCTGTTGGCGCTGCCGTTCCTCCTCTCCAGGATGTATTCACTCGAGACCAAGCGGTTGTTTGCAGTCAAATTGAACACTAAAGCGCGACCCTTGTAGTTGACCTTGTAGTAAACCTGTCCCTCCAAACCGAGGGGTCGCAGGTCACGCCTGACTCGGCCACCCTTGAGGTGGTGGGACACAGAGTGGGAGATGAACTCTCCATCAGCTGTGGTTTTCACTGGGTGCACGATGGTCAGATCTGACTCTGACTGGGGCAACTGACCTGTGGGACAGAGTTTATTAAAATGCATCACACTGCAACTTGGTTCTGCAGTTTTGTTTTGTTTTGTTAACCTTTTCCCTCACTGCATGTATGTATACTGCTGTCCACTTCAACGTAAAGAAACTTTATCAGTCATGCATTCAGACACGCACAGAGGAGCAGCTTCTTCTGTGAGCGCACCACACTGACCTTGCTCTGCAAAGAGGGAGAGGAGTCTTCCAGAGTCGGAGAGCTCTTCGCGGCCGGCTGCCAGAATGAAAACAAAGTGGAGCAGAAGAAAAAGAACCGGGCACTCCTGCGAACATCGCATATTTCATGCAGCCAAACTCAAAGCACCGCAGAAGAGTCCTGGGCATGGGGATTCCGGTGGCGTGAGGGGCGACCACTTCGATCCTGCTCTGCACTGTGTCATGTCATGGACAAGCTCAGAAATCTGCCCTCACGAAGGGAAACATAGAAGACTGGGAGCCAGATCATGGTTTAAAGAAGGAGAAAGCTCCGTCTCCGCGGAGGAAGGAGGGGAGGAGTGTTCTTTGGGCCAGTGTCTGCTTTCCTTACGGGGAGCAGCGAGGGGGAGCGGGAGCGCTGCTGTGGAGGAAGACGCGTCGTGGATTTGAATAAAGCAGCCGACCTGTGTCGAGACTTGTCAATGCATCCTGCTCCATCACGGGACAATTATCGCCTCTCCCAGAAACGCTTCAGCAAATGACGTGGATCATTCAGGATAAAACTTAAGACATGCGAGGAGGAATTACTGAGTGTAATGACAGCGTTTCTGCACCGCCGACATCAGGGCTAATCTGCTATAAAAGTGCAACAATTAAAGTTGGTTTAAACCTGTCCACTGATCAGTGTTGATTCAACTGAAGCATGTAGGCTATGTTACATCAGTATTTAAAAGAAGAGAAAGGAAGCACCCTGTGATAAATTGTTGGAATAGACATTTATTATAGTTTTCAAACAGGTCTCCTTTATTACCACATAAAACGCATAAACATGAACTTTCTCAGGCCTCGTGGCTTAAGTTAGGCCACCGGATCCACTTTATGATAAGAATAAATGCTTGTCACTCATAAATCAACCCAGATGAAAGCAGGGCTGTGTAAAGTTTGTAAAGACTGAATCACACTGCTGTTACCTCATTACAGGTACAGTTATGTAATTTTGTATACACTTAAATCTGACCTAGAAACCCTTTCTAGTGCTCCATGGCCAAATATAGATGCAGGGACAAGTAAGCAAAGCCCTACTCTGAAATATGTATATCTTTTGTCTGCTGCACTGTATGCATAGGCATTTTTGCAGAAGAAATGGTCTAAATGTCAAACAACAGACACATCCTGTGCAAATACATTCTTTCTTTACTTTTATTTGAGGCAAAGGAACAAATATTTGTTCACTGCATATTGCTGCTGCAACTTTTGAGCAATGATTTCTATGAGAACATGTTCTATTTCTGCCTTCATGCTAACAGGGTTGATATTACTATCAAGCAGGAATTAGATTCCAGTGCGCAGGATTGTCATGGATTCAATGGAAACCGGGTACCAAGAATTCCTCAACACTTACACACACACACGCACGCACGCACGCACACGCACACACACACACACACATGCATAACACAAACATCTGATATTCAGTGTAGGCTCTTCAAGCCTACACTGGGTTCCACTGTGAAAGTAGACATGGAAAAAGCTCTAAGTTTTCTGATGTCTGGGGATCACTGTGGGAGAGTTCTTTGTTTGACATTATTTATTATTACACATGACATTTAATGTCCCTGTAAACTCTTCTGAGGCATGTCCTCTGAGGGCCTCCCTCTGTAAATACTGGTGTTGTTCAGTTGTCTAATATTTATCCCTGGAGCAGATTTATGTGCAACTAAATAGCTACTGAGACTTGACACCTTCCCCCCTGCTACATCCAAGAGAGACACAAAGGCAGACATGCAATGAACTTATTTAACTGTGGAGTTTATCTATCTATCTATCTATCTATCTATCTATCTATCTATCTATCTATCTATCTATCTATCTATCTATCTATCTATCTAGTATTTTGAAGTCCTTATGTTAAGTTACACATAAACAAAGAAAAAAAGTTAGATTTTTGAGTCTTTTAGAAATCTGTTTTTGCACAGATAGATAATCATCTCGGAAACCTCAGTGCTCAGCAGGCCAGTGATATGGCACAGTTCAATTCAAATATATGACTAATGGGCCGTACCAGGGTGTTCCCCCAACATGACCCAATAAAACCAGCGTGAATCATAAGCAGTGAGCTCTTTGTGTTTAAAAAACAGCTATTTTGGAACACACAAGCAGTACCTTACTGGAACTAACACACCCTGACATTAAAGGACAAATAGCGTGTTGTTAGCTGGTGTTTTGCTACTCATGAAATGTCTACCTGGTCTTAGATTGTAGGACTGCGAAATTTCCCTGATTTAATAAATATATATATATATAAAACTCTATTGTATATACACACTCTGTTCCCCTAAATCAATTTTTGGAGGAGAAGATAGATTGTTAAATATGAATGCATCATCATATGGCATGTGTTATATTGCAGGCAGCCAGTTTTCTTTGCATCTCTGCCAAGTGTCCTGATTGTGGTCCAGAGAGCTCTCTAGGTTCAGTCTCAGAATGAATCGCCCTCTTATCATTCCCAGAGACATTACCCAAACTGACCCCCTGAAGTCCCCTGTTACAGTAATGTGCAACAGACTGTGAAATGTCTGAACCTGGAAAATAATCAGGACCTTTTGTTAGTCTTCGGAGGGAGAGAGAGGCTTTCACACACAGGCACTGTGGCCACATTCCTCATGAAGGCTTCCCTGTGTTAACATGTCTGTCAGGTTTGGGGCATTTTATGACAGCAGGATTACTGTTTCCAAAATGTGTCAGATTTCAGGTCAGTTTTTTAGCATTTAAGCAGCAGGGGTTTGTGGTCAATGCTCTCAGAGAGCAAGAGAGGCAAAAAAAAAAAAAAAAAAAAAAAATCATTTTATGGCTCCCATAAAAGATTTCATTTGATGACAAAAAGTTTATGCTCCAGAGATTTTTTTTAATTGAAGTATCAAAACAAAATCATTTCATTTTTAATGAAAAACACATTGTCACAATCTCTGTACTGTGGTCTTCATCAGTGGATATTCAGAATTATCCAAAGAAAACTGCTCTCATGGAAAAATCCTGTAATGGTATGTATAATAACATCTATGTCTGCTATATTGAATTTTAATTTTGTCTATGATCTCATTTTTTTGATCTCAGAGGATTCATATTGCTACGCACAAGGGCACACAAAAGGTGTCAGAAACCATTACAAGCTTCTTTAAAATCCAAAATTTTATCAAAAGTTTAAATTCATACATTCTTATCAGATCTAACGCTTTATTTTTCTTTCTAATTCATCCCATTTAGAGGTAAATGGCGCATAGTACTAGAAGTCGTTTCGAGGTCAGTGTTTAGCATACTTATGGGTTATCAAGAGTTTCCCGAGGCCATGAAGTGAACATATACATTGGGTTTTACTCTCCAGCGCCTGTTGAGCTTCCTTTTCCGGTCGTAGAGGGCGCTGCTGGGCACCTTGAACTTTGCTCCAGTAGTAAAGGGGCGGGTTTGCTGTCTACCATCATTCTTGTGAGTTACTTCATTCGAGGAGAGGACATGGACTGAAGTTTGACAGGTAAGATGAACTCGTGTAACTCGAAAACAACGCTGCTGTTAGTTTTGAAAACACAGAAATAATGCAGTTTTGTGCTCGTGGTTTAAAAAGAGAAGAGCCCTGTCATGAATTGGTTATTTATGGATTTGTTTATACGGACAGGAATGCATGTGATAGTGATCGTGTTTCTGTGCGTCTTGTCAGTGTGTGTACCGTGACCTACTGACTATTTAATCCTGATTAAATCAACTGGAATGTTTATTTAGCTCCTCTTGACAATGTGGTGGTATTTGACCTTCATGCGTCAGTGATGAATGTTTAGTCCGTTTAACTCGGTGTCAGTAGCGATACAAACAAAAAAAAAACTTTATTTCTCAAATACAGGACTACTTTACATCTGAGCCACAGGGCTGCTCTGTTACACCTCAGGGTATTAAGTGAAGATGGAGGATTTCTGGGCAGGAGCCCTTTGGGCGCTGAGGATCTGGCTGTACCTCATCATCTTCTTCATCATGATCCCAGCCATGTTTGGCTTCTCACTGGGCATCTCTGAGACCTACATGACCATCCTGGTCAAAACCTTAAAGGTAATGTTGTTTTTATTGTTATGCCCCCAGCAGATGTCCATGATTTTTGCAGATATTTTCATCCACTAGTCCACTAGGTCATTAATGTCTCCTGTCTGTCCTCCTCTGCAGTGGGCCACTGTGGTACAGAAGGCAAACGCAGAAAAGAAGACACTCAAACCCTCTGTGTCTAATGGTGAGTGGGAAACTATGTGTTTCTGAAAAATGTTCAAGATAGAAACATGAATAATTAGATGGATAGATCAGCATAAATTCTGTGATGAAGTCACTCCTCTGAGGGAAAGTTGATTTCATATCCTCTGTTGTGGCAGATATGGGTTAGTGACATAAACGTCATGCTGCAATTCAGGATTTCATAAGAAGTTTTATTACAAGTCTAGGCAAGCATGTTGCAATGACTTTTTTACAGTCTTGAGAGACTGATTAACACATGCAGTTCTGAATGCTTTTTGCTCCCAAATACATATATACTTCTTGCATGGGGATAGCACCGTGGAACTCAATTGCAGGTATAAATGGTTTCATATTAGGGCTATAGCCCTGTCTCTGTCTGGCACTGTGACCCTGAGAACCTTCACAATAGGTAACAAGGTGCTCTAGGAACTCTGCCTATCTCACAGGACGCAATTACTCAACTCCTTATCAGTCATCAAGCTGCACAGGGTTGTATCCTTCGCTATGATATAAAGACTTTGGCACACTCAGACACAGGCCATGTCAGCACATGGCAGCAAATGTAGCCTGGCAAAGTCCAAAGTGTGTCAGTGTAACATTTTTTTTAATACAGATGATAAATAGGTGAATTAAAGGTGCTTGATAAACAGAGATAACGTAGATATTGCTATGGAAATTTGACTGGCCTGATATTGAATTCAGGGTTTGTCAGTCTTGAATTAGACTTTGCTCAATTATCAGATAATGGGTAGTCTGAGCTGAGGTCAACTCTTCATTGCTCTGAGACCAGTAGGTTTGATGGTCTTAGATCCCAGGCTGCACAGCTGCTCTGAGAACAGCTCAGCTCCCCTGTTACTGTTATGAGTTTCAGGTCAAAAGGAGAAATATTAGAGGTGGGTTGTTGGCACATTTTGTTGCCTAAGGTGAATTCACTTGGAAATTCCGGGATGTGATGACAAACTTCATGCAACATCTCATCTGAGCTCTTCCTGTATCAGAGCCAGTCTTTCAATGTGAAAGCTGCTCATTCTGCCAAATGGGAAATGCTGTACATTCTTAGCTGAGTTCAGAGTTGCTGTGACTGGCCTTGTGCTTTGATTTATCAAAATAATTTATTTCATTTTTATATAATTGTGCTGAGAACAGAAGGAAACGTCCCCTCAAGAAACACAGTCCTCAGTGAACTTTGATTTTTGTTGTCCAACAGTATCAAGATATGACAAGACTGACTTATCTTCCAGATAATGATTCTTATCCACTGATTAAGTCGGACTTTGTGTGGTGTGTGTGTGTGTGTTTGTATGTGTTTGTTAGGTCTCATCCAGAGGGAGGATGGCTCTATGGAAAAAGAGTTAGAGGAGCTTAGACGCAGTCGCCCCAAACCACCAGTGGGCGGTGATTTTACACTTAGTGACTGTTTCTATTTCACTCGGCGAGGAATTGAGAGCATCGTAGAAGATGAGGTACATTTTTACTTAAGTAGAAAGAACACAATTTGTCATGCATATATTTAATCAAAGTGGATTTGTGATCTCTGCTTTTCCCTTTTCAGTCTTTCAAGTGCAAGCCTGATTTATAATTTCTTTCACTTGTGAATCCAGGTGACCCAGCGGTTCAGTTCAGAGGAGCTGGTGTCCTGGAACTTACTGACTCGCACCAATAACTATTTCCAGTACATCAGCCTGAAGCTGACGCTGGTCTACGGCCTCGGCATCTTTGTGAGATACTGCATCCTCACCCCCCTCAGGTACATGAATACCGAACAGAGGCTGCTCATTGCCAAACTGAGCTGTAGTGATACAAATGCAGCCATTCACTTGTCAGACCTTAATGTCAAGCCTCAGTGGGCGGAGGTTTAAAAGTATGTGTTCTGCTTAGCTAACAGTAAAGCTGGTTGATAAATGCAAGGAATTAGAGAGGAAGTGAAATGTAAAATTCTTACCTATTTTTTTTCTTAAAGTTTGACTTGTGTCTTCTTTGCATATGAGTCTGCAATTTCCTGAAAGGTTGCACAACAAGCAGAAAAATAGTTGTCTCCGCCTAAAAAGAATATCAATTCTCATTTCAGTCAGACCTTACACTTTTTTTTTTTTTTTTAAATTATATTTTTTCGGGCTTTTACACCTTTATTGATAGGACAGTTGAGATATCGGACAGGAAACAGGG
>JAQMCX010000048.1:4140389-4154665 GCA_029814765.1 Acanthurus leucopareius
ACTCGCGACCGCTGCGTGGAGGACTGAGCCTGCCGTACATGGGCCGCCCGCGCTCCCGATTGAGCTAAACGGCGGCCTAGACCTTACACTTTTGATCCATTTAATTTTTGTGTGAATATTAAGGATTATAACGCATGAGATTTTATTTTTTCTGTCTTCACTGTCTCCAGGATAACACTGGCCCTCATTGGCATAACCTGGTTGGTCACAGGAACGTCTGCTGTGGGATTACTTCCAAACTGGAGGTAAATACAAAACAACAACAGCTCCAATAATAGTCATAATCCACATCTATTTTTATGTTCATGGAAATAGTCCCCTCCTCCTTTGTTCTTGTTGGCTTATTTATATGTGTGTGTGTTTGTGTGTGTGTGTGTTAGGATTAAATTCTGGCTCAGTGAATGGGTCCATGTGATCTGCTACAGGATCTGTGCTCGAGGACTCTCTGCCACCATTCGCTATCACAACCGGTAATTCGCCTCCTAACTGTGTAACTATCTCATAAAGTTCAGGAATTCTCTCTGACACTGATTTAATGTCTTCACCTTGCAACAACAGGGAAAACAAACCCAAGAAAGGAGGAATCTGTGTCGCCAATCACACCTCTCCAATAGACATTGTGATTCTCTGCAATGACGGGTGTTATGCTATGGTACAGAGGCAGCTTCTTTGATTTTGACATTTTTTAGCATGCTTGATCATGAGGCGCTGCTATAATTGCCAAAATGTGTTCCTCAGGTGGGTCAGGTACATGGAGGTTTGATGGGAGTCCTCCAGAGAGCCATGGTGAGGTCCTGTCCTCATGTCTGGTTTGAGAGAGCAGAGATGAAAGATCGCCACCTAGTGACGAGAAGGTTAGCTTTCCTCACTCCTCAACTTGAGCACTTCTTGTCGGGCTTGTCTTTGCTTGTTTTTCTTGCCAGTATTTTCTCTCTGTGGCTGCTTTGGCTCTAACAGAGGTTGGCATTTTCCTGGCAGTGTTGTCTTATAGAGTTTCTGTGTCTCTACTTATCCAAACAAGCACAGATGTGTTTTGGAAATTTGCTACTGAACAGTGTCTTTGGATTCTGGTATCTTGTATAATATCACATCCTGACCCTTGACACATGATCCAGATTTTTGATGTATTGTCCAAAATGTGAAAAACCCTCTTCAAAGGTCCGATATGTAGATGTTTATACGGCCAGGAAGTGGTTTCCATTACCTCTTTGTGTTGCTTCCAGGTTGAAGGATCATGTGAATGACAAGAAAAAGCTTCCCATATTGATATTTCCAGAGGGTGAGTGTGACCGTATAAAGAGATAAAGTTTCTTTGTCCATGCCAGTTTTCTGTTTGTCTTTGTATCATCAAAGATAAGACCTGGTGTGTGTTGTTTTAGCTCAGTGCCTGATGGCAGTCTGACCTCTGAGCTGTGACAAATGAGCAGCTATTTTATGTGGGTTTGGACAGAGCTCACACAGCTCTGTCGCCTTTAATCTCCTGATGTCTGGTTTCCACAGGAACCTGTGTCAACAACACATCTGTCATGATGTTTAAAAAGGGAAGTTTTGAAATTGGAGCAACCATATACCCAGTAGCAATGAAGGTATGTCAGTCCTGCCCGCCAATCAAGTTCCAGACCTCATTTCTTCTGGCTGACACGTTTTAAAGATCAGTTCCTCTCTGTGATTGTGTATATTTCTGAATTTTTTTTTAGTATGACCCGAAGTTTGGAGATGCTTTCTGGAACAGTTCAAAGTACAGCATGGTCAGTTACCTGCTGAGGATGATGACCAGCTGGGCCCTCGTCTGTAATGTCTGGTACCTGCCGCCCATGCACCAACAGGTGTGTATGACATGTGCTGGAGCATGTGAGGACAAGCATTCTTAGAGCCACGTGTACAGCAAACAGGTGCCACCTCCACCTGCTGATGCATGTACACACAGACATATCACAGCATCACAGCAGACTCAGACTGTTTTTCATTTAAAACTGGCAGGAGGGGGAAGATGCTGTCCAGTTTGCAAACAGAGTTAAGTCGGCCATCGCTCACCAGGGAGGGCTGCTAGATCTGCAGTGGTAAGATTCAGCCTTCGTCTTTTTTAAATCGCTTAGTATTTTACTGCTCAAAAGTGTTTTTCATCTCTTTTCACCTGGAAACAGACTAAGACTTGTTCTGTAAATACAGCTTCTATAGGAATCTCCTCTCGTTAGTTTAATTCAGATTCAATCTGTGGCTAAGAGTCCAACCCACATAACTGTACCATTGTATGTATGGGGGAATTTTCTCATAAACTTAAAGAAATAGTTCACCCAAAAATTAAAATATATGTGTTTCTTCTAACCTGTTGTGCAATTTATCCATCTAGATTGTTTTGGTGTAAGTCTCATATACAATGGAGGTAGATGGCACCTGGTCCTTGTTGCTAAATCCACCAAAAATTGCTTATACCACCAGGCAGAAGGAAGCATGCATCCGCTCATGGAGGAGAGACTTGCTAACTAAGCTAGCTAACTTTACAGATGAGCCAAGGAGGACACCTTTAAAATTCACATCCAATGCTGTCATGAGCCTTATATAAGGCTTGTTATATGCTTTACTTCTGCGCTATTGTGCGAATTGTGGATGTAATTTCGAAAGAAAAACAAGAGTGCCTTCATAAAACAGCTCAAAACAATTTCTTTGGGTTGTGTAAAGAAACAGGGTCACAGTTGCCAGGAAGACACATTGACTTTTTCTGTTTCCAGTGTATTTTTGCAATTTACGTCCATTATAATGGAAAGACATCCAAAATGTCTCTGGCCAATATCACCCAAACTTAACAATTTACATACAAACAAGTTAGATTGATAAAAAAGCACTATGGGAAAGATTAAAATTATGCATTTTGATTTTGAGTTGAACTTTACCTTTAAGTTTGCAATCTGACTGCAGGGCTTTTGTAAATTAAAACATTTTGAAATCTGCAGAGGGACTTGCCGTCCTTTAATTGAATCTCAAAGGTGAAAAACACCAAGAAATAATCCCTTTTAAACTCGACTCAGTTACTCATTGACACTGAACAATTGCAGTTGAATGATTATCTCCCCTCTCGCTGTGTCCTCTCTCCACCTTTGTGTCTCTGCAGGGATGGAGGGCTGAAGAGAGCAAAGGTGAAGGCGTCACTTAAAGAGCAGCAGCAGAAGCAGTACAGCAGCATGGTGGTGGGAGACGACAGCAGCAGCAACAGTGACTGACATCCCCAACCTGTACACCGCACAAACTGCTGCTCTATTTTTGGAGAAAACAGCCTGGAAACAGGCCTCTCTCCTCAAGTGTGTTCTCATTAGTTGGAGCTGACAGGGAAAAATGCCACGTAAACTTTAACACACTGTGAAACCTTTTGTCCGGCTACGAGGAGGAGAGTCTCAGTGACTTATAGGAAACACGAGTGCAATATTGAACTTTCTAAGAAGCTGAGCTCTCTGTTTTTACTGCTGATGGTGTAGCTGCAGCTGTGATTGAATGTTAATGCTGAGAAATATGATTTGAACGATTTGTGTGATTGCAGACAAGCCACTGGATCAGTGAGTCTCTACTCTCACAGTCAGTTGAATCATTTAGGCCCTGTTCATCTATTTTTTTAAATAAATTTTTGTTTACAATTTCAGTACCTACTGTGATTATTTTTAAGGTCGAAAGCACCTGGAGGTAGTTGTATTGTTTCATAACATAACATGATATGTTAAATAATACATATTACAGATTTAAAGTGAGAAATACTGAGATAATTAAAATTCAAGCAACAAAATATTAGTGTTATGAATTTCAATCTTGTTTTAACACAATTAAATCTGATATCACTTCTTAAAGGTCCAGCATGGAGGATTTGGAGGGTTTTTTTTCACTGGAAAATAAAGATCACTGTGTTTTTGTTTCCTTGGAATGAGCCTCTTGTATCAGAGGTTGCAGGTTCTCATCCATGTAGTTTGACATGTTGCACCTCTGTTTTTGTACAGTAGCCTATAATAGACAAACCAAACACTGGGTCTAAAGAAGGCCCGTTCCTTTGGAAGTTCTCATCATCATTGTAAGGAGACAGTGATCAGATATTAGGATATTCACTCGATTGCAGTTTGCCTCTAAATTCTTCACACTGAACCCTCAGACATATTTTAGACAACTAGTTTTATCAGTCTTCCATCATGAATTCACACTGACACATACGATAACCTTTGCTTTTCAAAAAGACGTCTTACATGAGTAACTATAGACTCCTCCCTTTTTTCACTTCAGAGACGCATTTATTTGGCACTTAAATAAAAACGGATCCAAAAAAATTAAATGTCCGTTCATTAAATGTCCACTTGTAATGTGACTGCCTTAAAGGGTAACACACAGCAGAGACTTTTTGGATCTCTCTCCACTGACTGGTTTTCCTGAAGTGGGATCCTCACTGCTGTTCTCTTCCTGTAGTTTCTGCTCTGTGGCCCCTGAAAGCAAATTAAAGACAGATTAAGTTAAAGTTTATACACTGATAGTCTGTGGGTGTTGATGTAATTTTGATATTTCTTTTGCTTCAATCAGCTCTCACCATCATTCTCCTGATCACTCGAAGCTGTGTTGTCCTGCATGTTCTGTGTGCAAACAAACACCACTTAATCACATGAACGAGAACCACATCGTCACATTGTGTCTGACGGCCTCTAAAACCAATCAGTCATGACTAATAATTACAGCACTTACCTGCAACAAATTGCCTTTGTTTTTCTTTATCTGTTCCTGATATCTGCAAAGTTCATCAGCAATGAAAAGAAATTAACATGTGACTGCCAACAAACTCAGCTGAGCCTGATTTATTCTTTAAAATATGACTTCCTCTCCTCTTCCTTTTCCTTTCATTAAAGCGGCCTGGAGAAACTAATGGTCCAGTGAAATATTTATGAGCCCGATCAGTGCCGCACGTCTGTCTCCCTCTGCTCAGTTCACATGACAAACAGGTTGCTGTGGATTCAGACAGGCGGCGTTTAAATTAAGCTGCTTTTATCTCTCAGCAATAAAAGCCAATAAAGCTGCTCGGTGGAAAATCGTTTGTTTCTGTTGTGTGCAGCCTCAGGTTCTAAATCACTAATCACAGTACATATGTCTTGTGCTTTTTGGAGGCTATGGTTTTTACATTTAACAGGCTAATTAATTATGTTTTTATATAAGTTGCCTTTGTTCATTTAGCTGCTGAAAAATTTGGGGATGAGGGTGTTTTCGTGACGACATCAGCCTGCACCGGTGTCAGCTGGACTGACCAAATTGTAGGTGACCACAAAACATAAACATTGCACACAAAATGCAGAATTCTTTTTTAATTTGCATTGCAAACTTTTGAGCTCTATCTTAATTCACGCTCATTCAAATTGTTGGACCAAATATTTAAAAAAGGTCAAATATAAAAATCAGCGTTTACGATGTATCATGTTCTTGTTGGAGGGAGTTGTTTTAGTGGAATTCAACTCCTTTTATTGGAAGAGTTTCATGTCTTTCTTTCAGTTAACACACATTATGTTTTCTCTCTTCTACTTTCAAAGCACAGTTTAAACTAGACGTTAACTCTGTACATAAAGTGCACAGCCCTAACTTGACCTGTTTATAGAAATTGTAGTGCATTTAGTGCAAAAATGTTACATAAAGAGCCTTTAACATTGGTTTTAGTGTTTCTTAAAAAAAAAAAAAAATTCTATGACCTTTCTGAAAATGTTCCATTTCCTGCATGACATCTCTACGATGTGTTCAAATGTAAAGAGCAGAGAAAGTTCTCTGCTCTGTCTACTGTAAAGTCTCTGCAATAATGTTGCAAAACACTGTTGGTCTTCTCAAGCTAAACTTTAAAGGAATAAAACCTGTTACATTTCAGTACTCGTGCAGCAATCCGACCCACCGTTGCAGATAGGAGTCACAGTTCCTGTAAAGAGGTTTGGTCTTCCTCTTCAGTCCATCTGGTGTCCATGTTGTGCTAGTATCTACTCCTACATCCACTCTGCCTGCAGCTCCAGATGCGATGGGCATCTCCGCCAGTAGGACTACAGATTTGGGAAATCAAAAATGAACTCACAGTCATTTGGATGCAGCTCTGCTGAACATGGAGCTTTCCTTGCAGTGTTTCACGCTTACAACTTCTTCCTCGTCCTGCTGTTGTTGACTGGCTGTTTGCTGTGTGTGCAGGAAAATGTGGCCGTGCAGTTTATGGAGGTGTTTGTTGTTGTATCCGTGGCAACAGTATCCAAAAGAATGGAACAGCAGTGAGGCCTCTGAATGTGAACCACTGACATTGTCCTCACTTTATTGTCACATGTTTAATGTATATTCCTTTACCTTAAGTTTTGTTTTAAAAAAAATCTTTACCACCAGAGAAAGAAAAAACAACTTTGTCTTTGGGTTTCATCATTGTCTCTCAGTATACACAGAAATAAATACAATGACAGTTGAAAGACAATTAATATTATAGCAAGCTTTTGTTTGGGTAAAAGAGAAAATAATTGCTGAGTTGGTATTGAATCCTTTAATTTTCTAATATTTGGGGTAATGATTCTTCCTTTTAGTTCTTAGTAATTAGAGCTCAATTTACTTTTATTTTGAAAAATTAAAATAAATTCTCTGTATGATTTTTAGACAGATATGATAAGAAGATTTGAGTCTTTAAACATTTGTCAAAATGAAAATTTTGCATTCAAAAAAGAAGCTTTTGAGGAGGAAAACACTTTATTCTCAGCAGCAGACAAACAAATGAGCCAATTTTAGTAGGATGTAGAGGAAATGCAGCTTTTATAACTATTGAACAGTTTGGGGCGAATGAGTCAGATTGTCATGTTTTCTAATGTTAACCAGCCAGAGTGAAAGCATCTTTAACATGTTTAGATGATCTGAATACACATTTTGGAGAACAATCCCTTTTAAGATTCTTCCTTCTCGTCTCCATGTGTGATGGTGTAGCAGAGTGACTTGTAGTCGATGTTGCCAGTCGGGTCAATGGGAGCGAGAGCGAAGGCCTGATCAGCCTGGAGATTTATGAAGTGACAGTTTATCTGGTGAGGATTATTATCTTACAGAATTTTAAAAGAGTTAGTCACTATAAGAATAAAAAACACAAACCTCCTCTGCTGTAAATTTATCAGCCTGGTTCATCAATAATCGTCTAAATCTGGACGAAAAAAGACAAAAATATTTGCAAAAAGGGTATAATAAAGATACTGTAGTGTTTGGCTTATAAAAAAGTATGAAAGTTAAATAACATTTATCTTACTCGTCCTTATTAACAAAGCCAGTTCCATTGGGGTCAAAAAGTTTGAAAGCAGCAAGGATGGTGTCTTCAGGATCAGTACCTGCAGGAGGAAAAAAAAACAACATCGATGGGCATCTTTTGAAAGTTTATTGAAGAAATTCAGATTTGTGTAACATTTATAGATGCTCTTACCATTGAGTTTCTCCCCAAAAAGAGTCAGAAACACAGTGAAGTTGATTGGACCCTTCCCCTCATTCAACATCTCATCCAGCTCCTCATCTTTGACATTCAGCTTCCCTGGTAAACACATGCACACACACACACACATACAAGTATGATCAATACAGCCTATGGTTACAATGTTTTTTTTTTTTACATGTAAGTTGATAGTTTTAAAGGATGAAGAGTTCAATATAAAGAAAATACCCAGCTGTCCGTATGTCTCCTTCAGGTCCTGTTTCTTAATAACACCATCTCTGTCTTGATCAATGCAGCCAAAAGCCTAAAAGATCAGCAAAAAATAATAATTATGTAAAAATAAAATATAATATGAAAAAAAAAAATCTTTTGTTTATTTCTTGTTTTTCTTTTCTTTTTTGTATTAAATTCTTTCACAAGCACATAGGCTGATTATAATTTGTTACAGTGAAGTACTGACAGATTATTGCAAGTTCACAATTTTTTTTTTACTTAATCAAAATTAAACTGTATATTTAATTGCATTTAATGCTTTTCTTTCCTCTCATTGACAAATGTCAATAGGTGTTTTGGTCACATTAAACATTATTAGTTAATAACAAACATATTATTTACTCTTTGAAATTCGTTCTCTAGAATTTTTATTTTGCATTGTGAAAGTTCTCCATTATTCATTTCTGTTAAAAATTACAGTAATGAAATGTGATTGAAATGAAAAAAACTGTGGGCTGTGCAAAAAAAGATGGTTTCAGAAAATCAAACTATTATTTACTCAAAAAACATGTTCAATTTGAACCTCTCGCATTAAATAAAATTTATAATTTACAATTTGTTTTCATCCATGTATTTTTTTTTATAAGACTGCTGCACTTATCGAGATAGAGATTAATTAAACTGAAGGTGGCAAATTGAACATTTCTCTTTTCATGCATGCATTTTCAAATCAAGACTCACAGGTTCACACACAAATTCACCCCAGGAAAAGTTTAAAAGGGAGCTGTGGACAACACACAGGTCAGTACCTCCTTGAACTCCTGTATCTGGGACTGCTCGAACATGGAGAAGACATTGGAGCATGCCTTCTGTCCTCCCCGCTGTCTCTTATTGGAGGCCTTCTTACTTGCCTGACAGGATGAGCACAATATCATTCAGCTCACAAACTAAAATTTTTCTTTGTTGCTCTCTGTACTGCATAAAAATATGTTTATGTCGCGAACAAAACATACAAAAATACACAAGAGCAAGAATAAAAAACAATGTCAGGACTCCTAAAGCATCTGTTTCCTCATAAATAATCACTGACTAAAAGTATATCAATGCTTACCATGTCTGAGCGATGGTACGTGGACTCCCAGCCGAGGTGTGAGGCTGAGGTGGGTTTTATGAAGCCCATCTTATCTTCTACCCTCCTGTAATAGCCTGTGGTGGGCAGCACAGTCCCTTACATGGCCATGGCTGCTCTGTGTGTGTGACTTGGGGGACCTGATAAGACCTGAAGCAGCCAAGATTCCTCTGAGCTGGAAAATAGAGATATGAGGTGCAAAGAGGGGAGAGCGGAGACAGAGGAAAGTGACCTCTGACGTCTGACAGTCGACCAAATAAAGTCACTCTTCAGAGGTCAAATTGAGCTTTAAGGTAACTTTGATGTATGCTTCATGCATATTACCAGCAAAAAAATATGCCCTATGAGCTCTGACTTCATATAAAATATAATAATTCCCTGTTATTCCAACAAATGAGATTAAGTCAGGTGTCTCCCAAAGTCTGAGAGAAGTGTCTGGACTTAATGTTGTTTGTTTTTTTTACTTTACCTAGGTAATGATTGTTATATTTACAGGAAATAAAGTTACATCAATGATGTATGGGGCTGTCAAGGCTATAGACTAATTGTTTTTCTTTGTGTCAGTGACATTTTGTTACTTAGAAGTCAAGACAATAGCAAGTTATGTTATTTGATGTCCCATTAGATGATAGAAAAGCACAACTTATAAAAGTCACAACTCAAGCTTAAGCTTCTTTAATTTACCAATTTTATTTACAGCAAAGCTTATTCACATCCATCACATTTCATCTTGCACTCATGAAAACTACAACTGACTGGTTAACACAAGTAAAGTTGTAAACATAAGATTTAAATATACAATAACAGAAATATGTCATTGCTCACAAATAGAAATTACTACACAACAAAGCAATGAATTTGATTTAGTTTACAGCAGCATTTACAAAAAGGATCCTTGTGTTGTACGTCATGCAGTTTGAACCGGCATTACAAACACAATAACATCAATAATGCATCGGCCATTTTTTTAAAAAATGGGCCAATCTGTCACAGTAAACCCATTCTTAAAGTTCAGAAACACTGAAATTGCTACAAGTTGCTCTAATACTACCAAATATGGTTTATAGTACAGGTTGTTTGCTGTTTTCTCTTCTGTATATCTTCCTGTGGTGAACATCCAGCTGGCTGACACACATCCTGCAGAGCCTGAAAGAGGCCAGCGCTGCCCACTGTGGCTCACATGTCATCAGTGCTCTCAGGTTCAGAGTTCAGGCTTGCTTCACTGCCGTCCCGGCAGGGGAAAAGTTACTGCTCGGCTCCCATTACTGCGTCAGCAAGCAAGCGGCCATTTTACAGGCCACTGCTGAGATGAGAGCAGCCCCACGACCGCTGCCCTCCTCTGACTGGATGAAGGCGATCTCACAGTGGGGCGTGAGTTCCCGCACAATTTTGTGGAACCTGTCACGGAAACTGAGATGGAGAAACAACAGGTTTAGTGCACAGAATCTACCAAATTTCCATCTGTCTCACCTCCTTTTTCACTTTCTCTCCCACTGTTCAGTTATCCTAAACTCTCCACTTATAACTGTTGAGTCTGATTTGATTAATTTTCTCAACAACACTTCAGTTGATTAAGAGGAAAATTATAAAAGTGTGAGCTTTTGTTTTGAAAAGTTCAGTCTAATTAAATATTAACAAACTTTTCTCTACTGAGTACTTTAATATATCCCTAAAAGTGAAATGTGAACAGTTCCTCACCATGGGTGCAGTTTGTAGACAGATCCATCAACCCCCACTGTGATCTCCAGGACTTCCTGGCTGCGTCGCTCCCGCATCAGGTTGATGACACCGGCGAGTCCTGCGCCGCACATGTGAGCAGAGCGAGTGGAGACACTCTCACAGACCAGATGCACAATGTCACAGTCCAGCTCTGACGGCAGAACGCCCAGCGAGGAGAGAATGTTGTAGATTTGTTTTCTGTCCCCAGTGTCACTGAAAGAAAATGAATAAAGGCGCCACAGTTTCAGAACAGCTGCACTGTGCTCACGCATTGCTTATGTACCTAATATTCAAATGTTCAGTCAAGCATCAACAAATACTGCAGCAGATAACAGCTGTAAATAGAGCAAAACTAAGTGGTCAAATTGATTTCTTACATTCACCATCAATGCTGTCATATAAGCATACAATTACGTAAGACGGCAGGCTAACATCATTGTTTGTTTTTACTAATGTGCATTTCTCCTGCTCTGTTTATTCAAATACATGCATTCAAATGTCTTATCACATCTTATCTTGTTTGTTTTATTTGATTTTTCTTTTTTTATTAATAACATTTATTTAGTTCTTAAGCTGCTGCCTGGAAGCATTGATGCTCACCTCTCAACCTGTGAGACGAAGCGGGTCTCAAAGCTTCCACGTGTCTTCAGCAGCTCTGAGGCTTCGCCGTTAAACAGCAGGTCTTCATTCACCAGCTTCATCAGAACGAGCCTGACCAGCTCACCCATATACTTTCCACTGATCAGCTTCTCATAACTGCAAGAGGAGAGACCAAGAGAAGAGACAGGTAATGTTATAAACAGAGAAGTGCTGTGAGGAAGGATGTAAAAATGTATTCATAAGAGGTTTTTTTTTTTAGATGGAAACAGGAAGATTGTGCTCATGATAAAAAAACATGCAAACAGCTGTCTGTCTCTACATGGGCTGGGAGAGGAGAGCAGGTGAGGATGCCAACGTCACTGCTAAAGAGGCTGAATGAGTCTGGCCTCAGCAGTTGTGTGTGTGTGTGTGTGTGTGTGAAGGGACTGCCAGTGCAAAAAGTAAACAGCCATTAGGCCGAAAGGCAGCAGAGAGGGGTCATTAATCTGACACCTCCATCCGCTGACTGACCACTGACGTATGAGGGCTCTTGCCATTTACAAACATCCTCAGGAAAAACAGCGGGTAGCTTAGCAACTACACAGACACCTCAGGTGAGAGTCAGGTGAGTATTGCCACAGGAGGATGATTAATTAAGAAAAACAATAAGAGAATGAGGGCAGGAGTGTGTGGCATGTTTGAAATCACAACATGAACCTCTTAATCACGTTAGTCTGAGCTTGAACGTGCACTCGAGTGCATGAGCCAACAGTAGATGAAGCTGAAGGATAGAGACTGACCAGACAAGCCATTTGCTTTCCTGTGTGTGAGTTTGAGTGCATGTTTCTGGTGAGATAACTCACAGCTGATGTCCGGGGTTAATCGAGGTCTCATCCACCACTCTGTCGTACTCCAGTCTGAACTCCTCCAGCTCTCCGTTGTCTCCGAACGCCCCCCACTCAGTGTTCACACACATCCGGCCCTCCTCGCCTTCTACCAGCTCCACAGTCCTCATCTCCTCCATATAACATGCATTGCAACCAGTACCTGGTGAGAAAAAGAGCAAAATACAATCCTTAGATTTCTTTTTTAAAGTGACAGTATAGAATCAAGTTTATCTATTGGCACATTTTATGCAGCAGGTGTTCACTCAATGGGGAAAAAGAATAAAAAGTATAGTAAACAGTGTATGGATATCACATATTATATATTAATATAAGAGTGTTACAATAAAAAAGGAATTAGGTAAAAGGACATTTTATTAACGATGTATTTTAGCATCAAATCTGTTTGTGCAGCTCAGTGTGACACTCATGCTTGTGTGTGTCGAACACAACTCACCAACAATCATCCCAACTTCACAGCTGCGGTCCTCATAATAGCAGGAAATCATGGTGGCTACTGTGTCATTCACCATGGCAACCACGTCCATCTCAAAATCCTAAGTGCAAACACCAAATCAAAGTGCAATTAGAGTCATTAGACTGTGTGCACATGTCAAAAACCATCATCTTGCCGTATGTTTATAAGGAAATACAACAACTGTGATTTTTCAGTGACTCACCCCTCGTCTTTTGATGGCGTCTCTGAGTAAACCAACTACATTGTTCCCTTCTGCTCCAGAAGCTTTGAAGCCTTTGGTCCAGTTAAGCAGGATACCCTGTGGACACACAACAAGACACACTTTCAGTGTATGAACTTTAAAATACTTTTATAAATCTGGCAAATAAAGTCAAACATATCATTTTCTGAAGGGGAAAAGGCGATGGAGGTCATATCTTACCTTGTCAATGTCCTCATGTCTCACAGGAAAGGAGAAGGTGAAACCCAGAGGAAGCTTCTTGTGCTTAATGTGATGTTTGTCCAAAAAGTCTGACATGCACTCTGCTATGTAGTCAAACAGCTGCAGAGAGAAGCAAGGCAAGGCAATTTTATTCATACAGCACATTTCAGCCACAAGGCAACTCAAAGTGCTTTACATCAAGCATATAAAGTGCAGAAGAAACACACAATAAAATGACAAAAAAAACTGACATCACTTTTTGATACTGAACAGAACTTCAGGTTTCACTAACCATTTCAGCTGTGCCCGTCATGGCATCTTCAGGGATGGAGTACATCTGTGTCTTTGTCTCCACCTTCCAGCTCCTCTCCTCATCCTCACCCACCTTCACCAGCATTACACGGAAGTTGGTCCCTCCCAGGTCCAGAGCCAGGAAATCGCCCACCTCTGTCGAAACCCACACTTCGTCTGAATACATGCACTGGCTTCACATTTATGCTGACATCTGCAGAAGTTTTACCAAATGTCAGCGACCATGTTACGACTGAGGAGGGGATTTAACCTACCTGATCCCTCAGGAGTGGAGCAGACATAAGTTGGGAGCATTTTTACGCTGGCCTCCTCGTGTGTTTCTAAACGCAGTCCTCTCTCCATCTCACACTGCATCCTCTTCATGATTTCTTTTAGCTCTTCCTTATTCAGCCTGAGCTCTGACAGGATCTGCTCTACCTGCAGCGAGAGAAGAGAAGAGAAGAGCAGGTGAGAAACAGCACACAGACCATTTAACCGTGCATCTTTAAGAAAAGATTACATGCAGAGTTTTCACTTATTTTATACAGATGAGTGGAATTTCACTTTTTAAAAGTGGAAGAGAAATCAGAAGCAAAAAAGAATTCAGAGCACAACCAAATGAAATTCTGTAGGTCGTGGAGAGTTTTGTTATTTCAAGTAAAAATTACACGTAATGAAAACACAAATACTTCAGGTATAAATGACTTTTATCTCCAGGTAGTCATAACAGAAAGAAGAGAAAATCTTACCGCAAGGATTTTATCAACCACAGAGTTGTAGCCACGGGGCATCTTCACCATCTGATCGAGCTGAGAGGTGACACACGGCATCTTTGCAGGTTTGACTAAACGAGTCTCTTTGTGTTTCTAGGTGTGTGCTGAGTGTGTGTCCAGCCTGTGTGTGTGCAGAGTCAGTGAAGTGTGAGTACTGTTGAACGAGAACCTCAGCTGTTTTTATGCCCAGGTGAAGTGGGCTGGCCACATCAAATGCAAATGCCCACCCCTTCCCAGATCTCACCCCATCTGGCGATCAATGTTCAAACCCACACACACACACACACACACACACACACACACACCCACTCCCACACCCACAAACACACAGTTTGATCTCATCTTTGATGTTTTTTAGGA
>JAQMCX010000048.1:4157385-4203976 GCA_029814765.1 Acanthurus leucopareius
CAATTGAGGGTGCCATGTTTTGGTAGAAAAATCTCAAAGCCAACAGGCTGCTTAACACGTATAGACATTTCATTATTATTATTATTATTATTATTATTATTATTATTATTATTATTATTATTATTATTATTATTATTATTATAATTATTGTCGTTGTTGTTGTTGGTGGTGGTGATGGTGGTGGTGGTGTTATTATTAGCCTCTCTGATGGAAAGATTGAAACGTTTGATTTTCAGGGGTGACTGCAAAGAAAAGGGAAAGAAAAACAAACAATATATCCATTAGGTCCAACGTCCAAATTTTATTGAAATACGTTTTACTTTTTACTTTTTAAATTTATACCAACAGCTGCTGAGTAGTAGACACACTACAAAACAGTTTAAGCTGTTATCTAAAGCATAATATATTGTCGACGTTCATACAGTTTTATTTTTACAATTCATTTAAAAATGTCTCCCACGCAATGGATGAGACAGTCCGAGCGGAGAATATTAATGAATCTATTAATTTTAGCAGATCATTTCTCCCCAGTGGCCTATTCACTGCATGGATTATAGATGACACAGAATAAAGTCTGCTTTTTTTGAGAAAACAACTCGGTTTCATAATGAAGTCTGGATGCAGTAAACATTTAAAACTTTTTTTAAATGTACGTTTACAGACGAATAAAAAATGTACAACTATTCGTCCCAAACTGATGGTTATTTAGAGGTGCAAGATCTCAGGAACTCTCCCTAACTTTTATCTGAAATCGGTACTGGAATGTACTACCGGCGTCTTTGTTTCCTCCGGACCTAATAATCTGCTGGACCGTTTAAGGATCGTGACGTGGTTGTTGGTTAGTAACTAAACCGCATATTGGAAACTAAACTTAGCGTTAACTAAATTGTGATTAGATCGTCGAATGTCGGCTATACGTATTAATGAGTTTTAGTTAACGTGACATAAAAAGTTTGTTCGGTTGTTTTGACAGGAATCAAACAGTTTGCTGCTTATTTGTGGGTAAGTTAGCAGAGGCCTCGCGAAGACCAGATATCATCCGTAGCTAGCTAGCTGTGTGCTTGACTGGATGTTTAGAAATGTACCGTTATGTAAAGTTTAAACCGGTTTTCGCTACCCGATCGCCAGTCTGTGACAAGTTCCTTATACTTGCTGTCAGTTAATCAATTTGTCTTCGTCTGGAGGAAAAGCTTTAATGTTTCTTAGGCCCAGAATAGCTAACAACACCCATTTAGCTTATTAGCCAGGCGGCTACTTTTTCTTGTAAGCTAACACTTGTCAGATTAACTCAACTCAAGTTTTTTTTGCTGCGTTAATGTTAGCAGGGAAGCTAGCTGTTCGGTTAATGCTCTCATGTGACTGTGTTTGTGTCATCCTCCAAATTAGATCATCAGGCCGGTCTGATCGTGTTTACTGGAACTGAACTGAACTGAACCGATTCCGGCGGCAGCATGAAGCTCTACAGCCTCAGCATCATCCACAAAGGAGCGACCAAAGCCAACCTCCTCAAAGCGGCATTTGACCTCTCCTCTTTCAGCTTCTTCCAGCGCTCTAGGTGGGTCTGACTGGATGTAACTAGCGTCCTAAGTGTGAGCGTGACTTTTTGTTGTTACTATGTGTCAGTCGTTTTTTTATGTAGCAAATTTGATAACTGATAACAAGAAGCTTTACATTATTTAGTATTATTTGGTCTTAAATAGTGTTGTCTGACCATATTTGGACGCTTTGTGATATTTTTGTTTTGGTTTGTTTAGTGTTCAAGAGTTCATGACCTTCACCAGTGCCTTGATTGTTGAACGGACATCACAAGGAAGCCGTGCCTCTGTCAAAGAACAAGGTAAAAATTAGGTAGTTCAGCCAAGTCTGAAGGTCATGTAAAAGTTTGGGTTTTGCTGACCTAATTTCTATTTTTCAAAATTTGTACCCAACTCTAACTTACTTGTAAGCTGATGTCAATTTGTCTTTATAGTGATAAAGTGGTTTAAAATGTCTCAAAACTTTTTTTTTTTGCTAATTCGTACCAATTTAAATTGTTTATGTGTTACTTCACACTTTTTTGGCTCTTGTTACATAACATTGTTGACAATGTCAAGTGTTGTCATGTGTGAGATAAGCACGTAGTTAATAGCATGTACTTAATATTAACAATGCCAGATAGGGCTGTTCTCTCACTTTTTGACAGTAAGAGCTTCTGTTGAGATTTTTTAAACAAAATTTTGAATGTCTGTAGTCATATTTAAGATATCATTACCCCCAAAAACGCAAGTTTTTGCCTTGGGTTATTCACAGGAGTTAAACTTCTGGTTCATTTGAAGGTTAAAGCAAGGGAAAGTCCTCTTTTTAAACCCAAATAGTTGCGAATTAAACTCTGAGCTCTCCTCCCACCGGTAAACTGCTCCACATCTGGGCAGACTGTTGAGGCTCCAGGTGTTTATTCCTCCAGAAGCTTCAGTCTACCTTGACTTCCTTGTTGGTACAATCATTGTAACTGTCTACCAGCATCTGTCCCTCTGCTCCACCCACCCAACCCACAGAATACACACATCCCTGCAAGAAGCTTGAGATATTCTGCCAATCAAATGTTAATTCAATATTTGAATGTCAATGAGCTTTGAACTGTTTAGTCCAGGGGTGTCCTGGTGGTCAAATAGTTTTGAAGGAGTATATACATGTTTTAAAAAAATATATGCTTCTTTCAAAGCTAATGTGAAGAAAGGCCAAGAAAAGCACATCAGTCATCATACAGAGAAAAATGTGTAACACTGTCACTTTTTTTGTTCTTTTAAAAAATCTATTTTTGCCTCTGCTTTTGCTGAACAAAGTGAACTAACTTGTTGTAGGTTCACATGGACTTTAAGACCAGATATTTTATCACATGATATGACATCAACATCGTTGTATGTTTTCTCTGTCCATTCAGACTACCTGTGCCATGTGTATGTAAGACACGACAACCTGGGTGCTGTGGCCATCGCAGATAATGAATACCCACAGAGAGTCTGCTTCTCATTACTAGACAAGGTGGAAACAATAACAAGCAAATGAATATATTGTATTGTATGATGTACTTTGCTATCAATTTCAGCAATTAAATCCTTGTCTGTTTTTTAGGTATTAGAAGAGTTCTCCAGGCAAGTGGACAGTATAGATTGGCCCTCTGGTAGCCCTGAGACCATTAACTACAAAGCCCTGGATATTCACCTCTCGAAATACCAGGTCAGTTTTTAACCAGGTTTACAGGGAATTACGTCAAAGCAAACTTTGTTGTTTACCAGTAGCACTGAAAGTAAGGTAGATGAATGAAGATAAGTCTGTGTTAATAAAATCCTGCCAAATAATCACTATGCAATTAGAGTGTACTTGACTTATTTGTTTTTCTCCCAGAACCCCAGAGAAGCAGATGCAATGACCAAAGTGCAGGCAGAGCTGGATGAGACAAAGATCATTTTGGTAAGAAAAAAAAAACTCCTTAAACTGAGACCAAAATATTTGAATCAAGTGGATGAAATATAGATTCATATTTTTTTTTCACACATATGAAAAGCACACACAGTAAATGTAGAGAGGTGTAACACAGTGTATTCTTAGTTTCAAGGTCCCAGAATTTTAAATATAATCTACAGACCAGTGTCTGTTGTCAATGCATCAGTTTTATTGACCTCATTATGGCCCTCTGAAACAGGAAATAGCCTTTCACAAGACCTTTAATAGTAAAAAAACTTTGCTTTATGAACAATTATTTTGTTTCTGTAGCACAACACTATGGAAAGTCTGTTGGAGAGAGGAGAGAAACTGGATGATCTTGTGGCCAAGTCAGAACACCTGGGGAACCAGTCCAAAGCCTTTTACAAGACTGTGAGTACAGATGACTCGCCTTATCGACACAGAACCGAAAGTCTCATGGACATTGGCTGTTTCAGATGTCTGATTGTGTTTATGTTTAACCTGCAGGCACGGAAACAGAACTCATGCTGTGAAATCATGTGATGCCGCTGCCTTGTCCTCGTGGACACGCCTCTTTCTCTGCCTTTCTGCTTTTCCTACAACTCCCATCATGCACCTGCCACCAGCTCTAGACACAATGGACAGAACAGACGCTGTCTTAATCCAGGACGAGGTGCCAGGATAAAAGCAAGAAGGGGTGGAAGGCAGTGGCCCGTTGAAGTGTGACCTCTCCAGACTGTGGCTGATGGGGGCTGAAGGAGTGATGGGGTTTGGTCAGGGGAAGAAGTAACTACATTTGAATTTTTTTTTTTAACCTTTCAAAGTGTAAACATCTGTGTGGTGTTTCAATACCAGCTGGGGACATAACAGTGTGATGTTGCGTAATGGTAATGTATTGTTGAAACGTCTTGAAACCATTTAATGTTACTCAGAATCAATCAGATCTTAATGGACTGATTTCAGAGAGTATTATCCACAGTTGTGCTTCTGCTTCAAGGCAACTTTTGCAACCTCACAGTCCTATCTTGTAAATTTAAAGAATACATCAACATTTTGGTTCTGTTCTTCTTTGATTTTGCTGCAGAAGTAACCCTTATTACCCACTAGGTGGCTCTATTTATTTACTTTGATGGTTCAGTGAGCCTCATCACAAAGGTCAATCAAAAAACTAATGTGAGCCAAAACAGCAAATGGCTGCTTGGTTTGAGATATCAGAATCCCACATTGAAACGTTGTTAGACTGGATTAAGTCAGGCCACTTCTTTGCTCTTCTCTGTCTACTGTAGTGTTAATGAAATCTTGAAACATTCCCGCTTTGAGTGAGTGTGTTATTGAGTGAAGATGCATCTTAAAGCTGAGAAGTGGAGGAATAAATGTAAAATGTAGAAAGACAGTTCTTTATAGATGCAGCCTTATTGCCGTGTGGCTAACAAGTAACGTCCCCCCCTTGTCCTGTATAAACGCAATGTTGTCTCATGAGGAGCATTCTCTTTTTACTTTTTGTGCTGTAACTATGCTTTTCACTCCGATAGCTAACACATTTAAACTTGAGCAGGTTTTTAGAAATCAGAAGCCCACTCAGACCTCTGCAGTCCAGGGCTAGTCTGTGTCTCTCAAACCTGGAATCACTGACATTTTACTATCATTTATTGAAGCTGAGGTGATTCTGGGAATCCTCGGGTGCTGTTGCAGTCTGGCCTCAAAATGCTCCTGAAATGGGTGTGGTATTTGAAAAGAGAACAAACGTGCTGTGTGATTTTATAAACGTGGTGATCTCACATCCCAGTCTTATGTCAAGACACTCCACAGTGGACTCTTTTTCTTTTTACTGTCAGCACTGTTTGCTTTGTATTTAGGTCTGACTGGTTAGAGATGTCTTTCTTCAGGATAAAGAGATGCCTTTGGTGGTGTGTTTTAGATGTTTCTCTGCTCGCTTTCTGCCGTATGCGTGTATGATTTGCTGATATACAACATCTGCAGGCTGCATTGATGTTGAGTGCCTGTGTGAGAAGTGCTGTGTGTGTTTGTGTGTGTGTGTGTGTGTGTGTGATCTGAATTGCTTTTTCTGCTTTTAAGGTGTAAACTTTTGTGCAATATCTCTGCAGACTGTTGGTGTATGTCTCTTTAACGTAGGGAGAATAAATGAAACTACTCTCATAAAGGACAAATTGACCTTTGTATATGCTATTCTTATGACTCATTTCCACATGAAGAGTGTCAGTGGGGTTTTTTCTGACGTATTTGTTTAATTTCTTCTTTTCAAAATGTTCCAATTAATGTGCTGAATTTGAAAATCTGTCAGCTGTAGCTATCCGCAGGTCACGTCTTACTGACCGGTGTGTGTTAAACGGTCTGCATTTAACATTTTGATCCAAATGTGGTTTGCACATTTAAAAACTGCAGATAATAAACAGTTCTTTTCTGTCTGTAACAACATTTTGTTCTTGGATTTCTTTTTTTATGTAAACACTGACTGTTTACAGAACATGTAATCTTGCACAGATAAACAAAAAACGGTCTACTGTTGTGTCGGTGGTTCTTTCAGGCATTCAGTGGAAAACTTCTTTTTTTTACAAGGTGGCAGTGAGGTGTTGGAGGAAACCGTGTAAAACAATGCAAGAGAAGGCTTTTCTTTCCGAGAGTCCCTGCACAGTCAGCAATCCTCTCCTCTGCCTCGTTAGTCAGCGGAGAAGCTGATGCGTCCTTCAAGTGTTGTAGGAAATGTCAGTTTTACACTGGAGCCCATTCGAGATCAGATATGATGCTCGTTTAAAACAACTTGGAAAGTATCAAAATCAAGACTAACTTACGAGGAGATGCTTCTATAAAAAGCCCATACGTAAAGTCGGGAAAGTGAGGAGTTTGCCATTTTTATAAACTGATATCATCACTGGAAGCGTATTGCTAAAAACAAACAAAACACGAGCCTAGAGGTTAGTCACCTTAGAGCAACTTTTAACTTCCCTGCATGCTTTCAAAATACTCTATTCCACTTTATCCCAGGTTTTTGTCCGATTGAATTGTAAAGTACGTGTTCAAAAGAAGCCCTTGAACGCAGCACGAGAGGTGCGTCTCGGCGCACAGCTGAGGTGAAAAGAGAACAGCGCGAGCTGATGAAGTCTGACCACACAGCTTCAAGATATGTGGACGGAGGTGAAAAACCAGAGCTTGTCTATCAGCGCCGGGAACAGCTCGAAGGTAAGAGACAATAGCAGAAAACAGAAGCTTCTCTCTGCTTCTTTCGGGGCGCAGTAGATCACCGAAAACAAATCTTTTGATCCAAGAGTGAGACGGGCTATAGTCATTAACGTTATGAGAGCCGAGAAGGACTTTGATATAGTTCCACATTACGTGATACTTTGCATAACTGATTCACTTGTTTACAAGCCCTCAGTAGGTGTTATTTCATTAAGGTCATAAACTGGACAAGTAGCTGTTTTATCACGCTGCTACAGGAAATGTGAAAAAATGTGGGTCAGCCAACATATTTTCTCTTATCTTGCATGTTTTCCCTATCTGAGCGCCTGTCGTTGCCCGAAGCGCTCTGATCTTCCACATTGTTGGACTTCTTGCAGAAAGTTTCCCACTTGTGCTGTAAACAGCATGTCTCGTTGCTGACCCAGCGTTCCCCTTTTCTTTCTTTTTCTTTCTCTTCCAAACATTTGTGATCGTCTTAGTGGGTGGATTTCAACCTGCACAAGGCAAGTACTGCATATGAGAGCTGCGGTGGTAGTGTGTCCTGTCCTGTTCTGTCAGTGCTCTTTGCTTTTTGTTCAAACATGAATTTTCTCCTACATTTTCAGATGGTTGACCCAGATCTCCTTACGCAGCAGCTTTTGCACACAGTTCAGCAGAAAAATGGTGAGTTTAATCTCCTGTCTTCCCTTGTTGTAGTCATATATGCAGGTTCAAACACTTAATCTGAGTCACAATGCATCTGTTGTAAATTGTATCCTGTGTTTTATAATTATAATAAAAGCCGAACCACATGGGTGTCCACCACAGTGCTTAATACAATCCTTAGGTGGATGAAATTGTTTTACCCCCTGACAAAAATGGCTTTATTTGAATGGTGATATTGTGTAACAGTGCCTGATAAGCAGAGGAATCCACTTCAGATCAATTCCAGCCTCAGGTGACTGGCAACCAAAGGCACTTTCATCTCTGTCCAACACATCACACATAACAAACTTTCCAGAGACACTGAGCCGTGCCTGCCCAGAATTAAGGTGCAGTCACCACAACCATGCAAATTATTCAGAGTGGCAAGAAAAAAAAGTCATGGAGACAATGAGAGACTGCAGAAAGCGCTGTAGTTGCAGATCAATGCTCACAGGCCAGAATACTACCTGTAGGGAGAGAAGCTGGGAGTTCCTGATGAAAGAGGAGATCAGGAGTCTGCAGAGGCTCATAATGAACACAATGATGGCTGGTGAAGAGGTGGCTGGATACTCTATGTTCAAAATGACCACAGATTTGAACCATGACTCTGACACTGAGTCAACAAACAATACTTATCATGACCTTAAGCTGCTTGGGTGTAAAGGTGCTGAATCCACATTCACATTACTCACACTTCATCATTCAGGTGCTGTTTAGTTCATAAATACCACCTTCATGCACATCCCAATCCCATATAGTCTCATTTATGAATCTGTTATGTAAGTAAATGTATCACACGCACACACACACACACACGAGTCATCATTTACATTTTACATTGTTAGTCAAGTATTTTTGTTTTTTTCCCCTTTAAGCTTCAGCTGCAGCTGCCACTGGTCCTTCTCAAGCAGGGGACTCTTTAACTGGGACCAGTGGGATCATCCCTGGTAAGTCCCACTTTACCGACCCTGAAAGACCAGTTTCAGTGGGAAACAACTGATTTGTTAGATGTGCCACCCTTAGCTAACAAAGCCACTACGACAGAGACCGAAACCCAAAATGAAGGGGGATGAGGTTAAACCATGATCCTTATTTGTGTTATCATGCAAAAAATGAGTTTCTTTTTGTTTTGATTATATTAATTCTGGTCATTTTCAATGGCTGCATCGAAACAATTTTTTAAAAAAGTACTCTGATCAGAAACTTGTAGTTTTTGTCGCATACACATTTAGAAATGTAACTCCTTCATAACACACACTTCTGTCTCTGTGTGCATTTCTATATGAAGTGTTTGGGTGACTTCCCAGTTCTGTTTCCTGCTTATCACTGGAAGCTTTTAGTTGAACTTTTGGCCTGTGATGTTTCCCTGTTCTCTGTTTGCTTGGAGGGGGTATAGACAACAATGTGCCCCTATCAGTGTGTACAGGGAGCGTTTCACTGTGAAAGCCTGCAGAGGTTTGACTGAACCAGAGGCAGCACTTCTGCGGGTTGCACCTGACAATAGGGCCTCTATTCAAGCCTACAATTACCCCTTTGAAAATGTTTCAAGTTTGAAGGACTTTATTACTTAAAATGAACATTTTACACAGTCTCAGTAAACAGTGCACTTCTTTGTGGTTGAACTACTCTGACTCACAGGAAGTAGACTGTTGGCTTAAGTCTGCAGTTGGCCAACTGTGTCAGTCAGTAGTCTTTCTCCCCCGTGTTATCGTTTTCCCTGTCGCTACATTAGAACAACAACAGCCCCCGAGGTAGCAACAGCCACTGAAAATGGCAAATTTTAAACAAAGATTTAAGTCATGCAATTATGCAGCCATGGTCAGTTCTTTTGCAGGGATGAAGTCATTTTAATGGTCAGTTGATTGTGATTGGTTAAAATGAAATGCAAACATGACAGAGCACTTTTCTCCCCCTGCACTTGAACTATAATGGGTTCAAGGGTTCAAGCAGACCTTTCTCCAGCACTGGCACTGGGCTAAAACAAAGTGTGGAAATAAGTCTGGGCATGTGAAACTAATGTTCAACTGTCATCAACATCTCTGTGCTGGTCAGTTCACCAGATCCAGACTCAGCTTTTTAGAAAGGGCAGTGAAATTCCACAGGTCTCAGCCATGGACAGGGATTTTATGAATGCTGGATGGTCTGATGATCTCTGAAAGATGACATTTACAAATAAAAAGGCTCTACAGGAAGGGAGACATTCCCAAAGCATCAAAGACACTCAAGTAGTGTTCTCTTACAGAGTGGCTTAGTGTTTAGTTGTTTTTTTTTTACTGCATACACTTGTTAAATATAGACAAATGGGAAAATAAGGTGTTTTAACATGATATACGCCACAGTTTTTGTTTGTTTCTTTTAGACTAAAGTGAACATAAATCCTGCAAGACTTCCTGCAGAAGATTCAACATGTAGTGAATTATGCTCCACTGCATGCATGTGTCCATATGTTTGAGAAAATGTACAGCCATGTTCAACATGTGCAGGCAAACACATGTATGTTTGCTTTTAGGTGCAATTGCAGCCACAGTGTTCATCGCCTTCTTGCTCGGTCTCTACGCTCTCCTCTGGAAGTGCATGGTGTCACCGCCACAACGGTAAAGAACAGACACAAGCCCTAACTTGATTGCACCGGAGCTTTGATTTGATTTTGTTGACACAGCGATCCTGAACGCCTCAGTTTGTGTCACGACTGAACTTTTAATCAATTGATTGATTGTTTCCTTACACTTGTCATGTAAATGCACTGATTTTGTGCTTCCGTTTCCAGAAAACCCAGCAAGGTGAGGGTGAGAGTACAACAGAGGGCTCCTGTGTGAAGACTGGCTTCTGTTGCAAAGGTCATTTTGGATCTTAATGGTGCAGACTGAAACCTGAGAGCGAACTTTGCTCCCAAGTCAGAGAGAAAAAGACACCAGATCCAAAGATCAGACCGCACAAAGACCGACTCAACTGACTGGATGTGTCACCTGTTTCCCTTGGCTTTACTGTCTGCTGGTGGCTTCTGTTGACTCAAAGGTTCATGTTGATGTGAGACACTTTTTTTTTTGGCAGGTCACATTGTGCTGCTTTCTTTCTTTTTTTTTTTCCCTATGAACTCTGCACTACTGAGAGGCGAGGCAGCTCCAGCCACAGCTCGCTCCGTCGACCAATAAGCTGTGTGGGTGTGTCTGAGAGAGAGAGAGAGAGAGAGACTGTTGTATATTTGGCATATGTATATTTTGCATGATTTTTGCGTGTTTTGTACCTGCACCAGATGGACAGTTATTTTTACTTACAGTTACTTACTGTTTCTTTTTAACATTTATGAAAATAGGTAAAGGCACCAGTGGGTTCCATTTACATTCATTTTAATCTGTCCGTCTTTCTTAGATTTGCTTGGGAAAACTCTTAAAAAAGCTGCCATGATGTTCAGGACAATCAGTCAATCATCTCACTCAAGTCTTTTTAATAGCATTAAGTGGATTTTTATTTTGTTTTTATTAGTCCAAGTTTAATTCTCTTTCCTCAGGGCGTTGTAACTACTGTATGACTTTTGATTGTGATGAACTGTGACTTGTGTTTTTTTTTTATATTGAGTTGACTGTGAATATAAATAAATGGTAAGATCAATGAGTCACAGTTCATTTGAACTCAAATAAGACTTAGTCATCAGATTCAACCTGTTCTCCTGTTCGGTGGCCTATTTCAAACAGCAGGGAGCTGAGCAGGGAATGAAGAAATGCTGACTGTGGACGGGTTTACGGAGAAACTGAGCAGGTAACAGATTATAAGTGCCATTGTGAGTGCAAAGGGGAGAGTTTTTCTCTAGTTTGTGTGTGTGATGAGCATCAATAAGATCAGGTCAGTTTCATAAAAATGCAAGAACTCCTAAATCCCAGAATCTAAACAATTAAAAAGAAGAGAAAGCATGAAAAAACTCATCCCTCCTCTCATATTCCCTGTGTGAATGTTGTCACCTGAGCTTGATGGATGCATCCTGCATAAGCTGACACAGTCCAGCAGCCACTGAGTCACCTGGTTTAATTATAGCAATTATTTACATACTGTCAGAGCGCAGCCACATCAGAGTTCTGGCACTTTGTTGTTTTCAGAACCAGTTTTGCAACCTAGAAAAAACTAGAATTACCACTTCACGGTTGTATTCCTCCACCAAGCAGAGTAGTCGCAGTTTACATTCATGTTTGTCCAGACTTGCATTTAATATGTAGAGTAAAGGATTTGGAGGATGTGGAGGAATTTCAGAATCACTGTCATCTTTACTGGTCAAAGTTCACCTATTCAAGAAATTAGCCTCTGGTCATCAAACTCAGTGTGCTTACACAGAAATTGACTTATCGCTTGGAATGAGTCCCTCCAAAGGAAAAGCACACCAGAAAAACTCGCTTACCGTTAAATTACAACTAACATACATTTTGATTCATTTGAGCCAGATTCTTATGACAGTAAAAAAAAAAAATCTTCTTACCCATTGGCAACCTAAAGGGGGCACCGCACAAAACTGAGTTCAAGGTTCACAAATAAATATCGATCACATTTTCTTTTAACTATTTCTTAAGGTTTTTTCTTAATCATGTTATTCATTCAAATGACCTCTTTCTACCTGATGATTCAAAACAGGCTTCAAAACATGATGTGATAATGCCTGACACATTAAAGATTAAGATGGCCATGTTCAGCTGTCTTACCAGCAGTACCTCTTGCTTGTCATAAATTACATCTATAGTCACTTTAAGGCTTACAGTAAGTTCCTCGTGCTACTTTCACTTGGCACCAGATTGTTTTGTTCGTTGGGGTTTTTCTCAGTTCCTGCAGAGAAAAACCCTGTGTGGTTTCAAATACTCTGTACATTTCCTGTTATGTGTTTTCGGCTCTACACTCAATAGGCAATAAAACTGCAAGCTACAGTTTGTCCAGTCAAATCACAAATGGATATTGTATGTTCAAATATGGTATTAACACAAGACCTTTATATATTTACACAAGAAAGCTGCAGATTTATATTATGTCTCATGAACAAAGCATACATTTACAGTGTTTAAACTCTTGAAATGGAGACATGAAACAAAGTGTGACTTAAATGTTTATTGGTGTTTATAATCATAATGTTTCATTGGAAATATAACCAAATACAACACTGCACGATTCCTGCAGACTCTCAGATGCTTCACTGATTCCACTGAACCTGATTTCCTGTTTCTCAGTCAAATCCTCCTCCACTGTGTGGAAATAAGCCTTGTTTGTGACGTTTGTCCATTGTTGAGGATCTGGTCTGTGGCAGAGCACAGACTGTGGACAGTAGTCCGTATGGAGCGGCACACGGGACTGAGAACCAGGAGAGGGCGGTGCATTCAGGGGCTCTGTGGTTGTTTCATTTAGAGGAAGTTTGGAATTCAGGATTTCAATGTCACAGCTGCTGCACTCCTCCACCTCCTGAGCCTGCAGCCTCTCACTGATCTGTGCAAACATGCAAAGAGGATCATGATAATGTGAATTATATTCATATGAATTAAATAATAAAAGCAGCTTCATACCTGTGGGCTTAATGTATGAAAAAAGTGGTGTGCTTGTTTATGTCAACGCAAGGTAAATCATTCACAGAGTGGATCTGTTTTGCTTTGTAGTTCACCACAAACAAGAATGTGTGGGGGCGACTGTCTGTGTTTGCTTTAGAGTAGACTCAAAGACAAACGTTTGAAATTATTTCTGTTGAACTATAGATTTTTGGAGGTCTATAGGGGGTCATCAGGGTCATTGCCCTGAGGGACGTTTTCTTTGAAATACTCTGTGTTTCACAAATCTATGGAACAGAGATTGAGTGCAAACTTTTCTTTTGATCTGTAATGTTAGACAAAATATATATAAATTGGACCCCAACTGACAAATACTACATTTTTCCTCTAATGCCTACTTAAAATCTTTTATGTACCTACAAATTTTAAGGTTTTTTTTAATTTATTTTAACAGCTGATCAAAGAGGTGCTTCCTAAAATCAATCAAAACCCCAACCAGATGAATCAGTAAATGTAAGCGCAACCCGCAACCCAAACTTATAAAAATACATCATGAATAACCAAAACATCTACATTTATAAACTATTGGTAAAGACCACAACGAACCATGAATTTAAAATACATATAAAATGCGTTGCTTTTATTATAAAAGTGCCTGGCAGTGGTTATCCATTTTGCTGACTGTAATTTGATGTTTCACACCCCCTCAGTGAACTTTCACTATGAACACTAAAAACTAAGGACACAGAGGCGTAGAGGTGAGTTAATCATCTCACTGTGTCAGCTGGAGTGGGGGTGAGCACATGAACGTAAAATCCATTAACACAAAAAAAAAAATTGTTGTCTGCCATGTTAAGTTTCTCAATTAATTTTAAAACATTTACATACATTTTGTTTGTAACTAAACTGATAACAGACCAGTGTCGCTCTTTTATTATTTCATTATTCAAAAAATTAAATATAAATAATATGTCATCTGATTCTATGAAATCACTTTCAGCATATGTGGACAGCGAATGTTTAAGCTGCTGAGTTCATCCAATTCAGATTTAATATTACCAGTAATATGAACTAAATGTGTCATATTGTTGGCACGTAGCGGTTGTTTCCTGTCAGTGTGTGTGTCATACCTCATACAGGAAGCTGTCTAACTCAGGAATTTTGACGTTCATACCAGCAGGATAAGCAAATATCTCCCTCAGGCCAGTCTTCAGCCTGCAGGAGAAACAGACAGAGGAGAGGAGCTGCTGGTTGTCTCCTGCAGGAATGAATGTTTAAGTGGAGATTTGAAGATGACGTTGCTCACGTTTTTCTCTGAGGCCACAGGAGGACGACGCAGCACAGCAACAACAAGATGGGAGTCAGAATCTTGGCCACATGAGCAGAGTCTGGTAGTGGAGACAGAGGATGAGCAGATCAGCTAGGAATATTCGAGAGAGAGAGAGAGAGAATGCTGTTGAATTGTTGTGTCTCTGTGATTGAGCTGGATTTAACAGAGCTCACAGTTGATTTTGGTCCTGATGGTGATCCAGGCAGGTTCTCCGGGCCCCTCTTTGGTAAGAGCGCTCACAGAGAAAGCATACTGTTGGTTCTGCTGCAGACCCTTTATAGTCACAGACTTATTCTGTGGGTCTGGCACTGACAAGTTGAACAGAACTAGAAGTATGACAGATTATAAATACCTCTTAGTGTAAGAGTGTTTTATTTCTAACCACAATGTTTTGTGTTTTTAAGACAAGACTAATGAAGAATGGCCGAAGCTCTTCTCTGCACTCACTAGCATCATGATGACGTGACAGCACATCAGTTCCTGTTTCCTGCACGGTAACCAGGTAACCAGTGATAAACGCTGGATGAGTGGGATCATTCTCATCGAAACACCACTCTAGTGTCACAGATGAGGAAGTACTCTGAACCAGTTTAACCACGCTGGGGGACTGTATGGATTCTGAGGAAAAAAAGAGGGGTTTGAGGAAGGAAAAGAGTCAATTTAAATTGCAGCAACAGAATTTAAGTTACATTACAACTTTCTCAACTAATGTGAACTGACAGACATTTTTCCACTGATTTAGAGTTTGTGGTTATTTTCTCATCAAATTAAACCTGCTGCTTTGCTCGCAGATGTCAGTCACCAGACATAGTTTGCAGAGTCTTCTTGTCTCTGCTCCCTCCTGCTTAATCTTTTCTGTCTATCTGACAAACAGGAAAGATGGTGTCTTGTGCATAGATGACTTCTGGAGGATGTCATCATTACAGCCTCTGATGAAGACATCCTGTTTCTAAACTTAAGCTGCCACACCTTATTGAAAAATGTCTTTTTTAACTGTGAGCTCATGACCTCATCTCTCCTGCAGTTTGTCTTCCTGTTCTGTTTGAAGAACCAGTTCAGAGATCTATTTTTAAACTCATTTACTAAATGCATGTGAAACCAAGAAACTTCTAACTAACCTCATGAGGAAATATTGTCATCAGATGTGTATAAATACACAAACACACATTTCCAGAAACAGCACTCACTGAGCTCTTCTGAGTATCCAGTCTGTATCTCCAGCAGTCTGTGTCCACTTTCTGTGCACGCATAGATGTGAAATGTGTATCTGCATCCTGGTTTGAAAGCTCCTGCAGAACAAAGTGTGTGACATTTGGAGCAGAAGTAGGAAAAACTCACAGCTCGCACATGCAGTGATCACTACAGGAGAACAACCCAACGAAAACTTACTCGCAGGCAGAGATAATGTGTTGCTTCCCTTTGGCACCTTCATCCATTGCAGAGTACAAGGCACTGTAGTTCCCAGAGTGCACCACTCCACGGTATAGCCACAGGTGGCAGCGTCCTGCTGATCCCAGGACAGATTAAAACCAGCACCTATGCTGCTGTTTAGCTGCTCCTGTACTGGGAGGTTTTCTGCACAGACACAAATTTTGGACTGAAAAGAACAGCAGTGATGATGGTAAAAAAAAAAAACCCACAACAACAAAAAGATAAACAAAAAGATGCTTGCTGAGCGAAAACTCCCACCGTTACCAAACTGTTCTTATCTCACTGCTACATGGTATTTCTTTGACTCTCATTTAGTCTCAAAATGACACTCTCTTGTCACTGTCAAATGATCGCGAAACACACCAGAAATCCAAACTCTGGATCAGTGTTAACATCTCATACATTTTGCAAAAGTCCATGCATAGATTTTTAAGATATCCATCTGGTAGTACAACAAACACACAGGCTTAAAAACAGCAAAAAACTGCTGATGAAAGAGGGTTTCAGGAAAGTAAAGGCCATTGACTATATTATTGCAGTTGTACTTAAGAGAATCTCAGCTTTCACCTCCATCGTCCCTCTGTGGGATGGTGATGTGAGCAGGGATGGTGGAGCCGCTGCTGAGAACAGCCTGGACAGTAAAGTCATACCGTCCTGAATTGACAGACACAACTGCCTGAGTTTGTCCACTGTTCTGCTGCTTGGTCCAGATTTGACCTTCCTGAGACCACTGAACTATGTAGCCTTCGATGTGCACTGTGGCTGCCGAGCCAGGAACATGCTGAGAACAAAGGTGGTCATGAAATACGGGAAAAGTTCATGCTGCAGAGACGGATATTTCATTCATCATCAGCTTTTTTGTGCTAAGAGGGCTGATTGATAAGTTCATGGCCTGAGGTAAAAGGAGTTCACTTTAGAAAACCTAAAACATTTTTCTTCTCAACACAGTCTCCTCTCCTCCTCACAACTGCTGCTCCTTCATCTTAGGGAGGTGTTAGTCGTGTGAGTCATGCCAAATCAGGTAATAGGGCGGGTGTTGTGCACGTTTGAATCCACATTCCTGGACTGCAGCCATCACCACTGTGGATTTGTGGGCTGGAGCCTTGCCCTGACTTGCACTTTTCAATTACTCAAAACAAAAATAACACAAAAGATATTAACTTTGAACTTTCTGTATTATCGCTCCAAGGGTTCACATGCACAGGCATGCAAAAGAGGAGTTGCACAACACTTATCTTTGTATTTTGGGCCAAAAACTTATCAATCACTCCTTATATCAATCATTTGGAGAAAAACAAAGGAGCTCAGAGTCTTACTGGAGTCCAAAAGAGCGTCACTTCACGGCTGTTCCAGTCAGTTTGCTGCTTTATTGTCCGCCATACATCCAAGGTCACAAACGGATCTGAGGTCACCAGTGGATCACATGATGTTTATGACACAGTTTAAGCTACAGGAGAACATTCAGTGCTAACTACAGTACACTTGAACTAGGACTTATCTTATTGGCTCAACTGCTTCTGGCCTGATTAAAATAAAATATCATAGCAGAGAAGAGAAGAAATTGAACTTTTTGGTTGTGTCAGCCAATTTTTCACAGCCATGATATCCTGAGACTCTGATTTTTAAGGATTAATTTCAGATTAATTCTTGGCCTGAAATAGGATGAATATTTAAAAAAATCTTAACTTGGTCTGACTTTGGTCCTGACCGCAGCCTGTAAGCACTGTACTATCCTGGTAAAACTTACAGGTTTTGAAGGAAATAGGCTGAGTCCATTCACCCCAGATCCTTCCATTGACAGAGCAGCGCACCCTGGTAGTGTAGCGGGTGTTGGGAAGTAGATGTTCCAAGTTGGCATTGCAGAGTCCATTCACACTATTGCAGCTCAGCTGGACGGAAAACACATGCAGTAAAATGTTAAACTTTTGATTCTGCAGTTTGAATCATTTAGCTTGACCCATCAAAGTTACCTCGGTGGTGCTGCCTGGCTCTGCAGTGACCTGACAGAGGAGGTTCAGTTGAGTCAAGTTCGCCTGTACAATCCAGGACACAGTGATGTTTGTCACCCCTGGGCTCACTCTGTCCCACTCCACAACAGGACACACTAACAGCAAAACACACAGGAAATTCATACATGTGATAAATCCAACACTATCAGAGGGATCCAAGGGCAAACTGGATTTATTTGTGCATGTTGCTTGAGTCTTCAAGCCTCCAAAAACACAAATTATAATGTATTGCATAATATTATATTCAATATTTTGCTTGGATGTTTGCGTGACCTCTGACCTCTGTCTGAGATGTTGAAGCTGTAGCTCACTGTCTCCTCTCCCAGCGTGTCCTTCAACACCACACTGATGTTGTATTCCTCCGACTGTGGAATGGCTGGGAAAGTACATGCTGACTGCTTGCAGCTGATGGGAGGCTGCTCTGAGTTCCTGTGTTTTCAACCGTAAAGAAGGGACATATGGTAACAGACTGTTTGGGAGGGACGACCTTTTCTTCCCAGTAACTCTGTTTATTGAACAGTTGACAAGCTGAATCTGGTAAACATTTGCTGTCAATTTTAAAGAACATGGAAACAGCTTGGGATGAATCAAATTTCATATGCAAAACCTTGATATTTATCTTTTTAAAACAAATATCAACATGCTGCTTCAAAGAAGTTGCCCTTGAGCCTTTTTGTACTGTATCAAACTTCTTAACAGAAATTGTTCTGCAATGAATGTGAAGCTGAGAAAATTAGCTTTGACAGAAATTAACATGATAGAATCAAAGAAAGATACCTGTTTTGCAAAATGGACCATTATTTACAAAAAAACACCACATACTGTGAACATTTGGTTAATGTGTGTGCACTTACTCTATGTGGAGGGTGTGTGTGCGGTTGTTGCGATCATTTGAAGATAGTTTTCTTCCTGAATCCCAGACGCAAGTGATAGATCTCATGTCTGAGGTGGAACAGCTGAGGTTTCTGGGCTTCTCAGGAGGGACTACAGTATACACACACACACACACAAAAATTTGATATCTTTGGGAAAAAAAAGGTTGATATAATGTAAATAAAAATAACATACACTCAAACTTACAACTAATGTAGTTCCAAACAAATTTGCCGTTTCCTGCTGCATCAATGCAGCTGAGTAAATAAGCTTTAATGGCATTTGGTGGGATGGTCAGTTTGTCTACAGCGATGGCCTTCACTCTGGCTCCAATGTCAATGAGAGGGTACTTGGTGTTATTGAAGGAAATGCTCTTAATATTGACTCCTCTTGGGGGAACACAGCAGAACATGGCACGAGTGCCTTCTCTCAGCACCTGCTGGGAGGGGAACATCCTGATTTCATCCTTTGCTTGGACTCCTACAGGTCACAGAGTGGAGAACAGGCACATTAAGATCAGGCCAGCAGTGTGTGCGAGTAGGAGGTGCTGCTGGATGAGACTCTTATTCTCAGTAGGTTCTTCAGGCTCTTATTTGTTTGTAATCATCCCTAAGCACAAGATTCAAGACAAATTAAACAATACAAAACTTATGTATTATTAAAGGAAAAGAGGAAATTATAAACTGCCTCCAAAAATTATAAATGATAAAAATGATAATATCCAAGTTTGTTATGGCCAGTGTTATGTTTGTGTCATGAGTGGATGCATCAGTCCATGAGAAGCAGAGCTCTACTGACAATCCACAAGGGGGCAGTGCTGTGTTGTGGTAACTTATTTAAGCTTCTAATTTCTCCTAAAGGAAGAGGAAGAAAGCAATACTTCCAGGTTTGAGTAGGAGAGGATGTACAAAAACACTAAAGGCAACACTGACATCATGGAAGAGCACAGAGGTTTTCAAATGGAGTTTTGTTTCACCCACAATCACAACTTTCAAATATTTAACCCTTTTCAAAACTGAGTAACAATGACAAAGCTAGCTGTAAAAAAAAACACACCACTTTCTGTCTCTGAGTTACTCACATACACACATCCTCCAGATAGCAAAGATTACACACATATAGAGAAAATTAGGCTGTGCTTACGTCAATAATGCTTAATAGATAGAAAGAATAGACACTCGGTTACAAGCCTGCTAGTCTTCAGTTAGGAATAATCACAAGCCTGGGTTAGCAAAGTAGCTTTATTGGAGCATGACTACACCGCAACACATATTTGCAATGATTGCCACAAAGAAATTGCAACCATTTAGAAACAGCAATGGAAAGAGTTATTAAAGATAATAAAGATGAGGATCACTGTCGCTACGAGAACTGAAACTAGTGCTAATCTGATCTCATGAGCTTATCAGTGAAACACCTAACACCAGAAACTAATCTGTTTCTTAACGCTTGGTCAAGTTTTACTTATGCATTCGCTATTAAGAACTAGAGTACATCACCACAGTCTCACCATAGTTGGAAATCCAGTTGCTCCAGGGACTCGGGACGGACTGATTATAGAAATGTCTTATTCTGACTGAGTGATTGACACACTGCAGAGGCAGGTCAGAGGTCCACGTCCATTTGTATTCATCTAAATCCACAGATAGTAAACTGACATTTCCCTAGATGATCAAAACCAAAAACATTAAATTACTCAGATGCAACTATGTAAAGCCTTGAAATAACTTAACATCTGGACAGCAGGACTCACATTATAGATGACTGTGCGGTTTTCAGTGCGGCCAATCTGGATCTCATAAAAGTCACCCACTAAATGACTGTGGTTCAGCGGCCAGCTCAATGAGAGTCTTTGCTTGACATTGAAGGCCTGCAGACGACTGATGCTCGGCTGTGGTGGCTGCCAAACTGCTGCAAAGTGACAACTTAGTGTATGTGAAGTTACAGGACATAACGGAGAATTTATGTGAAATAAACTTACCACTGTTCAGGCAGAATCCACTACGATGCTCAGAAAATATTAGATACAACCCAAGCAGGGATAGACTGAAACTTATCATCCTCTTCTTGAAGCAGAAGCAGAGTGCAAAGCCGGCCTCTCTCTGCACACACATCCTACATAAAAGCCTAACGAGTGATTGGTTAACAGCAGCCAGCCCACAATTACAGCACTGCATAATATTACAACATCAGAGCCCTAGAGAGGTGTGAAAACACAAACCTGATGCAGACAAAAAATACACCACAAACACAGATGTTGGCCACAATAATTTTATGTACAGCACAATATTAATATGGCACATCACAGTTCTGAGTACAGGACGTACAAGAGAACACAAATCCAGCAAAATATCATTAATGTCAACAGTGCATGAAGCAATTTACACACACAATAAATTATCAGAAAAGTAGGTGAACAGAAAACATACAGCCATTCTTTACAGAAATCACTTATAGTATCAGATAGCAACATTTTTGGCACTTAAGTGAGAAAAATAATAATAGGAATATAATTTCCTCTTCCAACATTGTGTGCATAGGTAGCATTTCAATAAAACTATACAAACATTTAATATTTATACAATATTGTCAGTATATTTCTATTTCTTTTAGGTTATCACAATCCCTTATAAATATAATCACATGGAGAAATTATAGCACTCTATAGATAATTTGGGGAAGGGCTCAATTGGCTTTTCAAATACTTCTATTTTCTGTTAAGTGCTCATGGGAAAATAACAGCGACACATTTGTCCTGACTTCCTTGTACTTTAGGTCCCAGTGTTTAGGGGCACAAACGTACCTCTGCCATCAAACAAGTGCAACGGATACTACAAAGAATCATTGTAGATGTAAAAACATGGGGAGTAGGAGTATAAAAGCTGATTCATAATGAAATTTTTTCGCTTAAAGGCACAATGGTTTCATCGCGCAGGAAGAGAATGATTGATGGCCGCCACATACACGGATAAAGGCACATATATTGTATCTGTGTATACTTTTTCCCTGCAACTATTCCCTTATTTGAACATTCAGTTTATTTCTAACAATCATATTATATCCATTACACTAAGATGGGTGCAAATGCACAAGTACACAAACACATAAGCAACACACACATTATCATCGGTCCAGTTATTTTTGGGCAGCTTGCGTTGCTCGTTTCTCTCTGATGATTCTCAGAGATAGACAATGTTCTCCTCGCCTGCCTCCTCCCCATTCTGTCCTTCAAGGGAGAGGTAAGCCTGAGAGGGAAGGTGGGGGGTAAGAGAGGGAGACGGAGAGTACTCTTCCTCAAAAAGTCTGTGACCTGTGACCTCCGACCTCCAGGGACCCAGCGATCGCTTGTCCAATGGTGGGCTAAATTCTGCTAAAAGGAGAACAGCAAAGAGAACAAAATTTAGCGAAAGTTTAAAAAAGTCTGTTTGCACAACATATACTTTTTTTTAAAACTTTGTTTGCAGTCCAGAGCCATAAGGGGTGATTGGCAAGTTTGTGGCGTACGGCGGAAAGAGATGATTAAACAGCTCTTGGTCCCATTTAGCTAAAAACCACTTTCTGGAGGCCCAAAAGCTTTCTTCTACTAAGAAGGGATCAGTTTTCTTCACGACTGCTGGACTGTGTGAAGTGTGAAAACAGAGGAGGGGACAACGCTGGAAAATAACATTTTCTACAACCTTCTACCTCAGGTCATGAACTTAACAATCACCTCTTGTACATGAGAAGGAATATGAGCACACTCACTGGCGTCAGTCAATGGTGCAGTGACCTTGCTGTTTAAGGGATGGATGGAGTCATTCAGAGGCGGGGGGCAGCTGTGGTTGTAGTTGGGGTATGTGACACCGTCCAGGGGCTGTTTATTGTGTGTCTGGCTCAGCAAGGTGTTGAGGCTGTTGTAGAGGCTGGCACTGAGGCCAATATTAGTGGTGTAGCTGGAGCTGTGCAGAGGGCCGTCGTGGTTCCTCCTCGGCGCAGACAGCAGGCGCTGGTGCTGGTTGTTGTTGGCGGGCTGGTGGATGTGTTTCTGTTGGAGGGAGGCAAGTAAAGCTGCCTCGTTCTTGTACACGGAGCAGTTACCATCTAAGCTGCCTGAGCGGCTGTGGCTGGTCACCTGGGACATTGAAACAACACCAAATACAATGCAGCTGTGACATTTCTATCCACACAACACTCATTTCTCTTCTTTGTCCTCCCAACTTTACACTAACCTCCCCGTTTTCTGCAGCCCTCTCCGTTTACATACCGTGTAGCCATCCAGTGGTATCGTAACTGGCAGGCTGCTCTGGCGATTGTGTCTCCAGCTTTGCAGTAGCCTCTGCTGGGCTTCGATCTTTTCCTTTTCTCTCTCCACCATCCTCTGGCCCTCCCTCAGTCGGTCCAGATTTTGCTGATACTCCAGAAGCTGGGCCTCCAGCTCCTCACGCTCGCAGCGAAGACGCTCGGCCTCTAGGAGGCACTGCTGCTCTCGCTGCTCCAGTGCACTCTCCTGTTCACTCTATAAACACATATGGTACATCAGCCATTTGCTATCTCTTCCTGTGGTTACAAAGTGCTTCTGAACTGTCATTATGGTGCTTGAAACTTGAAGACTCTGCGACTATGAGACAGTGTGTTAAGTAGAATCAGTTTGTCAAGGAATCAGGAATCAGTCCACTCTAAAAACAATTAACAGCCTTTGGTCATCTGTAAACATGAAAAATATATATAATGAATCTGAAAGTGGAAAAAGTTTCAGATAAGTAAAATACCTCAGTTTTGCAATTAATAACAAGTGAAATCTGGTGCTGTCATACACCTTATCATTGCTCTGGGGTTGCAAGATCTTGGAAGCTGGTGTTTTCCTCTCAGTCTCATTGTCTTACTGGTAAAAAATACCCTCTTTTCTCCATGATAGAAACCCTCACTCTCTATCTAAAAATTTTTTTTTTCTTAAACTCACATTGTAACATCATTGAGTTGAATGCATGGTGCAAAAAAAAAACCCAAAACAAAACAAAACATTATTGCATATGCATTTTTCAAAATGTATCCATGGATGCGTTAGAGTTTGGGTGCAATGTATATTGATTGGGAAGATGCATGTGATGTGTTCATGCAGTGTGTTGTTCACTGTGATATAGTTATGCTGCACCTCCACAGCGGGTGTGCTGGAGTGTGAGAAAAAAGCAATAAAAAGCTGATCACAGAAATTAGTTTTTTCCTAAATATCATTTTATACTGACAATAGACTCCAATTCCCCCACAAACAGTAGCTAACAAAATCACACTACTCCTTGCTATTATGCATTTTATGTGAGAAATTTACGTGTGTTTACTGTTAATGTTCTAAATGTTATGAAACCACTTTTATTTATAGGCAGAAACTCCCTTCTGCTGTTTAACGTAACAGGACGTTACAAAATGTCACCACCAAAGAACATCGTGAAGGTCACAGCACATTTAGGACTGCTGATAACGACTGTCTGAAAATATCTGATCAAGGGTCAGCTTTTCCATTCCTATTTCGCTGAAATCTGAAAATAACATTCAGTATTGTGGTTTCTGTTTATTTTATTACTTTGTCAGGGCTACAGCAAGTCAGCCTGTGGTGTTTCTACTGCTTGCCTTTTTAACTCGTCAAATGGCACAAATAAAAGATACCACAATTTTGTGTGGGCACAAATTGCAATGGGGTGAAATGAACAAAAAGGAGACATAAAAACAAAAGACGTCAGACACCTAAGAGCACATGCAACATGCATGAGGTTTACCTGTTGTTTGTCTCTGGTCAGACACTCTTTGTCCCAGCGTTGCTGCTCTTGTTTCAACTTCATATGGAGTTTTTGCACCTCATCCACCTCTTCTTTCTTCCTCTCCAAACCTTTCTTTTCTACTTCCTCTTTCTTCTTATCCACACTCCTCTGCTTCTCCTGCTCCTGAATGACAGCAGAAACTGTTTTAGTCTTTTCTGCCGTTATTCAAAAAGAGGCAATAGAATTCTTGTCTTGCTTGCTTAGAACAGTGGTTTGGTCATGCACGTAAAGTTATTTTTCTCATAAATATCATGTGACTGATACCAGACTGTTTTGGAGGTTGGTGAGGGTCCGGAGCTGAGGTCTCTCTCCCTCCTGTAGAAAGAGTTTCTGGACTTCATGGCAGCTGTCCTGGAGGCTAACAGCAGCCTGACACCACAAGAAGGAGACATCTGATCACACTCCAGTTACTACCCATGCAACACTTCTAGAAATACTGCCCAGCAACCGAATGCATCTGCTGCCTGGTCAAAGTGCATTTTACATCCATGTTTGTCTGACTTCTAATATACAGTAGTGGAGGCTTTAAAGAAGTTTAATCAAAATTGTTAAATGTATTTTTTTTGGTAAAATGGAATTTATTGCCATATTCACATGAATGATGCCACTGAATAATTTCAAGTGAGAAAACAGTTGTATTCACTGAGAGGATAGTTTTATAACTGACAGATAACTTCATCACATCATGTCAAGACATTCACCTAAAGCTCAAAATCAGCAAAACCAATGAACTTGTGGTTGACTGTGAGACTTTAAATATGTGTGTTGCTGCAAAGAATCTACATTTTATAAATACAAATGTTTTACACATTTGTAACACTCTGAAGCACAGAGGATCCAAACAATCGGCACAGGCCTACCAAGAATGGGGTCACCTATTCAGTATTGAAGCAAATGTGAAAGAATCTTGCTTATTGAATCTTGATGATTTTAAATCTCTTATAAAAGTGTTGTTCTCTAAGCTATAAGTTTATTAAAAAGAACTTTGAAATGGACTAAAAGAGCTATAGCACAAAATTCATCAGAAAGATTACATAATTGTTATTGAACTAAATGAAAAACTAAGTAAGCATCTATCAGAAACCAACCCAAATCATATAGTCATAATTATCATCTTTTTATATGTACAGACAGAATATCTTGTTAACCTTTTCCTCTCAGAGAAGCCAAACATTTATTCACAGACACTGAAACCTGCTCACCTGCAAACTGTAGAGAAGCTGAGTCAGACTCTGGACGCTCTCTGCCACCTGCACAAAACTGTGTTACTACATGGAAACAGCACTGCACAAATTTAATAAACAAACATTGCTCATGGGGAGCTACATTATAATGATTGAACCTTAAGCAGGGTCCCTTTAGTGTCTCCTCTTCGGAGCTCGACAGCAGAGCTCCACAACATGCTGTCTGTCCCCGTGAGCTCGCTGTCTGACCCAAGAGAGGTGGAGCTCATACTGAGCGTGCTCAGATAATCTGCTGTAACACCAAAACCAGAAGAAAGGCCCAAGTAAGCGTCAGTGATTGTGCATTTTATAAAATGTGGTTCATCCACTTTGTTCAAGTAGCATGTGGACACCAATGTTGACTTAAACAATGACATTCAGAGTTGGAGAATTTTTCTGAGACTCACGTTCGGAAGGAGACTCGTGGATGCTGCTGCCGTGACTGTTGTAGCTGCAGCCCTCTGGTCCCTGAACAGGAGAGCTCTGACTTTGTACAGAGAGGCCGTCATGAGCCTGCAGGATGGTGATCAGGTTCTCTGCTGCAAGGTGAGAAAACATCAGTCAAAACTCTCGACTGCTCTCTGAACAAGTTCTCTGAATGCTAAATGTGACAGACAGAAACCTCCAACACACCACAGTTAGTGTAAGTTACTCTTCACTTAAATGATGCTTGTAATTTTGTATGCAGAGCTTCACATATTGATATTTGTTGAGCATATTATTGAAATTTGCATGCTTAATACACAATTCTAATCAAAACAAATTCATAGTATAGTAGTAGTAGTTTTGAAAATCTTAAAAGTCTGAAGACCCTAAAAGACATTTTTCTGCATACTGATCAACTACAGTTCAGGTTAAAGTTGAGCTGAGCAGTGTAAGAAAGTTACTAAACTCAATATAGAAATAAAAATAAAAGATTTCCAGCCCAAAAAGACCTTTCTTATAGCAGAAAATTTGGCTTTGCTGTGAAGGAAAAAGTCAAATAAAATGACTTAATAAAATAAATGCTTGCATCATCTAAGATCTGCACAACTCCTGTTTGAAGACTCTAACAGCAGTAGTGTTAGATAAAGTGTTGGATACGGTGTTTCCTGAACATAGATGTCTGCCAGAATCGTGCATTCATGTTGATTGTTTATACAGATTAGTCACTAGTCATAATTATTTGAAATCATCAGACTTGTAAGTGGCTAGATAACACCTTTTCTTTTTTTTACCTTCTCTGAGTGCAGCTGTGAGCAGTGAGGAGGCCTGTCGTGGTGCTTCGCTGTCAGTGTCTGAATGCACCAGCAGATGGCGATGTGGTACAGGTTCTGGCAGGCAGAGGGTTAACTCTGTGAGCTCAGCATAAAGCTGTAACTTCTCCTCCAGGCTGTTGCAGATCCGCTGGTCATGACCCGACAGTGCCTCTGCATAAATCAGACACCAAGGTTAGGACTTCATTTCTGTTTATAGTTCTGTCATAAAGATGATGATGATGAGGATGATGAGGATGATGATGACAATAATAACAAACTGATGAAATGTGCATGTGGGCACCTAAATGTTTTCCTACCTTGGAACTTGGTGATTTTCTGAGCTTTCACCTCTGCCACTCGCCGGGCCTCCTCAGTCTCAGCACTTCGCTCCTCCTCCTCCTCTTCCTCAGGACAACTGCCAGGTAGACCAGTGGGTTAGATAATGAGTAACACACACTTCAAACATTAACCAGGCTCACACACAGATTCAGAAGGGGAGCTCTGACATAGGCATACCTGCACAGACACACACAAACACACACAAACACACACAAACACACACGCGCGCATGCGCATGCGCGGGCGCACACACACACACACACATACACTCACACACACACACACACACACACACCTCTCCACTGCCTGTCGAATGTGCCTCATCCATGCATTCCTCTCTTCTTTGGTGGTGGTATGAACTTCATACATCTCTGGTCCCACTGAGGAGGCGGAGATAAGGAACATCCCTCTCTCCTCATTAGCTACTTCTCTGACAATGAGCTTCTGCAGAGGGATCACAGGAGGCTTCTGGTCCTGAAAGAGCAGATAAAGCCCATGATGATGAGTTAAAGGATGTAGATAAAAGTACAGACAGCTGGACAAAATGGGTCTGATTTAGTGTTCCTTGGGTCAAGACTTACCACAGCAGCAAATACAAAGCGCTGATCCTTCTCTTGTAGGAAAACCAGAACATCTGTGAGCAGTAAAGCCAAAGTATCTGAAAGCGGAGGAGTAAACATACACATCAATTGTGCGTTAAAGTCAAAAGATCTTATGTGTTTCAGATAATCTCATACACACCTTTCAGACGTCCGGTGGCGGTCTTCCAGTAGACCAGACCTTTATGCTGCAGATCCCTGTGTTTGCTGTGCAGGTCCTGTTTGCGAAACACCTTGCCATTCTTTAGCTTGGCAAAGCTCTTGTTCTCCAGCCGAGCCAGCACCTCCTGCAGCTCCTGACTCTTCTCATACTTACTTACAGTCAGGTCCACTGCATTGATGATGTCTTTGATCTGAGCCAGGGCCTTGGACAGGTCTGAATGTTCCTGCCCCCCCTCTGTGAGGGCAAAGAGGCAACAGAGAGGTCACATTAAAATAGTTCAAATTAGATAACACTCCGAGTAGAATTAGGTTTAGACATTTAGACTCTTTACATTGTGTATTTGAAAAAGTACATGTGTTGTGCACAAGTCAGCTCTCAACCTATAAGAACTGCAATGATCAGTCCATTGACTGATTAATCAGCCACCTGTTTTGATGACTAATTAATAGTTTCATTCATTTTCATTCATTTTCAAGCAAAAAAGTCAAATAGTTGATGATTTTCTAGGATTTTAAACTTTAAGTTTGACAAATGACTTAAATTGAAAGACGTCATTTTGGACTCCAGGAAATCATCACAAGCATTTTAATAAAAATACTGTCTAGTTGCAAAGTAGTATTCTTAATGTACTAGTCTGACCTGAAATATGCAAAGTTGCAGCAGATATTTGAAACCAAATTGTAGACTAAATTTTTTGTCATACAAGAACAACAAAGTGCCTCCTGCCTTGCCCTTTGTGTTGCCACCTCCATAGAATTTTAAACATACATCACATGTATTTATGCTATGATAAGGTTTAGGACAGAGTTGAGCCGACGTACCTGGAGTGTACTGTAATATCCTCTCCAGCAGCACCGGGTACTTGGTAATCCTCTGAGTGACCAGCAGGATGAACTCTGGCACCTCTCTCCGTCTGACCAGAGAGTTATTGCTCTGTTGCTGTGAGCAAAGACGTGAACACCAACATGAGAACCTCTTCAGTCAAGACATTTTACTGCATTATAAAAGCACAGAGGTTTGGTTAAAGGAGCTCACTTTGACAAAGTTTTGCAGTTTTTTGTTTTGTTGTTGCAGCTCTTTGAAGACATTGACAGCCTCGGTGTGGTGGCTGCAGAACTCTCCGTACACCTGCTTCATCTTCTCAGCATTTTCATCTGAGAACTGAACAAAAAGGCCATAAGAGTCTGACTGTGTACATGTATGTGTGTGTCTATGTGCACGGATGCATCTTCACCAACCTGCTGAAGCAGAACATCTCCGATCTGATATATGAGGTAATTTCGGGGGTTCTCAGGTTGGGTTGCGGCCTGTCTGCGTTCCTGCAGCGTTCCAAAGAGGTTTCTATGAAAATGCAGCAGTGGGTCCAAGCAGGGGAAGATCCGAGCCACACATTCAAAGTCGAGCTGCAGCTCCTCCAGCATGCCTCTCCGAAATACCTCCGACATGACTGTCAGGGTTTGGATGTGGTGCAGCTCTGTTTGCATTAGCTCTATAGGGGAGCAGTGAGAGTGGATTAAGGGCACTGAAATAAATGCAGATGCTTCGAGGTGCAGACAGCTGAAAAAACTGAAAAAACATATGTGAACAATAGGATTACTCTGAATCTACTTCAATATTAGTGGAACCACAAGATGTAAAAATGTCTACATTAGTTCTCCAGTAACTGAAAGACATTTGCGTAATAGATCCGTTTTGTGGGCTTCCAACTTGGCACTTTGCACAGTCTGTTTGCCAGTTTGCAAAGCTTTAGTCAGGTTTTATTTAGATCAAGTCCAAGCAAAGTTTAACTTTTACACCTCTGCCAGAGAGCCTGCAGCTTGACGACTAAAAAAATGATTATTTGGCTGCACTCACTGAGGTTTGACTCAGCCAGTAAGACCTGCTTTACAATCACTAACACAGTATTCAAGGTACATTCTGCTGGTGTAAAATAATGAATTAAGAGGAGTTGTCCCACCATAAATAACATCCTGTCGTTTGACAGTGCGCCTGTCTTGCTGCCTGCAAAACTCCGGACTGACCGCCATACTCCACGACTCCACCTCAAGTCCCAGCTGGTCAGCTGACAGGCCGCTCAGTAGAGACGCATCAACTGCATCTGCAGGAACAAAAACACAATCCGCTCTACACTAATTCTCCTCAGTAGGTGTGTGTAGGTGTGACAGATTGTGGTGTGAGCTTATCTCTCTCACCCTGTACGATGATCGGTGGCTCGGTTGATGGAGGAGTCGCTGTGACCGGTGTTCCCTCATCAGACAATGAGCTGTTGGTGCAAATTGTCAAACTGCACTCGCTGTCCACCACTGTTGCGTCACTCAGCCGTCTGTACAGAAACAACTAAGTGAGTCACATCTGAACATTAAGTTGTTTCAAGGCAAAATAAGTGATTCTATAACAGCATTAACTATGAACTAGGGTTTATTTATTTAAGCATTTTAAAACACTAAATTGGCTGATATTTTGGTTGTATTTCAGTGTTTTCCTCGAAATTTATAGATACAAAAGCTCACTGAAATCCAGATTGATTTAATTCTTTGGTGATTTATGGCAGAAAAATTAAGGGTATGTACATTTCTAAAACAACAACAACAACAATAACAAAAATAAATAAATTTATAGAGTTAAAGGCACAATTTTTAAATTTATTTTACTGCAACTAAAGGTCCCCCAATGGAAACAATGGACATAAAAAACAAAGTGTAACGATGCGGTGAAGTAGCGTGGGATCATTGGGTTTGTTTGTTTCATAGTTAAACAGCCACCATTTCAGATGAAAATCTATCTGACTGACTCAGACAGAAATGTGCACAAGTGAGGTAATGTATTTAAGTTTTATTCACGATATTCCCATTATGTTTGGTCAAGTTCACTGAGTTTCTTCCTCAGTTAGCGACAGGAAGCCATATGAATCTCACTGATACTTTAACATTGTTAAAAAAAAAAAAAAATCTCTGATTTTAACATTGTTAAAAACATTTTGGATTACTTAAACAGACAACTTAACAAAAAAATATATAGCAAAGTTATATAGTTTTCAAACACCATAATTTAAAAACAGTAAATACTTCAAATTGTAATTTTGCATTACAGACATTTTTGTAGTGGTGGCCATACAACTAATTTAAACATCATTCTGCTTATGTAATAACTGATATGCTGCAAAAACACTGACTTCCTACCTGCTGTCTATTGAGATGGAGGTGTTTTTGGAGAGAGGGGCGACTGTTTCTCTCCTCTCTCTGGTCATCGTGGGAAGTGGAGAGGAAGAGGAGAAAATGGAGGCTGGAGAGTTGTCTAGCAGGACAATGAGCAGGAAGAGGAATCATTCAGTCATGCAGGCTTTCCAGTTCCACAAATAAATACTTTATATGTCTGTTTTGTGTTCGGATGGTTTGTTTATACCTATGCTGACACTGATTGTAACAGTAACAGGATTATAAAGCTGTGAGGAGGTCTGCATTTCTCATCCTTCATTGTTTAACTGGGCATGCAGCCTCGATTGTGACGACAGGTTCTGGTAATTGAAGCAGACTGTGTTTGAACCTGACACCTTTATTCAGACATCAAACACTCAGTGAGGGCACACAGGGCCTCACATAAGGAAATAAAAATGATCCTGTGGATGCTCGAGAAATACTCAGCCTCAGTGTTCATGCACAGAGACACACACAAACACAATCCAGGCCAGATCCCCCACTGAGATAGATTAAAATTTAACTTTTTTTTTTAACTAGAGAAACACTAACAGGGAAGTGGGGAGAGTGGGGGATGAGGAGCATTGGCTCACTTAATCTGCTACAGGAGAAACGAGGGAGGACAGGTAAGAACTTAATCAAAGACGGAGGGAGGACTGACTCACTCGGTGGGAGGGATGAGGTCTTGCTCTTCATCAGCAGTGCATTCCTCTCCTGCGACTTCTGAGAAACATATGAACGTCAACAGTTGTAAAACACAGTGTTTGTGCTTACAATAGCAGATTGTTGTAGTTGCAACATAACAAATTCAGTCATTACTATTTATTTATAGCAAGACAAGAACACTTTCCAGATACTTCTGTTATACATCATCAGTTCGGGATGTTCAACACATTCCAGGCGTTCCTTTGTCACCAAGTGTTGGAATTTACTCTTTCTGTTGTTCCTGGCTCCTCTCAGCCTGCCTCTGCCTCAGTAACTGATTTATATCTTTATTTGGCATTTATTTGACAGCGCAGCAGAGTGTGACAGGAAACTTAGGGGGACGAGAGTTTCAGTTTGACTGTTGCTGCAACACAGCACAACAGCTCAGAGCAGACATGGACAGCTGACAGATAAATGTTCTCATCATTTACCAAGAAGGATTTTGACTGCCCGAAGATATCATATGTTAACTTACTGTATCCAGAACAGTGACTAGAGAATTTCATTAACAAAATTCACACCCGTAGCATAGTATTTTCATCAAAGAGTGAGATTTTCAGTTCACACAGTCAGAATCCTTCACTTAAAGGCAACCTATAAAGTTTTTGACCACTAGTGGTGCCACTGAGCAATTTTCGTAGGACTGGGACCCTATTTTGTTTGTATCATAAGTTTACACAAAGCACGGTGGTGGCATTTTAAAGCTATTCTGTTGATTGACATTTGTTGGTGGTAACACACCAACAATGTATAAATGCAGCAACAAAGGCAGAGAAAAATAAACATGTCAACAATGCATGATTTTAAATATTTAAAGAATCTGCCTGGCAAATGCTTCATGGGGAAGGAAATATACTCGAAATGTTTGTTAGACACAAAATGTGTTTAAGTGAAAATCACTGAATGTAAACATGACTGTTGTGTTTACAACAATTTAATTCAGAGTAAAATATGAGACTTTAAACCTATTGAGGCACTGAAGGGTATCTCAGTGATGGGGTATTGCACGACACAGACATCGAGCGACAGACTATCCCAAAAGCCATCTGACGGCATGTCCGACCTGGTCTACGTATATTCATTGCCCAGTCAGTATATGTACCCTGATCTTCAGTCCCTGCCGGATGATCGCCTACCGCACATGGTTTGTTGTGTGAGTGAAAACCAGCCAAATATTTGACTTTCAGTCCATTTATTTGTCTGCTTTTGCCATTTATCTATTTCTTCCCAGCTGCCTGTTTACCTGGTTCACTTCTCTCTCTGAACAGTTTAGTCAGCCAGATTGTCAGCCACATTAAAACCTACAGGCATGACAGCAGCTCTTAAACCCCAGACTTCAACATCAGATCTCCTCCCTTAATTGGACCCTCTTCCACCTTTACAATTTCTTTACTTTTTTACTCCATAAATCTTTGTTTTCCCTCACCAGTGTGTATTTCGTACTGGACTCTCTCTGCATAAATGGTACATTTTAAGGATTCAAGAGACAATTTTGTATCAAAACTGATTATAGTTTGTTTAAAATTTAAGTAGCAGAAGCCAAGATGTTATGAGTCATAATCTCTAGGATAGACCAAGCTCTGCTAATGCCCATAGCGCCATCTATAGCATCTTTTTTGTAAACCTATCTGTTACAAATTTGAAGTCTTCAAGCTTGTGCAAAGATGTTCTACAGAGCTACAAAAGACATATGTGCCTGTTTTCACTGAGTAGTTCCAACTTTACACAAGTAAACTAACCTGTATGTGTAAAATTGGTGAAATGGAAATTTAATGGTGGAAGTTTTTGCCCTGAAAGATTGTTGTACTCATAAAACCACCAAGAAAGAGAAGTCAAAGGCTGGTTCTTGAAATTTTTTGCAAATACCTTAAAGTGACACTTTAGCGTATATGCGTTGTCTGTTATCAGTGACAAAAAGTAGCCTCCAGACACGAACTGTCCATCAACAGAAGCTGTTTTTTAATGTTTGCTAAGAAGTTCAGAGTGTAGTGTTCCTTTAAAGCATACTTTCAAATCATTCATTGTTTTACTTGTTGTTTCATAGATCAAAATGAGGTGCATGTTGTTGGTTGTTACCTTTCCACAGGCTGCCACAGAATCTCGACAGTTTTTATGGACATTCAGGAAACAGTCTACAGACAAAGACAGGCAAAATCCAAGTTAATTTCATTCATAAACTGATAATAAACAAAATTACCACATTTCTTGTTTCAGAGTCCAGATGGCAATCAAACGGCCCTGCTCCTCGTGATCAGTGTTGACTTTTTGAGAGGAAGAAAGCCGACTTCATGTCTTCTGCTAAACAAAACATCAAGGCAGCACGTGCAAGATGATTTACACGAACCCTAAACAGTTCAGCGGGCACAGACATTAAACAACAACAGCACTGACGGCGCAGCACTCACTGGAGCACTGCAGCAGCTCCTTCCCAGAAACAGACTTCTCACAGGCCACACAGACGGCGGGGCCACATGGAGATACTGGAACAAACTGGTGTCCATTGGCAGTTCCTGACTTCTCTTTTCCCTCCTTCACTTCTTTCACCTTCACCTGAAATGTGAGTGGTACGCTGACATTTACTGCAGGTATTCACATAATCATGAAAATCCCCAAAGCAGAGCTGAGATGATTCTGAGCAGCAGGCAGAAAAAGTCATACAGAGGTTGTCTTCCTGCTGAAACACACCTGTTAAAGTGAAGCCAGTCGAGATAAAGGGGCCTCAGAGTGAGCTTCTCTGTTTACTTTGTTTAAGTCCATGGAGACTGTTGTGGTGCTCTATCCTCAGGGGAGGGGGTGCACGAGGGGACTCCTCTGTGTATGTGTGTGAGAGTGCAATGTTTATTATCTTCTCAAACTTTTACAAGCAGGTTGAAGAGTGCATGTTTATTTTTTAAATGTTCATGTGCATCATGTGTGTGCACATAGGAAGCATGTTCTCTAACACATGCACACGTGTTTATAAGATTTAGATTATACTATGGAATGTGTTTTGGTTCCTCACGCTGCGTGAAGGGGGGGGTTCTACGCATTATGTAAGAGGATATTTTCACTGCGTCCCGTTGCTAAGACCTGAGGAGAGGGGAATTTTCTTCCTTGCCAAATAAAGGCACCATGAGCTAACAATGGCTCCCCAGCGCAGGAATCCCGACCTGGCCTGTCTGAGAGGTGGTAAACCTTTTACTGCGCTACTTCTGGCCTTTTTAGTTCTGGCTGTTTTTTTTTAATAAAGTCCAAGTGTAGGGATTGCTCAGTCGTGTAAGGGAAAATCTGAGCCAGCAGGAATCATACTTTCCACTGTGTTGCCTCACCTTGGTCTTGTTACGATTGCTGGACATCCTGCTCTTAAGGAAGCTGAAGGTTCGGCTGACTTTGTACTTCTCTGACTCGACTTTGGACGGGATTATGTACTTGTCCCACTCCTCATCCTCGATCCTGTTTTAGTGTAAACATTTCAGTCAGCAATCATCACAACTTCTCAGGTCATTTTGGCCCGTGGAGGACTGCAGCATTCAAGCCCAACATGCACAGTCTTTATAAAAAAAAGTCATTACTTTTCTAATTTTAATATACTAAGAAGAGCTGGATAGTCAAATGCATGGTGTCATGCTGGAGTGAAAGAATGTCCAGACAGTCTTCCAGGACCCCTGGTCTACAGCCTATTACTCTTAACAACATGCTTGGCATGCTTGGAAGTCACTATGGACTATAGTGAATACTATTTATAGTGTGACCTCGACGAGATGCAATTAATAATGTTTAAACTATGGACAGCGACTTCTGCTGGTTACATTACACATTCTAGGTGAAAGGCAACAATGACAGAACATAAAAAAAGGAACATGCAACGTCAAATCAAACCATCTCTGTAACCTGACACATCAGGTGTTAATGTAATCTACTTCTGAGGGTTTGAACGAGAACAAATACAGCGGCAAAGAATCCATGTGGTTAATGGATGAGTTGGGGAATGGTTCTGGGACGGGGGAGGGGGGGTTAGAATGGGTTACGCCACTCATGCATAACTGTGAGGCCGTTTTGGTGAAAACATACTCTTTGAGGAACTCTGTGAGGGTGAGATGTTGGAGTGATGCGCTGCTCTCCTCCTCTGCTGACTGGGCCCGCTTACGGAAACCCAAAATCCTGCATGGATATAACACACCTCAGACCGGGCCGTTTGTTTCTGGTCCCATCAGGAGACTCAAAATGTTTTTAATATGGTCCAAGATTAGCTACGATTAGAGTCTACAAACACAAGTGTGCATGGAAACAAAGGAAAGCTTTGGGTTCTACGTGTTGTTTGTCACATGGATGTATGTGCTACAGTACAGTTCACTGTTTTAGTATTCAAATAACGTATTAGCCAGCGCTTAAGGCTGTGACAGCATCCACACTTTGCTAACATTAGTTGGAAACTGATACTGTGATGGACAAAAAACGGTCAGCGAGTCTGATCAGGATGGTTTTGTAAATATTGTAGCATTAACATGATTTATTCCAATACAATAATATGATGATCTAATATGATAATCTAATTGCCTAATATGATCCTGTAAAATGTTTCCTGTTAGCAGTGCATGGTTATTAGCAGACAAACTGCATTAGTGCATGATAAATTTATGAGGCAGCGAGATGAAATCAGCTTGGAATGAATATGGATTGTGGCATTACGAAATAAACACAAAATAAGCAACATGTGTCACATGGTAGGATTTTAAAGCAAATGTTAATTGTGTTACAAATTATTAATCTAGAATACACACTACTATATGTAAATACAACCAATTAAGCATCATTGATGTGGTCTACATGTCGGCTTCATGTCTCTGAGGTCTGGAGTCCAGGAAACTCCTGAGTTTTGCTGTTTACTCAGGGTTATTTTGAGGTTGCAATCAGAGCAGATTTTGGCCCCGGCTTTGCAACAGGAAGTATGTCACATCCTGCACACTCAGACCCCAACCACAGGTTTTACACTGGAGATACACATTCACATGAAAACCCACAAAAACACACATGCAGGCCATCCCAGCCAATCTCTAACCGCTGGTCAACAGTGATGCCTAAAAAAGGGGGGAAAGATGTGAGCAGTGGGTGCTGAGCGCAGCTGAGTCTGCTGCTCATGAGATGAAACGCGGGTTTTACCTTTTCTCTCTGGGAGTCTCAGTGAGGCTGAAGGCTCTCTGCTCTGTAAGGAAGAACAACGCAGACAGGCAAATGAGTTAGCCAGAGCTACGAGTAAAGACATTATTACAGATTACAAATGAATCAGCCAAGGGCCATTAAAAACCATCAGAATTGAGTCAGAAGCAATTGCCTGAAACAGTTTGGATCCAGGAGACCACTGCAGTGAAAGGGAAAGCAAAGTACAAGACTTTGGGTTTGAAAAACAGATGAGACCTAAGATGGAAAATAAAACACCAAGAGGGAAATAAACCCTGTTACCAAATCAATGCAAAACAGAAACCTCAAGGCAGAAAAGAGTCCTCCTTCAGATGATCTAAGAGAGCTATAGAGTATTTTTCCTACCAAGTCTTAAAGATTCAGACCTCTGCTTGAGAGTCATGATGTACATGAGTGTTTTTAGATTATTTTTTTGTTTTGTTACTAATTAAAAAAGAAGTTTTGACATCAAGCTTTGGGGAAAGTCTGCTCTTGATCTTCAAACAATTCAAAATAATAATGTTGTTCTCTGAGAAAGTGGTTTGTGGATCAAACATTAAGGGTTATGAGTTCCACACACACCACCGGAAAAAAAAAACTTTACCACAAATATAAAACTGCACATTTAGAAACACAATGAGAAACATCTTTGTTTTGCAAAACTGCACCATCAACATATCTGGGAAAATCTTTTTCACTAAGGAATGCAGGGCATGGATTATTCTATCCAATACTATAACTGATAAATTCACAAGTTTGTATTTTAATAAGAAGTTCAGTCATAACCTTTAGTTTATGCTCACATAAAGGTAAGAAAGGCTGAGAGTGAAAAAAGATAGACAATTTAGTATCCCACCCTTCACCAGTTTATCCCATCCTTCACCAAAAAGAGACACGCTGAATTTTTTTTCCCCGGCCAGTAAGAAAAGTTTAAGTTGCTGTTTTTGGCGTTGTCCTTGTACTTACTAACTTGGTTGAGACGCGAGAGGGATTTAGAGAGAGATAAAGCTTGAAGTAGAGAGCGACCGCTGCCGCCGAATGCGCCATCTACACAGGACAAAGCATGGCCTTAATGCTGTGAATCTGCATGTGCTCATAAACACACGCAGAGCCGTAACACAGCAGACACTTAACACATATACTTCCATAGAGGTTTCAGCTGATTTATGACACCTGTCTGCTCTTCCCCTCTGTAAGACATGTGGCACATGTGTCCATTGAGCTGACTCCTGGGAACAGAGAGGTCACAGGGCAAAGAGGTCAAAGTTCACTCACCTTCTGCCAGGTCGCTGATGGTTGCGTCTCGGTTTAGCAGCGGCCGAAACGGCTTCGCCTTGGGGGAGGAGTAGGAGTACGAGCGCAGACGAACCTCGGCCTCCTCTGGGTTCTGAGTGAGAGGGCGGATCAGAAGAAACGGGTCAGGCAGAGCAGTACAATGGAAAGGTTCTCTCCATTTCTGTGACCCAACTTTCACATCACTGAGCTGCTGACAGTCTGGATTTATCAGCTGGTGCTACTCTGTGAATCAGGCTGTGAAGTGCTTTACTTTGCATTTACTGTATGACACAGTTTTTATCCTTTTACTGTGCCTGTAAAGCACTTTGCTATAAAAAAAAAAAATTAATTGATAACTGGATCAAAGAGTGAAACAGCACATCGTGTCACTATGTAAACCAAGTCTAAGACACAGGTAACCTGCTCAGCTGTCAACTGGAGATAATACAAATTATGTCTGTCATAGAGGAATGAAATCAGTAAGAAAAACACCATTTTGGCATATTTAATACAACGCGTTTAAAGAGCGTGTACCTTTGTGGACTGGTGTGTGCTGTCCGAGTGTGTGCGGTTAAAGTCTGGCGACGTGTCAAAAGAGTCCCTCTCCTCTCCTGAGCTGGACTGCAGGATGGACTGCTGCTTTAAAGACGAGCAGGGATACGAATGTCCCAGAATATCCTCCTCTCCACTGTCACACTCAACACTGGGACTGTTTACACATACACAAACACAGACGCAGACAGGATTAAAATATCTTGATTATGATGCCTCCAACTGCTTTACTGGAAAGGTGTCAGATTGAAATCCTACACTATGCTATAATATAACACACTGACTCTGTGTCCATGATGATCTCCAACATTTTGCACAGATAAGTGCAGATAATCTTAATGTTAAAAACTAACATGGGCAGTCAAAAATGGCCAAATCCAGGCTAAAATCAGACTTGTAACTGTGCAGCGTTTTGCTGGCTCAGAGAGGAGATCCTGCAGCACCGAGGAAACTGGAAGGAATGTTCAGCAGCTTCAACACACAAACAACTCAATTGTGTCCAGGCTTCCTGTCACTTTCCACACCTTTGATGACTACAATCACTGCGCAAAATGTCAAGACATGTTGTTGCTAAAATTCCAAACACATAATGCTCTTTGTTTTCTGAATGTGGATTAGTCACAGGCATGTTTTCCATTCTTGTCAACAAGATCTTGCAGGTTTCTCAATCGGTGCACTGATTTGGGGTGTTTATTCTCTCACTTTAACATAAATTCTTAAATAAGTTGTGAAGCAAAGGTGCATTAAAAGTTCTAAAAAAGTTCAGTGCCTTTGATTTTTTAATTTATTAATTCACAGCCGTAGCGTCCTACCTCAGACCGCGGCTCGCCTCCAACAAGCTGCATCCTCTGCGGTTCAAAGCGAGGGACACTGGCAGACACGGCTGCGCCTGACGCCTCGTTGCTCCCTCGAACAAACGGAAGGGGGAAGTCAGCGGGGAGGAAGGAAAAGACGGGGAGGACGTGATGGGAGAGGGGGGAGAGACGCAAGGGGACGGCTCTCTGTGATTCTCCAGGCCGGGGTCGTGGATCCCCCTCTCGCCAATATGCGTAGAGGACGGGTGCCGGTTTTGGAAGCAGTTCATCAAGTCTGAGGGATTCATGGAGAAGGGGTCCCTGCAGGGGACGCCAACATGAGACGCAGGGCCAAGCTCCTCTTCCTCTGCAGAGCGGTATTTAATGTCAGCACCATCAACCTGGAAGAGAACAGTGGGAGTGTGAAGGAACCGTTAAACAGGCTGAGTTGTAGCTCCTGTTACAGAAGATTTTACATCCTATGAGGTTAGTCTGCTTTTGACTTAATATTAAAAAAACTATAAAACTCATTCACATTGAATCTCTTTCTTATGTTGCTAACAAACAAAAGCTGTTATAAGCTTGTCTCACCTGGTCCACCAGCATGTTGTTGGCATAAACTCGGTCTTTGCCATGTATCATTGCTGACAGTCTGGCAGCGGCAGCCAGAGTCGGGGACGAGGCCTGGCTCTCCCTTGTGGACTGGCCTTTTTCTACAGAGAGGCGGGATTGGATGGCGGTTGGGGGGCAGCACAAAGAGAGAGGGGAGGGGGATTTTTCGATATTACATTTGGTTTCCACAGCAACACAAAATAACTTCTCACAAACACAGGAAGTGACATAGACATCCTGGGCAGTTGCATGTCATTGTTCAGGACCACGAGTCTTTATATGAATGCGTGTGTGTGTGTCTGGCTCTTTGCACACACACGTGAATAAGTGTGCATGGAGTCGTGACGCTAGTTGGCATCTGCAGGCATGTTTCTTCCCCACCCTGCCTTCAATACGGCGGCTGAGTGGAAATAACTCCCGGTGAGCACACAGTAGCATTGACAGGAACCCTCTCAACACAGTGGAGTCACTGTGAGCAGCAGCCTGGCTTTGCTGTTTAACAGGGGAAAACACTCCTGCTATCAAAACACACACACACACACACACGGTTCCCTTTGGGATGTTGCTATGCACAAAACGAGCCTGTCCACAACACAATTTCTTGGAAAGTATTTCAGGTTCAAAAACAACCTACGGATTTGCAAAAACACAAAGAGGCAGAACATTACACAGCAAACTCTGTGACGAGCCTGAGATCAGACGTCACAATGTTGTGTTTTGTCTTTGTAGAGTGATGAAATGCAACAACAAAACACAGTGAAACAATTCATGGAAATGAAACGCGAAAAAAATACACTGATACATTAGTAGTCCTGCTTAGTAACGTGTAACTGTTATGCATTAATAAAAACATCAGATCATTATAACTGCATGTTTGTGTACTTTATACAAAGTATGTATAGGTGCATAAGATACACATGAGCTTTTCTGAGGTTTCTGCCTGTTAAAAGGAGGTTTTTCCATGTTATTTTCACTAAGTGCTTGCTTGTGTAAGACTTGCTTTCAATTGTTTGGTTTTGATAAATTGAATTATAGAGTGTGGTCAAGACACACTCAATATGAAGTGTGTTTGAGAGAACTGAAGTTTTAATTTGGCGCTACATGAATAAAATCCACTTGACTTCGGTTGAATGCTCATGATGCACTGCCTTGAAAAAAAACAATTACTGGAATCGAATCTGAGCTTTAAAGTAGCAGGAAAAACAGCTGATACTGAGAGTTTGGGATCATGTTCTGTGAGCAAGACTTCCAGAAAAAACAACTCAGCAGATCCGAAGCAATGACTTTTGTTTACAAGGTCACAAATAAATTCAATTGTAGAGCCAACATGGATAAAAAGTTGTTTACATGCTCAGTGAAAAAATGGTAATTTTAACCACTTCATTACCACGAAAATCTACACTTGCTGAAATCTGAAAATGACCTTGGGGTGAAATGTTTTGATGCAACAGTTTTTAAGGTCAAGAATTAACTTTGAAACTTTAAGGCTCGGGGTGTTTACAGTTCAGTTCAGGAGGTACAGTGGGGCTTTGATTAATGTTTGAGTCATTTAGATCCTCCCTTCCACAAATCAGTGTCCTTTGGCAAGACACTGGACCCTAAATTGCCCGCAATGGACCAGACAGCATCTCGCATTGCATCTCTGTCCCCACTGATGTGTGTGTGTGTGTGTGTGATTGCCCTTTCTTAGCATTTCTGTAGGCTTTCAAATTCTAACCATAACCAATCACCAAGACCAAATCACAAGGAGCCATGAAGATTCTAAGTTAGCACAAAGACAGTGGTTAAATGAAAGCATCATGCATTTGAAGTGCAGCGATGAATGGGGATTCACAATCGGCGAAGCATTCGTGGGAAAAAAGAACTTCCAACCACATTAGGAACCAGTAGTAACAATGCAGTACTCGTCACACTGACCATGAGAAGTATTATTATGTTCCTAATGACAGTCTCACCTTACGCTGGCCAAGCCATGGTCTGCAGCAACGCCAGCGGTACATGTTTTTGGCACCACTGTTTCCTCCTAAACTCCTCGAGCAGATACTACACTGAGACTTAAAAGTCCTGTTTAAAAAAAATGGCTAATCCATAGTTTATCCTTTGCTGCCAAACTGCCAGCACCGCAGACTGGGAGAGAAATAGTCCAGCATTTGTAGCAGAGAATAAATCAGACCAACAATTGGCTGTGCTTCCTGTAGGCGGTGAGTCCAATAAATTTAAGAGGCAACAGGGGGACATTGATGAGGACACCAGATGATCCCTATTCCATCCAAATGTAAAGAAACAGACTCAAGTCAAAACACTGCAGGATGCACAGAACGTGAATTACATCACATGTCCCAGAACTTACATGCACTTTTACTCACTACAGCCTGAAATCAGCAGCACAAAATAAACACTGCAACCTGTTCTCTTGTTGTTCAAAAAAAAAACTTACAGATCCTCTTAGTTCTGCATGACTAAATTAGACGATGAACAAACCTGAATCTGCATCCATGATACCTGCACAAAGTCACGTTAGACCCTTGATTTTGTATTGTGGGATTAGCTTTAGTCCAGAGAGGAGGGTTAGATCTTGGATGAGGGTCAAACCACTGTTTGAAAGCAGATACTGTTTCATAAAAGCTCCACTTAAAGAGCTTGACAGACAGGACTAATAGTTAAGGTTCTGGGCCAGGTCCAAAGCCACAGCTGGCTGCCACAGGCTGATCATTCACACACCTCTGACCCATAAACACGGCCTCAGTGAACATTACTGTCAGGCACTGCGATCTGTGTTTAACATTAGTTAACTGGGGGAATAACAGAGGAGAAAAGGGGAGTTCAAATTACCAACAAGTTAGAGCCGCACAAAATCAATCTTTCTGACGGAGAAGCTGTCGTTATCGCCGAGGCAGAGAGCGCCGTCCGCAGGTAGCCATTTCAAAGGAGGTTTTAAGGAGGGCAGAGCAGTGCGAGGGGCTATTTGTATAGGATTTTGCCCACAGAAGGTATATTTGGATGTGATGTGATATTCAGAGCATGTCCCTGAGCGAGAGCCAACCCTATACAGTAGCAGCGCCTGAAGCAGCAGCAGCAGCAGCAGAGAGAAAAGAGAGAGCCTGAGCTTTACAGAGACCCAGACAAAGACCGCAGTCACTGCCAGGTTTCCAGACCAGGGCAGTTAAACACAGAGAGTGACCCTTCAACCTATGCACACCCCTGGGAGAGAGAGATCGAGGAAGGCAGGATGGAGGGAGGGGGGCTGAAGGCTGTCACAAGGGCCCTTTCTCAAGGTTTTCTCTCTTTGGAAGCTGCTGGTGGACTGAAAATGGCAAAACATGAAGCTCAAAATAGACTGAGCATCATAATTGCTAACTGTATAAACCACCTAGGTATGTTTTTTTAAAGAATAATGGATTATTTGTCCATGTTGTCCCTTCTTTTATGACACAAAGGGCTTTTTAAGCACCACACCAAACAAATGTCACTTTGAAGAGATCTGGGAGAAATTAGAAGCAGAGTGGAACAACAAGCCGAGCCTGAAAGAATCAAAACAGAGGGTGTTATTACCTCAGACGACGGGAGGGGTATTTATTCGACTTCAGCGCTCATGGATGACCGTTTAAATCATTAAAACAATTGTCCACCAAAGTCCACAAACACACTTTGAGTTATGACACCTGTGGTCAAACATCACCGTCCAAGCATCACATTTTGCGTTCTTGCTGTGTTTACACTGCAGTGCGTCACCCGGCCCGAGAGATCCAGGCAAAGGTAAACCCAGAGTGAGCGGCAATCAGTCCTCAGAGTGAAGAAATAAACTTGTGGCTCCAAACACCTGAAATCACACTTTGCAGGTGCACTGTTCCACCAGAGCTGTTTCACTTCAAGTTCTGACTCTTGAAATCATCTAAATCCTCTCAGAGAACATATAGTCAGTTTAACACGGTTTAAACAGCACTGCTGTTTTTTTGCTGTGCAGCCTAAAAGCTCAGACAGGCCGTGTGTGTGTGTAAAATCTGCAGATGTCAATCACAATTAAGAAGTAATAACATAGATAATCTTGCAGAGGTTTATGGTGAAAGATGAGGAAAAGAGTACTGGAGCTGAGCCATGACACAGACATGGCAGTAACTTGATCTTCCTCTGTGTCTCTCTCTCTCTCTCTCTCTCGCTCGCTATTTCCAAAAACACACACAACCACTTGCACACAAGCAATGAACTGCTTAACCATTCTGGTTGAATGCTGCACTATTTTAGGCATCCTCCTTAGCTCTCCCATGACTAATGATGAAGCAACACGCTTGTTTGCCAAGTTAAAGCACCAGGATTAACTTGGTTTTGGTTCAGTTTCTCATGAAATGACAATAAACTGTGGCAAACACCGAACTTCAGCTCTAAGGACACTTCAGAGACACATAAACAAAAACAGATTTCTGGCTATCAAGTGCAGGTGCTTGAAAACTGACATATGAAGGCATGTATTGAGCTCTGGGCCTCACTTTTGCACTCTGTGGACTCCAGCCATCACATGAGGCCACGTCTCCTCCATGGGGTTTTTTTTTCACGCACACAACACTGAGGCCTGAGGATGTCAAAAGCCCCGATCCAGTCAATCAGTCTCGAGCAGACATCTGACATTCCCCAACACACTGTCAGATATCAGGTTACATCACAGGCAAACACGCACTTATCTCCCTCTGATTGACTGGCCGCTGCAGAGGAGGTCTGTGAATAAGCATGTGTAATGGGAACAAGCTAATTTTAACTGCATTGTTCCACAGTGACAGGGTGAGACGTGTCTGCCAGGAGGGCAGCCTGCCATCTGTAACATGATGTAGCTTTGAGAAAAGAGATGAAAACGAGACTTGGTCTGTCCACCGCTGTATTACCGACATTCATCACACGCCGCTGACGTCTGCCAAGCAACACAGCAATCAGCATAACATATTCCGGGAATAACTGACCATCTGTGAAAGTGACCTTTTCAACCTGAATGGCTTCTTATGCAATAAAGTTTTAACTGTCAGTGCGACAGGACAAATCTGAAAAAAGTTTACCATATCTATCAGTCACACTACCGGTCAGTGTTACCTTTTTTGCCCGTCTTCCTGCGCATCCTCATCTTCGGAAAAGAGGGCCATGAGTAGTTGAAAGGAGAGTCAGAGTCAGAATCCATGATTAACAGTCCTCAAGCAACTTTTCCTCCAACCAGCTCAAGGTGTTTGATGAACAAATGAACAGCACCTCAGTTTACATCCATTTCCCAATGGCTGTACAGATTTCGGACTAGCTGGAGTGTTAACTCTCCTTTTTTCCTGAGTCCCGCTGTAGACACTCTTGACACTTCAGGAGTGAGCCAGCATGTTCCCCTCTTTCTCCCCCAGCCACCCCTCCCCCTAAAATCCACCCCTTCCCCCTCCACAACTCTGCACCAACTGTCCGACAGAGCCGGGACCGAACCCTGTCCTCCGCCTCTGATCCTTCTCTTCAGTTTTCTCCCTTTTTTAAAACTTTCTCTCTCTCTCTTCTTTTCCTACTGCTCCTCTCAAATCTTTGCCAACCTTCGGGTCTCCGAGTCTTCCTCTGTCCCCCTCAGTCACTCATCTACCACACACACAGTACAAGAGGGAAAGAAGATCAACACATGCTGACAGGAGCAGGGGGAGGAGTGTATTGACGGCCGGAAAGAGTGACTGAAGGAGGGAGAGAAACAGACAAAGTCAAACATAGGAGTGACTTCAGAACCTACAGCGAAGACAAACACAAGGGCAGACGGATTAGCAGAGGTGAGTCTCAGACGCGGGAGAAATCATTAACCCCATGAGTTCATGATTGTCTCAGAGAAATGCCACACTGCAGAGCTGCACACTCCACACACTCCATAGAAGAAAATATTCACAACAAATGTGCCTGATGCCACGTCTGAGGGGAGTCCTTCCCAAGTTCTCCATTCCTCTCTGTCTCTTTCTCCATATTTTAGCATGTCAAAGCCAAGCAGAGGGGGGAAAAGGGTTTAAAGTGTGGAAGGAGGAGGGGGGGGGGGTGTTAGACTGCCAGGTCAGCAGCCTCACCATGGAGACAGCAGTGAGAGCCACTGCTGTTTTCTTCTTCCATGCCGTCCCCCCCACCCTTGCTTACTTGCAGGAGTACAGTGCTCCATTTGCTGCAGCGAGGGTGCAAGTGCGTTTTGCTAGAGGTGGTAAAAGTGAGAGAATGGGAGGGTGAAGGGGATTTAAGAGAGGAATCAGACAATGGCACTCTGGAAAGAGGCCAGACGTGGGTTTATAAATGCACATAAATAAAGGAATGTGATAAAAAAAAAAAAAACAGAAGAGAAAAGGGGGGAATGAGAAGGGTTTTGTAGGTAGAGGAGGGAAACAGAGGTACACTGAGACTATAGAAAGTGTCAAAGTGTGTGTGTGTGTGTGTGTGTGTGTGTGTGTGTGTGTGTGTGTGTGTGTGTGTGTGTGTGTGTGTGTGTGTG
>JAQMCX010000048.1:4221510-4234521 GCA_029814765.1 Acanthurus leucopareius
TGTGTGTGCTTAAGTAAGAAATCAATTGAGTTTAAGTGCTGCTGGGTTCAGATCTGTTCTTTATCAACAGCCACTTTCCCATTCTGGACAGAACACATAAATGTCTTATGTTAACAAACATTTTTCAAGTAATTTCTTCTTGAGAAATCACATTATCTTCAGCATGTACATTTATAATTACATAATTAATAATTATAATTAATCAAATGTTACAGTAAGCAAACTCAAAGCATGAAAATAACAAGAAGAGAGAACTGTGCGCAGGTTTTTTAAGTGTGCTAGATTTATGACAGAAAAACTTGCATCACAGATTGGATGTTGATGACACAATATTGAATATTAAATATATAATTTTACAAACAAAAACAATTATAGAAACACTAATAAGCTTTATCTTGCTGATTTGAAAAATCAAATCTTATTTGAATGCTGACCTACTTAGCTGCAGGATACATTTAAGACATTTTGTGGGGCTTTATCTCCCCATTTACAGACGGTTGGCATATTAGCAAATTATCAATAAAATGGCAGAACAGACACGTTCAAAAGAGTCAACAGTCTGTAGAAAAGGATTAACACCCCTGATGCACCTACCTTGACAGGAGCCCAAACTCCGGCAGAAGAAACCTGACAGTCTACTTAAATTTAGCAGAAGATAACAAGAGCACCTAACTCATCCTCCTTTGGCTAACTGCTAATTCAAGTGTCGCGGCTGAAGCTACAAGTTGAGAAATGGCGTTGAGTCGGTGCAGCTGCTGTCTCCAGACTGAGCTGCAGCCTCCACTGACACAGCATCCTCCTCTCTGTCACTGTTGATGCTTTCTGTCTTCCGTCTGCTCAAATGCAGATTCCTCCTACCGTGAGAAAGTTAGCTGTTTCTTTGAGGTTGCAGCGACCTCTAATGGAAGGCGATAGAACAGTGGAAAGAAGGAGAGAGAGAGAGAGAGAGAGAGAGAGAGAGAGAGAGAGAGAGAGAGAGAGGACCCCCGTATGTTGAAATATGAAATATGTGTTTTCCAGAGGGAGGTAATTAGAATCTGTGCGTATGTTAAAGTAAAGTTACAATCATGCAAAAAAAGAGACTCAAATAAAAGTGAAAATTAATATTTGAGGAAACCTACTTAAGTTAAAGTTGAATGCATTTGGTTAATAAATTACTCAGGATGTAAGTTTCTTTCAATTCTAATAGGTTGTGATTATTAATTTATAACTTTAATTTAAAAGCCTAACAGACCATTAAAGTAACAAGATTAATCAGAGTCATTATCATAACATCAAAGATTACCATTACACATGAAAAATTAACATAAATTATTTTAGCTTACTGCATTCTCATTAACAGTGCAACTTTCTTCAACGCACTTGTGAGGGTTATGTAGTTTTTTAAAACCATCACAGCAGGGTCAAAGCATGTAACTACATACAACTACACACTCCTATCAAGCACTCCCAATACCAGCATTTGGAACAGACTATTCATGATGCAGGCATCTGGCAAATTTAGTAAAGTGAAAGTTTGTTACTTGTTTTTGAAAGTAGAACATGAAAGTACTCCTTTAAAATAAAGCTACTGTTTTCTTTTTCTGTCTCACTCTTGGTATCAGTTTTTATCAGTAAAAATTTTATACAATGATTTGAGGCAATTTATGAAACCATTTCAACACAGTTATGTTCAGTCAGTTTCAATAATACAAAGATTTATTTTCATTTGCTTATAAAACATTTGTCAATGCCAAATACTATGAAAACACAGAGCAGTCATCTCACGGTGAATTCATTCAAACACACAAGCACAAATATACCAAATTTACAATTGAAAGTGTCATTACAAGACTTCCAATAAAATCTACATTTTGCATTCACACACACAAACGCACTCTCTTCATTCAACAAATGCATGTCTGTTGTGTTTTCAGTCACAATGAGTCAAAGGACCGGAGTGAGACCGTGAGTCCGCCAGTCTCTTAAAACCTGTAACAAAATGTTTGCTTGGTGACATCTGCGACATGAGGTCATGTCAAGAAATTTGTCGGAAGTTTCAAAACGAGATTTTAGAGTTGTAAAGGCACTCTAACCCAGTCTTAAAAGGAGGTTTTCCGTCCCTAAAAGCCTCAGGTGACATGAAGCTGTGCTCTTGAGGTACTTGCTTCTCCCTGAGCCAGGCCATTAGATCTGCTGATGTCAAAGCATGGTACCTCCTTCCTGGGGACGGAGGAGGCAAACATTGTGTCCAACATGCCCAACACCTCCATGAGGTCCTTCTGGTAATCAATCTCTCTCTCCAGCAGGTCCTGCAGACGCAGCAGCTGTCGGTCCACCACCGCCGACTGGCCGATTATGGACTGATAGATGTCCAGGATCATCTCAGCTGCTGTTAGGAGGACAGGAGCAAACCTGGGGTCGACCAGGTTCCTGAGGAAGAAACAAGAAAAGGTTCACATACTCATGTGTCAAAATATTTCTGCACAATTTGAAATTCAAGTCAACACCTCATTTCTACACTTGGTGAAGTTATTGCAAACTGCATCTTACCCTATGAGGAAGTTGAGCAGGTGAGAGAGCCCCTGTTCATCCCTTCCTGCCAGAGCGTTCTTCAGCGTTCCTCTTCGATCCAGTTCCTTCATCACTGCTACTGTAATCTCTGGCTTTCTCAGTCTTGTCCACGTCTTAAAGTAAAGTGTAATATTTTTGTATATTAATAAAAGTAAAACCATCTTTTTGAAATGTAAAATCCATAAAGTAAAATCTGTCACTGCTTTACACTGCACTTAAAAAAATATAAAGGGAATATTTGATACAGACTTAATTTAGCTTTGCCACTGATGTTTTAAACACATGCACTACATACCTCCAGAGCTGTGTCCAAAGCTTTGGATACATTAAATTTCTTGAGCTGTTTGTCATATTTGGCCAAATGCTGTTTCACTGGCTTACTGACAAGAAAATCATCCTGGAAAGAAGACGGAGAACCAAGACATTAACTTACAGTGAGAAAGACAAAAAACGAGTCACATAAACCTTATTTAATAGTAAGTGTGCAGAAGTAAGAGCATAAGCTAGTGTCAGGCAGTTTGACCTTGTCTGGAGTAGAATCAGGTCAATGCATCTCTGAGGAAATAATCAGTCAACTGACTGCATCGGGTCTCAGGCTGTGGACCTCACCTACTGCATGTTGCTACATCTTAATGATACCTGTTTGGGGACGTAGTTCTTCCCCTTCACAAAAACACGATATGACGGTCGTCGCCTCTGTTGACCAGAGATTTCCTTTGACTCTTCAGGGGTTTTCCTGTGCTTGATACTTAGAATACTGTTGGTCATCCCCACAACAATCGACTCATCATTCGGCTGAAGGAAAAAAAACAACAACACATAGTTTGTGTCAAAAATTCACTTTCATTACGTCTCTCTTTAAGGAGCAGTGGGGAGGCGAAATTAATACTGTGCTATGACTGCTGTGACAGTTTTAGACAAATGCTTAAGTGGGGTCAGCATTTCTGCTTAAGCGTGCAAGTTTCTAACAAATCAAACACTGTGGTGGCGACTGAGACAAAATCCAAAAGCAATGAAAGCCTTGTTTGTTCGCTGAGGTAACATATTGTGCTCTGGAGTCTACACACTTTTTCCAACACTGAGAGAAGAGGATGTACCGTTTTATATCCTTCAACTGAGATATCTGGCAGTACTTGTAGATATTTCTGCTGGCTGCTGGAGGAATCATCATTTCGTAGTCAGAGCTTGTCTCACAAATCACAGCTCCTCCCAAGGGCGCACCTCACACATAAGCTAATATTCATTAATACTAGCTTTTGTTTTTGTTTTTTTATTTTGTTAATAGGGCACAGCCAGTAAAACGAGGCATTTCAAGTCTAATGTGACTGTTACAGCCGTTTCGGACCAAATCAGGCATTGCAGCAACCAGAGCAGGTTTGTGTGGTGGTGTGGGAGTGCTGGCTCATGTGCGGATGCAAATCTATGCTTTGTGTTTCCTCATAGCAGAGTTGTTCAAATCTGCTCTGTCTGATCAGCCAGTCAGCCTGACAGAGGTTCGCATTACAACTTCCAGCAACACCTCAGCCAAAACAAACTACACATACTAAAAGTTAGTAGGAGAACTCGTATTTTTGCTGCAACTCCTGAGTTGGTCTAAATGAGCTTGTGTGCAATCAACACATTTCGCTTAACTTATTTTGAATTCAACTTCCTACACTTAATACATCTTCAAACATGAGAAACTAACGATAAAAACAAGACAAAGTTGTTTCTTACAGCCAAGGCCAGACTGAGGATGGAGGCAGCGTAGTCAAAGTTGTGGACCACTTTATAGTTGGTTGTGTTGTAAACCTTTACATGCCTGAAAGAAAAGACACATGCTCTGCGTTAAATCAGGCTTATATAATAATTAATTGTATTAAACTGCCAGGAAAGATGGAGTGATCTCTGATTTCCACAGTTTAGAATATTTTTCTATCTGTCTGCTTTATCAGACAACCATACAGCACAGACATCTGACATCGTACCTGTCCAGAGAAGCGGACAGCAGTCTCTGTCCGTTGCTGCTGAGACACAAACAGGTGACTGTTTTGTGGTGGTTCTTCAGTGACACCAGTTGCTGCCCTCCTTTCAGCAGATCCCACACTTTCACATAGCGACCACCTAAAGAAAGTGATGGAGAGAAACCTTTTAATGCCCTGCATCAACATTTGTAAATATAATGTAGCATAGGTGCATCGATGCAGTCATTCGCGATTTTAGGTTGTTTTTGTTCTGAGTGAAGTCACAACTTAGCATAAGATGGACACAAACATTGTTGTTGTTTCCTGGTAAACATTTCAAAGAACTGTATACTTTACTGTCCCAACTTCTGTTAAAGTATGTTCCAAGAACCAAGACTGAACACAAGCTGCCTCATTTTCTGGATGTCCTGACTGAACATGATGGATATTCTGGTGGCTACCTGCAGAGACAAGGAGACCCTCAGAAGGATAGAGAAGCAGACTCTCCACTGGCTGGCCGTGGTCCATGGTCATCACACTCTTATCTACTCTGGCATCAAACAGTTTCAGTGTGTGGTCATAAGATCCTAGAATAAAAACAGCAACCATCAGTCACCCAAAAACAGACAACACTTCTCTTTCTTTTTACTCATTCTTCCATCTGTACTCTGTACAACAACTTAAGATAAGCATCTAGAGTGATTACTCAATTGTTTTAGTGCAGAAATTATGAAAGTGCTGCTAATACACCCATACATCTGCTGGGAAATAATAAGACCAGCCAAATGTTTAAAGATTTTGCTTGTTCATCTTGAGTTGGTTTAATCTAAGAGACATTGTGACAGATGATGTATATGATAGTGGTTCTTTTCAATAGTTTCCCCACCAGAGTGTCACATATAATAGATAATTCTGGAGTGATGAACACTGATAATATTGAACCAAAGCATTAATTTCCTTCCCCCTCTTCAACGCTTGCTCTTACCAGTTAACAAATGTAGCTTCCATCTCACCTGTGATAAAGACATCACTGTTGAGTTTGCTGGTGACACCACAGCGAATGTAATCTGTGTGCTCTTGGTAGGATGTGAGTTCAGCGGCGTTCGGGATGTCCCAAAGTCGACAGGTGTAGTCATCCGACCCTGTGAGGATCTGGTAACGGTCTGAGGTGAAGTCTGTTACATGAACAGCCCTGAGAGAATATAATATGAGGGAAATTTACATCAGTTCACCTTCACAACCACACATTTTTAAGTCTGTGACACAGTTCACAAGTTGTCAGAATCCTTGAGATCATCATGAAATTCAGTCGATGGATCACTCAAGACATCATCATTCAATAATTCCTTTGCTATGCAAGAATTCAAGAAGACACAATCCAACATCCCAAAACAGAACAGCTTAGAATGATGGATGAATGGTCTGAAATTTCTATATCAAGACAACAACATTGCACATGCTGAAACTGACCTATGCAGTGTGTTGAGTTTTTCTAGTGTCAAAGGTTGATTCTCCAGTATGACTCAAAAACACTATTATGCAACAGACATTAGGCTGTTCAAAAGCAACTATTTTGTAACACTAAGTCTTCAGGTAAGAAAAAAAAAAAACTAAAACACTGTTAAACAGTGACATTGGGTAGGGTTACTTACTTTGTGTGCCCTTTGAACATCCTGAGTGCCACCTTGCCACTGACATCAAACAGCCGGACCACAGAGTCTTCACATCCTGCAACTAACAGCTGGCCATCTGACCTGAACCTCCCACTGTATGCAGTGTCTTTAAACCGTGTAAATGTCTTCACAGGCTCCTGGGAGAACGGCCCGTAAATGTGAACCTGGAGTGAAATCAGTATTAGAATGGCAGGAAATCTCAAACAAATGTGGCATACTTTATACTTGGTGACTCAGATGACTAATGGCAGCTTCAGTTGTTTTATGAGGTAAAGACATGTTTATTCAAAACTGAATTCATACAAGAGAGGTTAACATACCCTTGTGAATGCTGTCACAGCAAAGTTATGTGGTGCCACTGGGGAAAAATCTATGTTCGTGACTGCTCCAAATTCTTTAATCTGGACTGGTGCCTGTGAGGACAAAAACATTGTTAGGATCAAGAAAAAAAAATTAAGGATGGACTTCTCTTGCTCACAGTAACAGCTTTACGGCTGACAAGACTCACCTTGTAGTTTTTCCAGTACAGTGTGTCTTGTGTGACTTTCTCCCCAAGTTTAGGATAAACTTGAATTTTTGTTGGTTTAAACGAAGCCATTTCTGTGCCGATCACAAAATGTTATTGTCTGGCAAGATACAGAAAATGAAAACATGGTTATTATCGTAGTGTAAGAGGCATGTCAACTGGGCAGATAAACTTTTCGATCTCACTAAGTTGCTGTACTTTTATAAAAGCAGCTGTGCAGCCCGACGATGTTTAATCCCACAAAAATGTATTTAAAATTCAGGAGAGATGCAAAATTTACAGAGGCAATCTGGGAGACATAGATAGATAGATAGATAGATAGATAGATAGATAGATAGATAGATAGATAGATAGATAGATAGATAGATAGATAGATATAAACAAAACACTCGAAAACCTTCACAGATTATGTTACTGTTATTTTCTTGTGGTTTCTGCAATCTTAAAGCTGTTTAACGGGCAACAAACGTCTTAAAGTTAATGGTAAGAGGTTAGCTTAGTAAAAAGTGTCTTGATTCACAAGAACAAAACCGGCAAAGTGAGGAAATCAACTGAATCAACATGAAATGAACGGCACCGGCACACTTTCACGTGTTAACCTAACATCATCACAGCCAACCAAACCACGGAGGCTAAGCTAACGAGCGCAGAGTTAGGGTTATTCTGTGATATTTATTACTTTGCAACGATGGCAAAATAAAACGTAGAAGTCTACAGTAGGTCTTTTTCCTAACAGCTACTAAAACATGTACATAAATGTCCCTGGTTTGAAAACTTAAGTGGCTTCTTGTACCAAACATTTGAACCAACGTGTTCGGCACTCATCATTATGACAGAAGTTAGTCAACGTTAGCACACTGCGCTTTAGCTGCACTCAAATAATTCTCACCCGTGCACGAAACGGTCCAGGATTTCAGAAGACTTATTTCTTTATAAACTGTGCTGAAATTACTTTATAGTGTTGTTTGTTCCCAAAATAACGTTAAACCAAAAGTTTCTCATTTTATCACGTTGCCGCTCGGTGCACAGAAGGACGCCATGATGACAAACGTGACTACTTCCGTTACGAATGCTTCAACTTTATTGTTCACTGAAGGAAAGCAATAACTAACAACTTAACCCCAGACACTGTGTTTATTGTTTTACATTTCAAATAGCAATGACGTTAGAACTAGTATGATACATTTTTTTGGCTCACAGCTTAACTAACATTTTCATTTATTTAAATTAAATCAACTTTCTTTGACGTTGAAATGGGCCTTATAGTATTAAAAGTTGTATTTTTCTTGTAGTATTAGTATCTTTGCATATATGTTACTTTTTTAAATTGCGGTTTATTGCTTTTAAGTATTTTTTTTAAATTATACAAAAAAAAATTGCCTCATTTTACAAAGTCGATGAGCACACTGCTTTTGGTAAATTGATGAAAACTGGGTATTGAGGAGCGTAATATGGAGTTAAACAAAGTACTGATTTAACCAAACACCATAAATTAAAATACAAGTCGCACTGATAAAAAATATATATTTATATAAAATTGGAAAAACAGCATGAACTTCCGGCAGGTTATCGATCTGAGTGCGTCACTTCCGGTCTTCCCTCCTTTTTCCGAGCTTCTATCAACTGTGTGGCCCGCGTGTTTACACACTCCCAGGTCAGTTCACATCTCCATGGCCTTAAAAGCTCTCTCAGCCTCTTATCGTTTTTGCATGGCAACGGAAGAATAGATCCTCGTGTCACGTTACGCATTAAAATGCAAGGAAAAGATAAATTACGCCTGTATGTCCGTATCAGAGGCCTGGGCTAGCTAGCTGTTTAGCTTGGCTTGCTAACTAGCTGGGAGTTCAGTTGTCACAATGTTTTAGAACCCTGGTTAATAAAAAAACGCTTCCCAGGCCCGGAGGCTCAACCGACTGCACGTCTTCTCGTCACGGCAAACAAGGATATAAAGCTTTCAGAGCCAGTAACTATCAGATTTCTTTTGCCTAAGAACATTGCGAGTTCAACCGTAAGGTACTAACTTAAGCTGACCACCTCTGTCTGATACATGAAAAACTTGAGACTAAAGTTGGGCAGCTATTTTAAGACTTCCAGCAGCTGTGCATTCTTTTCAGTTCGCTGCAAAAGGCGACAGGACAGGGGAATTTCGGGGGGTTTTAGTGCAGCAGACATTGAAATCACACCCTGTTTTTCTTGTGAACTGTTGAAATGACACATTTGGTGCTTGCAGTTCAATTACCGATTTGTTGAACATGAAATAAAATTTTTACACAATTTCCCAAACTTATCAGTGAGTCTCATCTTAAGATAAAATTATTAGTGGGCAATATCATTAGTGGATTGACATCATAATCATCTCGTCCAAGTCTGTGTTGAGTAAGAATATTTTTTCCGAATGACTGAGTGTTGTGAGCAAATATTAAACTTGGTGTGTTTCTGTTGTGTCTTGTGTCAGATGAAGGAGTTGATAATGAACCAGGAGAAGCTCGCCAAACTGCAGGCGCAGGTCCGCATAGGCGGCAAGGTGGGTGCATACTGACAAATTTCTGAAAGAAAATCTCTTTTCTTTGTGAGATGTCATCAGCTTACAGGCTTATAGGCTCATGTATTACAGCTCATTGTTTTACTTTGCAGGGGTCAGCCCGCAGGAAGAAGAAGGTGGTGCACAGAACAGCCACTGCAGATGACAAGAAGCTGCAGTTCTCCCTCAAGAAACTGGGAGTCAACAACATCTCTGGCATTGAGGAGGTACTGCAAAACACAAAAAAGGAGAGAGATCTTGTACATTAAGAAACAAACAGAAAAACTTGCAGGGGTTTTGAGTTTTTGAGTGAAAGGAAACTTAATAAACTTTCCAAAACAATCATGGCAAATACTTAGACATTCACCCCTTCTTATTATTTTGACACTGAACACAATACATTAAGCTGTTTCTTTACAACACCAGTTTGTTGCTGTCTAGCCTGTCAGCCATGTTTAACAGCATGAACGGAGGTCTGGCTATGCAAAACTACACAGTGTGTGAAAGTAAACATTAGTTGATATAGGTTACTTCTTTGAAAGTCCACAGAATCCCTACAAAATTTTGTAATTTGTGAGTTTTGCGAGAACTTTATAAACTTTGCGTAACTTTTGTTGGGTCTTCTTTTAAATTTAGAAAATATCAGATGACAGTTTTTATTCTCTGGTGGTAGATAAAAAATGTGTCTGTTTGTCCCACTGTATAGGTTACTTCTGTTGATCTCCCAGCTTATTACAACAACAAATTTAGTCTGCAAATTGAACGATGTGGGTGCTATTTGAATATAAAGCAGAGCCTGTCTGTCAGCCTGTGATCTGATTACCCAGGACAGATGTTTATACTATGGATTCATAGCCTCTATAAGGCTCAGTTTGTATTATACTACATATGTTACAATATATAACTAAAGGGAGGCAGAGAGAGAAAGTGTGACTCATCTAAGTGGGTGGATATTTCCATTACTGGACACTCTGGTCTCCCTCTGTCTGCATTGTCACTTCATTTTTCATCACAAGTTAGCTCCTACCTGACCTGAATCATCTGGAAAAAACACACACACACTGCAGACACATAGGACCTGACAGAAAGAGGAGGTCCAACTTTAGGATGATACACTAACTTCATGTGGGAGATTTATTGTTGTTGTTTCGTAGAAATAGGGAAGTTAAAGGGCAACGAGAGTGCTGAGCTTTGAAGTTTCATCAAGTAAACAGCAGTCAGCCACTATGTGCTAAATCAGGAATCCTATGATACTAGGAGCAACCATTAGCTGCACACTGAAATGAAGAAAAAGGGTACCATAGTTGATAATTAATCTCAATCACATGATAAATAAGTCATCTTGTTTGTGTGTGTTTCACTGTAGGTTAATATGTTCACAAACCAGGGGACTGTGATCCACTTCAATAACCCAAAGGTTCAGGCCTCCTTGGCTGCTAACACCTTTACAATCACAGGACACGCTGAGAACAAGCAGCTCACAGAGATGCTCCCAGGAATCCTGAACCAGCTGGGTGCCGACAGTCTGACCAGCCTCAGGAGATTAGCAGAGACTCTGCCCAAACCGGGTACCCATCACATTCATTAGTGATCTCTTTGCATGTATCAGTAGCCCTGTCTGATAACTTTAAACATTTACTCATTAATTTATTTGTTTACTCTTCTCCCTCTCGTAGCTGGAGACAATAAAGCCCCCATGGTTGCTGCTGAAGAGGAGGATGATGAGGTTCCAGGTAAGCAAATTTATATAGTCCCCTTTTTTAAAAAACAAAGAGCTGCATGCATTTTTAATGTGCTGTGGCAGTAAAATAATCATGTTATAATACTCCAGAATAGCCCTGTATCATGGAACACATATGACCTTATTGTTGTGTTCATGTTTAACACTTAGTTTTACTTGGATGCTAAGTACATCTTATGCCTCCTGAGATGTTTTATTTTAGCCTGTTTGTTTTCTGCCCTTCACCCTTCTTTACCCCTCTGTTTCCTCTTTTAGATCTTGTTGAAAACTTCGACGAGGCTTCAAAGAATGAAGCAAACTAACAAATACCAGGCAGAATTCCAAGGCTCCTCTTGACTCATCGTATTTTGACACAGCAGCATATTGTAACTGTTCTTCCGTCATTGCCCCGTGGCAACAAATAAAAGTTGCTTTTTAATTGTAACCACAACAATTGGGCTACATCAAGTGCAGAACAAGTGAAGTTATTTAATTCAGTGGAATGTGCAAAGCTTTCCCTTTCTCACGCTGCCTCTCCTGCATTGTTATGCTCACACAGGAAAAATGTATTGGTGGAATTAACCATGTAATAAAGATAAATTTAAATTTCTCAATATTATTCTTTTATTGCTCCACTTGGTCATTTTTATTTAATTTAAACTTATGTACTTGTCTAAAGGGATTATACAGTAACAGAAATCAATTCTATGTCATAACTATGTCTGCAAGCCAAGGATTAAACAGGAACTGTAATTACTGTGGTTCTGCTTTGTGAAATTTTAGAGCCAAACACTTAACCTTATATTTTAATTGTATAAGTGAGAACAGCGCATAATAAGAACCTTCAGCTTGCAACTTAAAATAGAGTGTAAGTCATTAGGCCTGTGTGGACAGCAGCATTGGTTAAATGTGAAATGTTTCTGTTATATGATACCGAAGTCTGAAGAACACAGAAGACACCCACCAGTGCGAGACAGTAAACTGTAGATTGTTTTTTACAACAGAACTAAATATCACCAGCCAGGCTGTTCCTAATGGGAAAGGAGTTGCTGGGTGTCTTTTAAAATCTTTATATATTCTTAATCAAATAGGCAGAAAATTCCATCTATATACTCTGTATAGAGACGGGTGTGGCACAAGTAACAACTTATCCTCTTTCTAATGAACCTTAAATGATAAACGGTTGGTCAAAGTATCTTGTCTTTGTGTGAAGCAGAAATTGGGTTTTTCTTTACCTTTAGTGCCTCACAGATTTTCTGTAGACCTTGTGGCTTTTCTGTAAATCTGTAAACCAATGAAGTTTTTGTGGAAACATGAACTTTCAAAAGATTGAAAGGATTTACTTCAGTGCTAAATTGACTGTGACAGTGGCATGACACATGAGGGAGGGTCACCTGCTTCCACTGTATATTAACTGCCAATATATCTGTGATAATTATCTTGCCAGTCCATCAAGAGAATGAATGCATTCAACTGTGCAATGTGGGATTCATGCATGAAGAAGTCTTGCACACTGACTCATAATTCTCCACACATGTGATGAATGAAAAGTACTTCTTAGGATGGATGTTGAAACCACTTCTCCAGAGCAGTTTTGATGGGTTTGTTTCAGTTTTCAAACTGAGTTTGGCACTGAGCTGAATTTTTACACTAAAATATGAAAATGATTTCATATGAAGATTACACTGACTTATCTGGTATTTTGTAGCTTTATTAAATTTCTCACCCATCCCTCTAAGTGATAAAAGTAAGCTGAGTGACTCAAAACAGTCTGAACTTTAAGTTGCACACCACTGTTGAAAATTTTTGAGTTGAGTGAAAGTAAAAACGCCATATGGAGTAAAAAAAAAACTTATGAAGCTAGATTGAAACCTACAGCAAAAGTGAAACTGAAGGCAGGGAGATATGAGCAGAGAATATGCATATATTATTATTTTAAATTTATAACACCAACTTAATAAAACCAAAATGTAAATTCAGTGGTAGAGTGGTATATTTAATTTAGTGGTGGGACTCGATTAAAATTTTTAATCGCGTTAATTATAGGGTCTGTAATTAATTAATCGAAATTAATC